>VXBI01007170.1:1271615-1600821 GCA_013397375.1 Toxostoma redivivum
AAAAAAAGAGAGACTTTTTCTAATGGTTGCTTATTCTTCAGGAGCAATTTTGCTGCTCTGGACCAAAGTATCTAACTACTGCCACAGCATCAGAAGCTTTGTAAGAGCAATCCATTCTATCATCACCTTTGTTTCCATTTTTTATATACCAGTTAATGTTAATACTGATAAGTAAAACTATCGGGCTCTGCTTCCATTAAAATCAATACATTTCTTCCACAAAAATGCAGTGGTACTCACTCCAGTAGCTGCTGCCATCAGAAATTTCTTTGCAGGTGAGAAGGTAAGAATATTATAATGATAAAAGCAGAAATTTTCAAAAGCTGACTCCCTGATTTGTTGACCTGGTTTTCTCACAGCATATTGTCCTGGGGAGACCTTATGATGCTGAGTTGTATCCCCATTCATCTGTTTAGCTCACTAATAAGTTCTGCACCTTTAAAGCGAGATCTGAGAGTGAAGGGGGAGAAAAGGAAAAATGGTGGAATTTTTTTTGTGGCTGTATTCAAAACATAGAGATAAGCAGTGCTCTCAGAGTTCTCCACTCTGCAGACAGTCAGGGAGTTTTCCCTTGCTGTTTTGGAACTGTTCAGCCATTGTTTGGTCTGGGAACACCAGGACTATGATCCAGGAACATTCCAAGCTGCACTGAGACCAGGACACCAGACCTGAGCCCTGGAAAGACTGAGAGAGCCAAGCATCCACAGAAAGGATGCTGAACCACAAAAGGACTCTCTCTGAATTTGCCATCTCTTGAGAACAACGAGAGGTTCCATTGTTTAATATTATTCATTTTCTCATGTTTGTGAATGCTTTGCTTGTTAAATAAACAGTCTTTTCCACTTTTCTCAATATCTCCCAAACCAGTTGGAGGGAGCTTGAATTTGCTTTCCGGAAGGACCCTTTTAGAGTGCCCTAAACCAGGACACACATGCACTTTAGTAAAATATGAAAAACTCCTAAGTCACAGCATCACAGAGGAAAAAAAGAATAAAACTTGTTAACTGTTTAAGTAGAAATTAAAACTCCATTTAAATTTTAACTTCTAGCTCTGAGTCTCATAATCGACATTTCATTGCTAGGGAAAAATCTATCATATACAGTTTGCAGTGAGGTTATGCAGGTTATATCTCTTTTTTCATGATATTGGAACTGTCAAAAAGTGGCAGTGAGAATGCTGATTGGTCCGTGAAATCTGGGATATGCAGCCTGGAATGCAATACATTCAGTTAAATTGATAGAACACAGTTAAATTAGATAGCAACTTTCATCGCCAGTAGGGCTGGTGGGAAGGTACCATTAAATGAGAAAATTTGAGAGAGAAATGTAAGAGATTGTGAATATGGGATTACACAAAATATTATTAGCAAAGGTTTCAGTTTTTGTTTTGGGGGGGGTTGGCTTTTTTCGGTTTTGGGTTTTTTCTTCATTTTTTGAGATGAGAAATACAAATTAATATTCAGAAGGGATTCAAATGGGTCTGGAGAATGGCAGACATATATGGCTACTGCTTCTTCATTAAACCTCCAGAATTTTGTCCACTTTTTCCTTTTGTGTCCCAAACGAAAAAAAAAGAGATACATATCTTCTGAGCCCACATCCAGCTGCCAGCAGATTTTGGCAGAAGAACCCAAACCTTTCCATAGTTAAAAAGAAAGCTGAACCTAGAAGATATTTCAGAGTTAAGATGAGTGGACTCAAAGTGAGGCCATACTAGCCTGACTTGTCTGAAGTTCAGTGAGTAAAGAAATCACAGCAGAACTTTTTATGAGATAGCAAAACCACAGCGTGAATATAACAACTGGTAAGTTCAGGCTAATATAAAGGATATGAACTGCAGAGGAGCAGATGGATGCCTCAAAAACTAACAGAAGTGGCTGAGAATGGGGTGTGCTTCCAAAACACTACTGGCTTTATTTGAATATGCCTATTAAATATTCATATTATAAACAAAGAATAAATGGTCAAAAAATTCAAATATTTTTAATCTTATTCGAGTTGCTCTCATTTATTAGTTATCAGAGCACAATTTCCTATTGATTTTTAATGCATTAAAAGCATTTCTACTTATTTGAAATTCAGAAAATATTTCCCACAATCATTTATTGAACATTAGGAGTTACAATCATTTTCCAAATACAGGCTACCTCAGATATCAACCACTCACTTTGAATAGAAAGAAATCCACCAATTGCCATTTATCTAATGCCTGTAATTATCTGTTCTCTTTAGCAAAGATGACTTGGAATCATGAGTCCATTAGAACAGGCAATCATTCCCTTCTCCAAAGAATTATCTTCCTGCTTAAATCTAATGGGAGTAACAGTTTAACTTTGCACTTGAAAGAAATCACTGAGAAATCACTGTTGAATCCAACCCTGCTGGGAGAAATATGACAACAAGCATTACTGGTCCTGTTCAATAAATCTTTCTTGCTCTTTTCTCAATGGTCATTTCTGTATCTCATCATTTGTACAACAAACCCTTTCCTTTGTGTTTGGTGGTGTATGTATTACAGCATGTATTACTTTTAATAGGAAAGAAATATTTCAGGTATTTCCTCTTTCTTTCCCCCTCCTTGGCTGAATTTTTAAAGGTGTTTATTTCGTGCTTTAAAGGTGATCTTAATTCCTAGCTGTATCTGGTGACTTACTGTGCATCACTGAATACTACTATATTTTTCTGCAATGTTATTAATATGCCTATCCATCCAAACAACAAAATCCCAGTGGCATAAACAGCACAAAGAATTCCCTTTTGCATCTCAATGATAACAGCATAGCACAAAAACATCCCTGAATATTCACTTCTGTCTCACTTTCCATATGTTATACAGGACCCCTTTGCATTCTGGAGAGCAGGCTGGCCCTGGCAAATTCAGCTTCGTGACTGGGCTGCCTCCATATCAGTACATTTATTCTGCTGCCTTAGGCAATCGGAATAAGAAATGTCAGCACTAGATGGAGCTCCTGTACAGCAACATTTCGGGATAAATCTCTGGGGCTTGTGTGCTTGAGAGCAGCAGAAATGGATGTGCAGCGCTGGCGTAGCAGGAGGATGCTCTCGGGGCAGTCAGGTTCACTGCTGCATCCCATGCATCCTGCAGGCCCCCCATCTCCTGCCAGGACTGCTCCTTTTGAAACCTGGGGGCATCCCCAGGACCTTCCTTCATGCTGAGGATGTGCACAGCTGTAACACATAACATGCAGTCTCAGGGGGTTTCTATACATGTGACATGACACCAAACAAGCTGAGAGGTGAAATGACAGTGTTAGCATCTGCTAGCCAATGAGCCAAATGTCACCAGAGCACACAGCTAATGTCCTTCCAATGAGCTTCTCCTTTTTCACTGAATCCAACTGCTTATTTTTAATAATAAGAGTATATTTCTAGAGATTTTCTATAATCTGGGGGGTTTCTTTGGCAGTTACCATTCCTACGAGTGGAACACACTGCAAATACTAACTCTTCTGAATCAAGTTTTTCATAATGTCTAGTGGTCAAACAGGTTTTTATTCTAATTAGATATTAATTGGTCAATAAATAGTCATCTCTGATACTATGAATGCAGTCTCAAAATATGATGACCAGGCTTTACACTGCCTTTGAGCCAGAAGTTTCTTGAGCAGTTTTACAGCCCCACAGTCTCACATGGTGTGCAGGTGAGATGAAGCACCAGAGAAGGCTGCTCCTGTCTCTATCCAAGATCACTGTGATGGCTGAAGGATGTGCAATGAGGAAAAGCAGTATTCCCCATTCCTTAACTACTCCAAAGGACCTCAAACAGGAGATCTTTTGCTATATCCATTAAAAATTAAATATAACCGATGCAGACAGAAATCCTTTGCAGTACATTTTCACCCAAACAATATGTCTAATCTGCAACACTGGATGGATGAGTGGAAATTGAACTAGAAAGTATAGTAGTGGAGGTATGACATACTGGGGCAAGTGTGGCTATCCTGGAGGGAAGCCATACCTTACTTAATCCATCAGAGGTCCTTGACAGCTCCACGCAGACAGGGGTGATGCCTACTTGGATAAAACCTGCTTGGATTTTCAAACAACTTTGACTAGCCCTAAGGCTTTTAAGGATAGTAACCTGCCTAACTATGCAGTAACCATGCATAACCATGCAGTAACAGAAATCCTCATGTGAATAAATAATTAAATAGAGGTAGGAAATAAATAATAGGAGAAAAAAATAGTTTTCTTAGTGGCAGCATAGACAGCGAATTTCCCCATGGATCTGTGCTCGGCCCTTGGCTATTAATCACATTAATAAATGATCTGGAAAAGATGGGGGAAAAGTGACAAGTTTTCTAATCATACTATACAGAATAACTCAAAATCAACAAAAACTGACTGCAGCACAACCACATGAAACAGAGCCACTGAGCAGATGAGGTGCAATACTGATATAAACTGCGATATGTGTAGGAAAACAGACCTGGCTTTAAATACACAGCAATTGTTTCTGACTTACTGCTCTGCAAATAGAGTTATGATAGAGAACTTTACACAAACCACTTCCACTAAGCAGCAATGCTCAGCAGCATTTAGAAAAGCAAACATCAGGACTGATTAGAAAAGCAAAAAAAAAAAAAAAAAAAAAAAAAGAAAGAGAAAAGATAGGGAAATTATTTGGTGTTTCCTATAATAAGTAGGATTTCAAATTGAATCATCAGGTTGCAGACTCAGAATACTGGAGAAGGTAATTCTCTTTGCATAGTACATAGTTATTAAGTGGAATACCTTGATATATTATATATTGTGCATACCAAAATTTTGCAGGTTTCCTGAGAGCAAGTGGAATGGGAGATAAATGCAGGAAGACCTATTAGATTCAAAAGTACTGCCTCAGGGAAGATAGGTGTCCCTACACCACAAATCACAGGCTGTGGTACTATGTAAAAAATATCTGGATATCATTGGATGCTGAAAATTATCCCAGCTTTAAGTTTAGTATTCTAGAAGAATAGCTAGGCAAAAAAATTTGAAGGGCATATACTTGATATGTATATAAACAACACTTTGCAAGGCATAACTTAGTTATTGAAATTATAAGAAAAAAAAGTTTCATCACAGTAAGAGGCTAGTTACAGATACCTGCTTGTATCTGATACCAGTATTTCTTTTCCAAAGGTCTGAGTGCCCACAACCCTAGAAAATATATTCACTTGTAAAACTCCTATTAATCCTAAAGTTCCTTGTTAAACAGGCCTTGGTGCACTGGCCAATAGAGAAAAGTTTCCATGAAGCAAACCAGATGGTGAAATGTCTACTGCTCTTCTCTCAAAGTATATTAAGCTAAGGCTTTGTCTTGCCTCATAACCTGCTTTCTACCCATTACAAAAAAGACTATTTAAATTCTGACTGGCCTATTTATCTGGCAGTATTTCATCCTAATACTGTGATGTGATCTTTGCCTCTCTCAAGGATATAAAATAGAAATACATTTTCAATTTAAGAAGTACACATAGTAAAGCAATCCTCAACAAACACGTGCAGCCACTGCTGGACCTTGGCCCTCTTGCACTGCCACACGTTTTTTCTCTGAAAATTGAGCAGTTTAAAAACAGAGCAAAATTCTGAAGTTTGCATAAATTGGGGCAAACTGTTGATTCGTTACAAAGAATTGCACGGAGAAGAGTTCCTTAGTGCATCACAGTCGGTGTACAGAACATATAGATAATATACATGCAAATGCCATGTACATACTCCAATCTTTCACTGAGAGGCAGAATTTGGAACTTGTAATCACTACCATATCAACTCCTACCCTAGAACTGTTTCTAATTAGCTCCTGCTGAACTGACACTGAGGCAGACAGATCAGCCACAGGGATGGCCATCAGCTCCCATGCTGTGCTGGCTCTGCTGCCAGCAGTGAAGGGGAGAGTAGTGCCTGCCCTGCTCTGCCTTGGGCTGCAGCACCCAAACAGCTTGCCTCATTTCATTAGGGTGATTAACAGTCAGTCTAAAGAGGTCCCTGTAACCCCACTAACAGCCCAAACACAGAACACAAATAACTCCCAAACTGGCAAACAATAATGCTTCAGTGTGCACATGCACATAAGGATTAAATTTAACCACTGTGCATCCTAAAATTCCCATAAGGTCAAGTTAAACAGGATTATCTATGGTTTTGTAAAATTCATACCATTTTTTAGCTGAAAGCAAATCTTGCAGATGTTAACATGCTATTCTAGTACTCAGAGGTCTGCACTAGACTGACAACACTTAGATATTAATCATATATGTGAATTAATTAGGGGTCTTGAATTTTAGAAATTACCAAAGTCGTATTCAAAGAAAAGTTTTACATTGCTGTTGATTTGTAAAGATGATCAATTCCTTATGAATTTTTTTAGTCAAGTCTCCTTTTCAATACCTTGTTTTCTGATAGCCACTTGGTCCTGAACAAATTTCTGATATAATTCTCTACAGAAATAATTCAACAGAAAGAAGCTTCCTTCTTTTGATTTATCTGAAGTCTGTTGACTTTGATTCCTTCTTGCCATAGTTATCTAGTATTTCTGCTCTTAATTGCATAAGTGAAACCAATAGAAACAATAAAAAAATAGGAACAGAGGAAAGAAACAATAGGAGATATAACTGAAAAACAACACTTGAAAATTAGCAGGTAATGAATGTCTGCCTCTAATTAAACATTGTGAAATAGATGCAAAGATTGCCAGCTTAGCCCAGTTAGTCATTAGCCTTCTGCTTTGTGACTGCTATACTTTCTTAAGGAACAGCAGAAGTTTGTATCTGGCCATAGGATGAGACTGTACTTCCATCATATTGGCATTGTCTGTGAAACAGGCTTAAGAAACTACAAATAGGAGAAGTAACATAATTTTACAACATGCTGGGAAGACTTGTTGGCTGAAATAGCCCAGAATAATTGAGCCTGATGCTGATAGCTGGCACGAGAACTTTCAGCTGGAGCAGGTGAAGTCTGGCACAATGGTAGAAAAGATGGTACCCAGGTGACCTTGATTAGAGGCATTACCATCCAGACCAGGAGAGATGCCTGGGGAGTCAAGCAGCCCCAGGAACCTGAGGCTTCACCCTTGCATGGGGTGATTCCCCTCATTGCATCCCCTGATCCTCGCTGAGCCATCACAGCAGGGAGGGGAGAGAAGGGCAACCAGGTCCCACGTTGCTCAGGAGGGAAAGCACAGGGATATCGCACAGAAATGGGATGGGGGGATGTTATGGGGATAAAATGCTTGCTCAGAGAGGTGCTCCCTTGCATTTGCTGTCTGCAGATTACAAATGTTCCTCCTGCCTGTATCAATTATGGGAAAGTCTATAGTGGACAGAGGTCATTTTGAGTTAGCTTTAAAAAACACCAAACAATCCATAACAAAATCAGATCCACAAATCTCCCAGTATTGGGAGGTATTTGGATTATTTCAGAAGCTAATCATGTTAGCTGAGACATCCACAGAAGCAATTAAGTGGTCTGCAAATCAATAGAGGCTGTAGTTCGTTGACATCACTGAATCTTCAGTTTCAGAAGCAGTTCCTCACCTAGTGTTGATATGTAGAAAGTCACAGATGTAAGCAGAACAGCTTCAGCTTTCAAAGAAACTTATTTTTCTCTTTTAGTGTCAGCAGACTAATTTAACAAAATTGTTCTCTCACTTAATACACTTTTAAAATGAGAAACATAGCAGAAACATTAACATAAAAAGCCCCAAGCAAAAGGAAAAAGAATACAAACCCTAATTATTACTTTTAAGTATTAAATATTTGCCACAGCTGAGGGGAAAACAGACTTTATAGTTATCACCTATTATTGTGTCGTTATTTGGAACTATGCCAATAGTTCTGTATCCTTTTTATTACTGAAAATTCTGTAAGCTTCATCTGCTTACTGGACTGGAAGACTGCTTAAATGCTTCCTAAAAAGAAAAAGACATAGATAATGAATGTCATGATTTAAGAAACTGTCATTTGGCAATTTGGATGTGAACAGCCAAAGACAACATTCTCTCTCTGGCATACTTCAGGGGCTGCAAAGGAAGCTTAAAAGTTTCCCAAAAATATACCGAATTCTGTTCAGATGTGTCAGCATGTGGATGGTCTTAACAGTTCCTAAGGATTGTTAAACACATAGTTTAAAATAATATGATTTAATAGCCCTTCACAAGCAAAGTCCATTGCTCTCTAATGTGGGGTTTTTTTAATTGAATATTGCTTATTTATGGGACTCTATTTTATTTCATTATATCCACTGAGGGACCAAAAAGCCAGCTACATTTTAATGACATATTTTTTCACATGTATGTGACCTGACTACCAACACAGCTGGCTTCTGCCTTTTCCCAAATTAAAGGAAAGCCAACATCAGGCATAGCATTGTCTGGGTTAATGCCATGACCCAGGATTAGGGAAAAGGGCCTGGAAATGTCAACAATTAAACTTGAACTGTGACAGAAAATGCTGCTTCATCAACTCCAGCAGGGCTTATAGCCAAGACCTTTTAGACTCAATTCACCATCAATTCTGCAAGAGATCCAACATGGTCTTTATCTTTAAACTCCTCTTCAAGGTGTCCAAATGAACTGATGTTGTTTGTGTATTTCTTTGCATAGTCTCCAGCATTCTGCAATGTGTGGCCATAACACAGAACCAAAAGGATGTGACTGTGCTGCAGGCATGGCTGCTCAGTTGGGAAGGAACAAAGATTGGCAGAAATCTGCAGTCACTTGCACATGCACAGAAACAGACGTTGTGCATGGGCAGAACACTATTTTGCATTGACAGATGACATTTGTACACAAAAAAAAAGCCAAAGGGTGATCGATTTCCTTACAGAACTCTTCTGTTCTTCTGTCCCCCTTTTCAGGGACACACACACACACAAACTGCTGTCCATCCTTCACTCTTACTATTTCGGCATGTTTTTTGCTGTTTTCTTTTGTCCAGGCATTAGGAAAACAGACACTAGATTCTAGATCATACAACAAAATATGGCAGAAAACATTCCAGATGACAGCTAAGGAAAAAAGTGTTTCTATCTACATGTGGCTGCTGGTGCAAATTGAAGGTACCCAAGGATGTTTTCAGAGCACTTTCCAGCTCCTGTTTGAGCCATTGCTTGAATTTCTTGAATTTGAGCCATTGCCAGTGATGAAAGATGAGAGGGGGAGGAGGAGGGAAGTGTGGGGGTTCTGGTACACTCCACAGTCCTGCTGCACTCTGGTGTGGAGATGGGGCCCAGCTGGAGCTACCCAGACCAGGGAAAGGAGAAACAACCATGGCTGCTAAAACAGACACCTACTGCATATCACAGGATCTTAACACCATTAGCATCAACAGCTATAGTCTGTAACACCTTATGAATTGGTAAATGGAATGACACTGTCCTGCATTTCAGCTAGGGTAGAGTTAATTTCTTCTCAGTAGCTCTCATAGTACTATGTTTTCTATTCAGAACAAGAATGGTGTTGTTAACATACTAATGTTTTCGAAGTTTTTGCTAAATCATGTTTATCCTAGGTCAAGGACCATTTTTTTCCTTTTCTCATGCTCTGCCAGTGAGGAGGTACACAAAAGAAACTGTGGGGGAGCATAGCTGAAACAGGTGACCTATCCAAAGGAATATTCCAGACCATAGAACAACATGCCCAATATATAAGCTGAGAGGAGTTACCCAGAAGGGCAGCTGGTAAGGATCTGACATTGGTCAGCAGTAGGTAAAAACTGCATTGTGCACCATTGTTTCCCCCTTAAATTGTCATCATAGATATTATTTACCATTATTACTGTATTTTATTTTATCTTCAATTATTACACTGTTCTTATCTCAACAAAAAATTTTTCTTTGATTCTTCTCACCCTTCTGCAGGTAGAAGAGAGAAGGGCTTGAGCAAGGGGCTGCAGAGTGCTTCATCTCCAGCCCAGCATACATCTTGGATGATACTCTGCTGTAATCAAGGCAAAATCTTCTCCTATCTCAAGAAGATGTCAAAATGCCTACCACCAGAGGGAAGTCTCTGATTTCAGGCATAACATTCAAAGTAGGACATTAGGTCTTCCATTTTCACTTTTTTTTCATGCATGATTCCTTTTTTATCCCATTTTCCAAAATTTTTCCCAAGTTGTCTCCCTGCTCTAAGCATGTAAATTGAATGCAGAAGTCCAGTACTCATGCTCTACAAATTACCTGTAGAAAGAGCTGACAGCATTTTCCCTACATGATGAATTTGGGATTGTAAAATTGGGAAGAGGACTAGGACACCTCTTCATGGAAGCACAACAGACATCTTAAAAATGCTCACTCTTCCACAACTATTCTAGGTGATTTCAACTTTGTACAGTTTTTAATGCCTATAGAAAACAGAAATTCCTGGAAACATCCTGGAAGAGGATACTGAAGTGGGGAGGGAATTACAAGCAAAAGTAAGAAAATCAGAGAAAGACAAAATAAACACCCCGTTTGTGAGGGTCATCTCATTACTTCAGAGAGGTACAGAGCAGGTATCTACCCCTGAGCTTGGATTCCTTTCATAGTCCATGGACATAAAGGGGTGCATGTAGGACACATATCACCCTGAAGAGAATATCTCTGATGTGTGAACAATTTGCATACCAGCAGTACAGATTTGGTTTTCTATTGATTATAAAAGAAGCCTTGAGGATTGGAAAATGTCTGGTTTTAGTCAGACGATTCTTCCCATCTAAGGGGTTGAGCATCTCGTTTTTTCCATTAAGTATGGCCCTGAGAAGTGTATTTAATAATGACATTTGACTACCTCATTGATTAATTATTTAAATAAAAAGTATAGCAGATTAACTTCAATTTCTCTGAAGAGGAGACACCAAAAGAGGAATTGGGATTACATATCTTCTTAATAACTACTTTTGTATTTTTGTTTGCTATAAAAATCTAATGCATATCAGGTGCTGGAAATTACACAGAAAAATTCAGGACAAACTGTCAATTGTTACACTGTACTAAAGTAACTAAAGCCCTCTAGGTCATGACAGCATTTCTCCTTTTCTTTTTAGATAAAGGGACTTTATCTTTTGACTTATTCCCATGAGTCACGCACTGTTTTTTTCCCCCCTCTGTTTTAACCAGCAGATTATTTCTGATCCTAATCAACTACTGAGGAAAGTTTGCACGGGTCACAATGACTGCAGGCATAACAGAGTCTAGGTACTTCAAACAGAGAATGTTTTCAGGGTCTGTTGCAGAACTATGTTTTCCTAAGCATTACAGATTAGTTGTGTTTGCTACCAGCTTTATTTTTAGAAATATCACCTTTAATCCCATCCCAAGCCCACTGGAAAAGGAGCAATCAATTATCAGTGGGCAGGTGAGGAGCTGCTAAGAGTGATTTGCACTGGGAGATTACTTGCATCAAAACTCAGAAAACATCAGATGAGTTCTTGCAGGATCAAGCCAAGTGAAATTATGTCTTTTCTGTGGAAAAAAAAAGGTATCTTTTCACAGAGGAGTAATTTATTACATCTGAGATCTCAACTGCATCCCATAAACTGAGAGTTTCCAGTATGATGGAAGCCTATACTCTAAATGTATCTTATTTTAATGCAGTGAGTCTTAGACATAGCATATAAAATCAAGGTAGAATACTAAGAAGAAAATCATTTGTTTAAGGCCACAAGGCAGCTGAACTTTAAAGCAAAATCATGAGCAGCTCCATTTCTCATTCATTGTGTTCTCTGGCAGTTTACAAGGGAATAAATCGATAATTGCTTCATATGACTGAAAAGATTATCTACCCATAGAGTTGAGTACAGGGTTTCTAAAAAGATTAAAGTTCTCATTTAGGTATGACATTGAGTTATCAGTGGACATTAGGACACATCTACATGCCTTACTTCAGTTCAAATAGGACTGTAGCCCTCTGCTGCACCCAGCACTGACAGGATGCTGTGTGGGAAGACAGAGACATCGAGTCACACAGCTTTTGTGTGACATAGGCATCTCTGGCTCTTCTAGAATAGTGATGTTCTTTTACACAACACTATTCAGAATTCATTTTTTGCAATGAAATATTGGAAACAACTTCTTGGGTGAGCTGCCAGGTATTTTAACCACCCTGAAGGTTAAGAAAGAGAAAACAGCCAGCAGACACCTGAAAACAAGAGCTAAAAGTTCAACAGGCACAAAAATTTCCCTGCTAGTAATGTGCCTTGGAACTTTTCCAGCATTAGAATCTAGTGTTGGATTTCTGGAACTGGGGGCAGCTTTGTCTTTCTCATATGTCTAAATCTATTTAATATTTTATCCTGATATGATATGGCATAGAGTAGTGACTCGAAGAATGAGCTTCAGAAGTCATCTGAGCTCAAATTCTGCCTGTCCTACATGTTTGGGAAGTTTACATTAGTACAAGTATCTTGGAAAAGACAATTTTTTTCTGAAAGTTTTCATCTGTCCAGAAATTTGAAATGTTTAATAAGGCACTGTGGAGAGATTACTTGTGAGATGGTCAAAACTGCAAGACAAACTTAATCTTAGGATGGCATGTCACTTCCTTTGTATGTGGTCTCTATGGGAGTGCCTTAAAAATAATATATTTTTCCTAAGTTAAAATCTAATGCTTAATAATTTCATGATCTATTTAACCATCCTTTTTTCACTTTGCCTGCAAAGTTTACTGAGAGTTCAGCTGTGAAAATAGATCCTGTCCCTGTGTCATTTTCCATGTTTGCATAAATGTATAACCATGAGCCTGTCAAACCTTGACCAAGTGGTGCGTAATGGCAGCAAATTTTAAAAATCCATCCATTTCCCCAACTCAGTGACATGTGCAATTTCCACTGCAGTGACCTACTTAACAGAGCTGCAATCAAGGACGAGCACCAGGGCAAAATCATTTGCTCTGGGAACAGGCCATGCTGTTTCTCTTCTAGCTCCATTCCTGGTGCTTCCCCAGATCAAGATCCAACAGCTCATATTTCCATAGCAGATCTCACAATATTTAATTTTCTCCTTAAAATTCCCATTGCATGCTTATTGATCAGCACCTCCACTTCCCATTAGCTTCCAAACCTTGTGCTTTCCAAGTATGGCTTGAAATCACAAAGCAGATACAGGGATAGCAGCAAGTTATTAAACTAAAAAACTACAATTTGTCCATAATCTTTCTTCACTGTGGCCATGGCAACCCCCTGGTGCTCATTCTTGGGTCATGGTTTTTCAGTGCCTGGGGTAGGCAATGGATTGCCTGGTAAATTGCTTACTCGATTTCCCACTAAGTGACATCAATGTACATTGCACTGTCGATACTGCTGGCAGGGGAATTGGATCTGCTTTCCAGATCACATCCCAGGCATGTGATTTTAAACAATGTAAGATGGTTTAGAGAGAAAAAAGGAAAAGAAAGACAGAAAGAAAAAAAAACAAAACAACAACAACAAAAAAAAAACTAAAACAAAAAACAAACAAACAAAAAAGAGTGTTCTCTCACTTTGCATTTACATTTGAAACAAATCTCAGCTTCCTACTTTCACTCCCTCAGGTTTCAACCAAGCTACAGACCTGAAGGATAACACCTTCACTTTCCATTTGGTTTAAAACACAAAGGAGGCTTTCATTGTGTCATAAAACAAGTGGGAGAGAAAAAAATGAACTTTAAAATACAGTCCTTTCAGAAGATTGGTAAGAATTAACTGTATTTATAAATATTTTAAAAGTTTGAATTTGGCTTAGGTGCATCTTACACATAATGAAAAAATGACCCAGTTATGAAGATTAGTTGCCTGCTTAAAGTTTCTTCATGATTTAGAAAAATACTGCAGTTAAAAAAAAAAAAAGGTATGTACCTTCATTTTAGTACAAGAAAATGCAATTCTAGTGGGGCCAGTGAACTTAGAGCAGAATCATCAAGGTTGTAAGAGATCTTCAAGATCACCTAGTCCAACCAGCAACCCAACACCACCCCAAAACCATATCCCTAAACACTTAACATCATTAACAGTATGTTCCTATATTCCTATACTGTTGTTTATCCTAGTAGGATCATCTATCCCATGACAAAAAAAAACCCCAAACAGATAAGAATATTGAAGCATTTATTCTTACCAACCTTGATGATGAACTTCAGTCCATGTTAATTACCTTTCCTATTACACATCTCTATTCTAGATCTTGAGGATTAGGGCCCTCTCTCTTATCTCTGATGGGTCAAAATCAGACATGAGGTACTGAGGAGGGAAAGCTAATTTTTTTAGCTAATAAATGTGTGAGATTTCTTTAGGAATAGCTAAAGGATGAATAATGATATTTATCAGCAGATAAAATTTGTTTGTAAAGACACATAAATGTTAGGCAACCTGCTATTTTTATTTGCTTTTACTCATGCTATATCTCAATCGACATTTTTTAATTATAACTTTGCAAACAAACTCCTTCATTATGCCCTTTATACACACTAATGAAAGAAAAAATCTGAGTGCTGCAAGACTTTCACATGGACTATACACAGTCTAATAAATAACTGCATTTAGGCTGCCTCAGCTTCCCAGGACACCCCACTGACAGCACCAACATCACTCAGAGGAGCTGAGGTCACCTTTGGCATTCTGGGTTTTTTTTGTTTTGTTTGCTTGTATGTACCTTGATGATCTAATAATTTTTAAGAATTATAGCAGAAACTGTCACATGAAAACAGAATCACATGAGAACAGAAAATAGCACAGAAATCTGCACTCCTGCCATGCATCTGATTCATACAGATCTAACTTTGAAGAATTATTCCAGAAACAGAACACCCTGGGAAAAACTTACCCATTTGCAGGTTTAATTCCACAGTCAGTGGGATAGTAACTCACATGTATCCAGACAGAAGCTAGCAGGCTCAAAAGGACACCTTTAACACACCTTTTTTTCTAAGCCCTTGAACACCCACCTCTTTTTCCCCCCCTCTCTTCAAATGTTATTCCCTTCTCTGACTGGTAAGTAATAAAAAGAAATTTCAAATAATAGAGAAAAAAACAACAGTTCTAACTTCTTTCTGCCTGAAAAAACTACTTATGAAAATACTGGAATTCATAAAACTCACAAAAATGGAAACAAAACCTGGAAGAAGACGTGTCATTCTGCCCATTACAAACTCACCTAAAAACAACCTACCAAAACAAGCCAAGGTACTTTGACCATATTTTTGGATAGCCAAAGTAAGTGCTCTTATATTACAGAGAATTGCTAACACATGAGACTTCACTTTGGGCAAAGCAGCAGTTTCCCAAAGGAAGATGCCAGATGAGTTAATAGTTATGAGTGGAGCACACATTTGAGGAAGGGACAGGTACCACACACTGGAAGTAGCAAAGAGTTTATAATTCAGGTAGAGAACATGTTTTTGAATCCACCACTTGATTTTACATCAAAATGTGCTGTGGGAGCACTTCTTGGGTCAAAGGGCCTACACAGGATGTGCTGCAATCCAGGGTGGGAGAAGAGCTGGGAATGCCTTTGTCCTGTCCTGGTGGTCTGGAGGCACCAAAGCAAGGATGTAGAGCAAGAGGGAGCTGTGGCAAGTCCTCTGGTCTGAGTTAGATAAGGATCACATCTAGACATGTATCCACAGGCCAGTTCATGCTTTAGTGGAACTTTTTATGAATGTAGGAATACATGAAGAAAGGGTCACTGCTTGGTAATGCAACAGGCCTCATCCTTGGAGGGATGAAGGGTGCCCTCTGACTGTTCATTGTCCTTTATATTCTTTTAATAATTAAAAAAAAAAGCCAGTACAACACTTATATCTAGCAGTGAAAAAGATGGCTGCAAAAAAATTTTTGTCTGGACAGGAGAACACTGAATATTTTTCTCCGCACTTCTGACAAATCTATTCCTTCAACTTAATTTTCTACTGAAGCTGCAAGTAGGCAATTATAAAATAAAAATTTTGCTTTGCAGAAGAGAAATCATCTAATGATGAGAATGTACTATCTGGGACATGAGGAATTCATATAATAGGTTGAGAGATAATTTAAAATGGTAAATAGAGTACTTTCAGGAGGCTTTGTTCATGACCAAAACTGCACTGAGGGACCTATAGTTCAGCAATGGCATATATTTTCCTGGAAAAGAGGGAAGTGTTATATATGTTCATACAGTTAATCAAATTCTCTTCAATGGCTTGCCTTTTTTTAGATTCCATTTTTAACTCTTAAGAAATAAGTAATTTTTAAGAATGAGATATGTTAGGAAATATTTATTAGATCAATGCTTCTCTTTTTATTAAAGTATTTTCTCAAAGTATTTTAAACTATGCAGGTCATTTGTGCTTGACCATAGCAAGGCAATAAAATTATCCTTCTGTTCACCACAGAAGAGCATTTAGCTCCCTAATCACACTGTTTCACGCACCAGTGTTATGAAGAATAGTAAAAGTCATCATTGAACTCTTACCAAAGCAGGAATTGACAAAGCCATACCACCTACAAGCATGGTCCCCTCCAATCCATTTGCCACGGATGTTGGATGCAAAACTGAGGGTGGTGCCTGAGATGCACACTAACATGTCACTGATGCTGATGTTCAGGAGCAGCATGTTGACTGGGTTACGAAGGGTTTTAAACTTGCAGAAGAGGATGAGAACAATCAAATTATTCAAGAAACCAAAAAACAAGATTAATCCAAGAAAAACAGCCACTATTGCATGCCCACTTCGTGAGAGTCCAGCCCTTGGCTCAACAGGATCTGCAGGTGCACCAAAGCTCAGGTTATATGTCCAAGTGTGGTTCATTTCGGACTTTGTCATGGATCAGTGAGGGCAGAGATGCTGGGTGCCCTTTGCTGAAGTTCTCCAGCAGTTGCCCAGATGTCATTCCATCACAGATTGAATCATCTCAGGAACCTTGTGATCTTTGCTCAGGTGAGATATGTCTTAGATGGTTATGCAGGTGTGAAACACTATTACAGCACAGGATTATTTTCCTGCACTGTGTCTTTCCAGGGGTCTGCTCTGCAGTAACTCCAGGACAGCAGAACCAAGTGAAAAATCACCTCAAATTCATCTTTCTTGTCTAAACCTAGGACAATATCAGATGATCTTTTTTGATGCTCAGAATAGAAGGTATCTTAAAAAGATGCTTCAGCATGGTCTCCTCCTTCAGAGCAAATAAACAGCCCTATCCATGGCAGCTACCCTCATTTCCTCTGACAATGGGTGTCTTTCTGAAAATACAGATAAAACAAATGGTTAAAACTAAACAACTCTTTTCAACAAAGACCAAAAAATAGGTACATAATTTACTAACAGTTCCTCCTGTTTTGAACTGCAGCAAATATCTCTCATTCTTCTCCGTTTTCACTCTGATTTTTAAGAGAAACCTCAGTTTGTTTACATTTCCTTGGATGTTTTAAGCGATTTTTCCCTAGCTCACCGTTTAGCATAGAGAAGGTCATTTGCACCTTCCTAGCAAAGTTCCTCACATGAGAAAATGCACCGGAAAACATATCTTTTGTATCAGCTTCCCTGAGGAAAAGCTCTGTTTTCCTCCAAGTGAAGTTTCATTCTTGGTCTAACCTTAACTAAAATGATGACAAATTTAGGAGGAGAAGGTACTTCTTCACCCAGAAAGAAAAATATCAGATGCATTCCCTCAAGCTCTCATGTGCACACAAAGGTTTGCAGATCTGTGGTAACAATATCTCTCCTCCCACATTTACCAGTGAACAGATGTCCTCCTTTATTATTTATAAAGCAGCCAGACACCCAAAGCCTCACATCTCTCCTAGCACAGGCTTAAATTTTACCCATATGCAGTGAATACATTGTTTGTGTACTTTGTGAAACAATAGTGTTTAATGTGGATTCATAGCTACGTAGCCTACCTTCTCTGTGGTTGCAGGCAAATTCTGCACAGAATTTTCCATAAAAATTGTGTGTATATGCATATATATGTATATACATATATATGTGAATTTCCACTCCTCAGTGCAAAATACATGATACCCATAGCTTGCTGTACTAAAAAAATATGAAAGTTTCTCTTTTGCATGTCACATACTCCTAGAATGATTGCATGCGTGTTAAAATAGAGCATCTCCTATATTGTTAAAATAGAGCAACTCCTAACTGTTGTTTTCTGAAAATTGTCTTGTAGAAAAATAAGTATTTAAGAAATGGAAATTGAGAGTTCATTTTACTGAAGATTCAGAGCTGCTTGCTTTTTTCTTTTATATCTTTTTGTCATGGTAAGCATTTAGAATAAGTATTTTGTCTTTCTTTTTTTCTCTACTTTCACAAACTCACTCTGCTAAATGTTGAAGTGGTTTTGAAGTCTAACATATACAGACTGTCTAAAGGTTTTTTTCTGGTGAGTAAATTATGTACACTTCACAGACCTTCTACTGTTCGGTCATTGAGAATCTGAAACACTGATGCTTTCTGATTTTTTTCCTCCCCCTTTAGGAGGTACACAGTAATTTATGTTGGAAAGGGTCCCAGGTAGCATATCTAAGAGAAAGAACTTTTTAAGTCCTCTTCCTTAAATTTTGAAAAAAAAAAAATCTCCTACCGATTTCTGGTTGCAGGTTATAGAAGGAAACCAACTGGTTCTAACCATCAACATACTCTAAATTTACTTGTAATAGTGTTTGAAAAAACAGTGTTAAAATTTAGCGGAACAAAACCCAGACCTTAAAAATTTTCTTCTGAGCATTTTTCTTTCAAGAACAGGCTGAGAGAGTTGGGGTTGTTCAGCCTAGAGAAGAGAAAGCTCTGGAGAGACCTTGTTGCAGCCTTTCAGTACTTAAAGGGGACTTTAAAAAATGGGGAGAAATTTTTTAGCAGAGCCTATAGCAAAGGGGTAAGGGTTTTAAACTAAAAGAATGTCCATTTAAGATCAATAATGAAGTTTTTTACAACAAGAGTGGTGTAACAGGTTTCCCAGAGAGGTGTTTGATGCTCATCCCTAGAAGTGTCAGGGTGAGGTTGGACAGGTCTCTGAACAACCTGACTGAAGATGTCCTTGCTTATTGCAGGGAGGTTGGACTAGACCTTTAAATGTCTGTTCCAACACAAATTATCCTATGATTAAAAATATAGCTCAAAATATAAAAAATAAATTGTAGGTCTATTATACAGTCATCTGCATTCTTAAAAACATATCAAGAGTTCATAATTCTAGTGCTTATAAAAGGACATTTACTCCCTGGATGGGACTCAGTTGACTCAAGTTTAGCAGTGCGACACCAGGTGTGCAGGCACAGGCTGGTGCCCAGGTCATTTCTCCAGTGATCTCCACTCACACAGCTTTATCTGGGCAAGTTCTGCCCTGGTGTGTTGGGAAATGATACCTTAATGCACGGGCAAGATGAGCAGATCCTGAAAGTTCAGTGAAAGTTACATTTTAAAACGTTAGTACGAACACTGTGAAGGTCAAGCTGTGCGGCTACTTGATATCAAAAGATGACAAACATGATGCACAAAGATGAGCTTCAAAAAGTTTTGCGTGAATTTAAGAGAGAGAGGTCTGCAGAGGAAGACATCTGAAGATCTGGGCTATGTAGGAGTAAGTCTCTTTTCAGGAGCTCATATATAAAGTGCTAAGGTTTTTACAGTTATGGATGAGATAAAAATTAAATTCAGATTTCAAAAAAGCTTCTAAACTCCCATACTAATCCCTTGAAGAATGGGTCCGAGTTTACCTAATGTTAGCATTTAACGGAATAATACACATTATTGTTGAAAAAAACTTGTAGATGAGCTTTTGTGCTCAAAGGTTCACTTGATTTTCCTTTTTTTTTTTCCTTCAGAGAAATATCTTGGTTTAATAAAGGTTACTCTGGAACTCTACTAACCCTGTCTTAGAGGTGACACTCCACAGGGCTCCATGAGCTAGAAAGACAGCCCTCCCAACTCCTAGCAAACTCAGGAGCTTGCAGGATTGCCAATTCTGCTTCTCAAAAAAATGTTAAAAAAGCCCAAACCAATAAAACCTATGGTTCCATCCAAGGCAAAAAAAATGAGCATCCAGTTTGTCCTCTTAAATTTGTCAGAGTTGAAAAGGAATGGAAAACATACCCAAAGTGATATAAAACATATGGCCAGGTGAAATGGGCCAAAAGTTTGCTTAATGTCACCAGCGATTAAATGCTGCATCTGTTAACTGGTTCTGACAGTAAAAGTCTAAAGATACAGCAAAACAGACACCCATCACTGCTTGTATTTTCTCTGAAGTAGTCTTCAGAGAAAAAAAAAAGGTTTCAGAAGATGTTAGATCAGCTTCTGGGAGAACAGGCTTTAATACTGAGTGTGAGAGGCTTCTTTTCGCACTTGACACCACACATTATTTTGATCAGTGAAGCTGGTTTATTTCCTTTCTCACTTTGCTCCCAAATAACTTATTGAACACATTAGCTTCACGAGTTTCCAGCTGGGAGATTCTTTACCATCTTCTCTTGCAACATTGTGTAACATGCCAAAGATGATGCTTAACTCATTCTAAATACTTAAAATCTGAAGAAAATGCATAAAACAAATAAGATCAAACTTCATATTACTAAAAAATCTTACCCTTTTCCATTATATCTACATTATTCTCTTGGGATATAAAGGAGCTATAAGAACCTCTTATATTTACATATCCACACAACCTAAATCAGCTTCTTGTTCAGTTCATATAAAAATAAATTTTAAAATAGTGGTTTTCCTTCATTTAAGAACTTGTATTTCTAATGGAAAGTTAAATTAAAAAACAAACAAAAAACCCCATCTAAACCAACCCCCTACATAACATTTCAAAGACAATCCCAGATAAAATTTTATGAAGGAAGAATCACTTTTTTGATCTGCTGACAGAATTATGAAAGGAATAGTGTATTTTTAAGTTGACATACACTTAACCTCATCTTCCAGATGAGAAACTGAATTGTTTTTAACACAAAACATCCAAAAGCAGAGGTACCAGCTAAAAAAAAATATTTTAAAACACAGCTGAAAGATGGGGGTCTTCATGGGACTTCACAACACTGAAGTCAGAATTCCCATCTCTTCTGGACTATTTTTCCATGCTCCAAGCCACACTACAAGATTTCAAAAGATCCAGAGAGAGGTCTTTAGACCTAAGCTAGAAGACTGAGAGGAGGCTCTATGGCTCAGAAGTTTCAGAATCTTCCAGCTCCCAAAATCTCCAGGCTGTGGAAGAATCTCTTGCATGCAGATCAACAGACTTACTTTCAGCAGTTCATGCTCATGACAGACAGATATGGAAATGAGAACAATGTATAAGTACAGAACACATGAGATGAAGTTCACACGTTTGAGTGCCAGACTGTTTACTCAAGGGGAAAATCTGAGTGCGATAAACCTCTGCTTTTGAAAAAAAACCTACTTTCATTTAGTATATTTAAAGTTAAGGCAATCTCTCTTACGTGGAAAGTGGACGTTTATGCGCAGAAATGCCTATGCTAAGAGTAGATGAGACAGATCTATTCGTGAGCTGGGCTGGAGTCATCAGCAGCATCCCAGAGCCGAGTTGGGGCGGCAGCGGGGACTGAAAGCACCTCCTGAACGCCCGGGCTCACCCCGGGTTCCTAAACACTGCACCAAGCAAAAGCCTCTCCAGCCAACCTCTGCTTAGGACTCTTCTTCCACAAACTTTTTCACACATGTTTGGGAGGGGAGGGTGGCACAGAACACTGGAAGAAAAACCCACCTGTATCTTTCATCCACAGCGACCCAAAAGGAAAAGAGCCACCCAAGTCGCCGGCAAACACGTCCCGAGCGGCGGCAGCAGGAGCCCCGGTACCGCGGGCGGGGGTGGCCGGGAGCCGGGAGCGGAGCGGCCGCTGCCCGCGGAGCCGCAGGGCGCTCACGCTGCGCGGGATGGAGCCGGCGGGCTCGCCCCGCCCGCCCCCATCTTCTCCTTCTCTTCCCCTCCCCGGTGGGAGGACACCCAGCCTCGAGGGGGCGGAGGACAGCGAACAGACGTTTCTACTAAATTAAAGAATAGGAGCGAGGCGCATCCCGTCCCGCAGCCCCGCAAGCTCCGCCCGCGCCGGGGAGGTGCCAAAGCCGGGGAGCCCGGGACAGCGGGAACGCCGCGCCCCGGGATTCGCGCCCAGCGCTCCGGGATCCGCGCCCAGCGCCCCGGGATCCCCACCCAGCGCTTCGCCATCCGCACTCAGAGCCCCGCCATCCCCATCCAGCATCCCGACATCCCTACCCAGCCCGGCTGCCCTTCCTGCGCCGAGATGCTCCCCCACGGCTCCAGCACGGCGGGCTGGGCGCTCTTTTCACGCTTACTTCTGGGAAACACTTTTTTTAGTTTTGTTAAGCAAGCGGGTATAAACACCTGCTCGGCAGCGGTCAGGAGTGCAGTTTAAACACGTGTCAAAACGTGGCGGGTTTGACTTGACAGAACTAAAACCAGACATGTCTTGTGTGTGATGTATCAGTCATCTGCTTTGTCTGTGTTCTCCAGAAATCTTCACATTTTAAGCATTTACAGACTGAGCAAGCACTATGGTTGCTGTGTGCTGAAACCAATGTTTTCAGAAATATGTCTGTGTTTTGCAGAAATAGCATATGGCTTGAAAAACTATGTAGTACTGTTTCTTTCAGTCACTACTACTGCCTACTGCTGTATTGCTCTTTGAGACATCCTGCTCTGGTCTTTCTATAGAGGAAAAAAAACGTGCCCATGGGGAACGAATTGCTGGATAAAACCACTGAGAGAAAAATATTCTAGTGTATACTTTGTTTTGTTGAACATCTCTTATACCTAGTTCTTGCTGAATTTCTAATGAGTCTTTTAAATTTGTAGATCACAGTTAAGCCTGTAAAATTATAATCATAGTCATTAGTCAACGTAGATTTAACCTCTTATCACACTTGCAGCTTTTTCACCATCTCTGGCTTTAAGACAGACCGACCAATGCACATATTGTTATAGAAAACCAGTCCAGCAAAATAAAGATGCTGTGAAGTTTATTCATAAAATCTTTCCCCAGTGGAAGCCAAAGCAGGCCTCATATTTTGTATTGATAACAATATTTTGTTCCAAAATTCAGCCTAAGTAAAACTATTTCATTAAATAAAATAAGAGTTTTCTGAAGAAATTAATGAGGAAAATACTAAGTACCATAATTTTTAGAAAACACACCATATCATAATTTTGCTGATTAGAATTCTACTAAACTAAGAACTGCTTCTCCCAGAATTAAAAACAAAAAACAAAAACCAGACCCAATATATTGTGCAAATGTCACATTCAGAGAGACAGCAGGAGTGTACCTCCTTTAGAGATGCCTAACTAAAATTAAGAGTGTTCATTTTTTAAGATGTCACTTGCAAAAATCTGCCTCTGAAATTCTCCATTATGGCATCTAGTTACAAAAACAACCACAGTCACTAGTTGCACATACTTATAATAATTTTTCAACAACATTAAAATATGTGAAAATTGAATTTCATTACCTGGTGCAAAGTCAGATGAAATTGCTTACTAAAAGTAATTTTTACAAGTGATTTGAAATTCACTTGTCTGCTATGAATTTGGAAGAATTCGAAACGTGAATTGTAGCAGAAAAAAAACAAAACAACAAAACCTTGTCAAAGGTTTGTCAAACAATCATCAAGCTGTTGACATTCATTGAATCTCCTTTTGTTTCACAGGTTCACAGCAGTTAGGCAGCATTACTAATTGCCAAGGTGTGTCAGTGAAGAGCTGCCATGCTCTGGATGGTGTCCATTTCAGTTGTAACTCTGACATCCTGGTGGTGCTTCAGAAATTAAGTGGGAATGCTTGATTTTAATTCCTGGTTTGGTTTAATTTTAAAAAAATAGAGAATTCCAGCATCTTCCATGAATTTCCTGCTTACCTCTTGCTTTAAAACAAATCTTGTGAGTTTTACTGGAGTCTCAAATATCATACAGAAGAAGGGACACAAATTAATCAAGTGGGGAGCAGTACTGAGAACACCTGCTGATGTGTTCACATACATCCATACATGTGGGAAGTTGAGATTGTGTCCAGGTACTAGTTATTTGAAAGCATGTAAGAGCTCTTCAAGTTGCTTTCTTATGTTCCTATGGGAACTGCTTTTTAGTATCCTCATTTATAATCTCCCTAACTTTGCCCTTTGAGAAAGACCCACCTAGTCCAGCTTGACAGTAGGAGTAATCTCTGTTCTGGTGTTCCAAAAAGAAAAAATAAAGTTTCCTGACTCTTTCCTTACTTTTACAAAAAAGGGACATCAGCCATCGTATCTGGCTCACCAGATGATGTAGGGCAGTTCCTGAGCTCAGTGACATGCTGTGCATACCCAAGGTACTAAAAAGTGAGGGTGCACTCCATGGTTTTGCCAACTAGCTGCCGTGATAACATTGGAATAATTTTGTTTTGCATGACAGCAACAAAATAAGGAGAAAACATGGGGAGAAGGAGGGAAACTCTTCTTTTCTGCCTGTCCACAGCTGCAAGAACTAATAATTCTTAAAATCCTTACTGTGATGGGATTTAACAATGAAGCAAAACCAAGGTATCCTGATATTTATCACAGCGTCCCACAACCTACGCCTAGGAAACCAACTCATTGCTTATAAAGAATGGCAGCAGATGACGAAGGCATTGGCCTGGATTACACATTCAGACATTTTGGATAGCACAGTTTGTGAATTTGGAGAGAGAACACTAGATGTGAGCTCAAGATTGAAATTACTCATAATCTCCTTATTCTGCAGAAATCATAGGAAAGCAAGACTGAAAGCAGCTACTAAAATTTAGGATTATATATAAAAATACAGTCATGCCTGTTTTGGAATTAAGATAAGAACATGTTACATCATATTAAAACCACTATTAAAAGATTTTGAAATGCTTTCAGAACAGTATGGAAAAAGATAATTTTAATTTCATATAAACTAAGAGAGAATTTGTGAGCCAAAGCCAAGTTTCTTCACCTAAAAACAGTTTTTAAGTTCAGTTACCCACACAGAGGTATCTAATGTGTTTTAAGACATCCTTGAAAATCTCATCCAACTCTTTTCTAAGAAGAAACAAGGCAGAGGAGTATGGGTCTCCAAAAACTGGTCTAATAAAAGATATTATTTGTAATAGAGGCTAGAAGCTGTATGCATAAGGCTTATCTATTTTTCCAAGTATATTATCTGGCCTAAAAAAAGATGCTAGAAATTCTGTTTAGAAACTTTGCCTTACCTGCCTTTTGGCTATCACAGCAAGAGCAATGTGACCATTCAGTGAACCAGTTCTTTCAGTTCATGTCTTATTTCTGGAGGATGATTTTTCCTAGGCTTCTGTGAAGCTCTGAAATGCCTATGTGAGCTTCTTTATAATTTTTAGACTTCATCTGAATTTCTAAATCACAATCAGCTTGAATTTAAAGATTCTAAAGAGGCATCTAGTTTGTGAGACAGAGAAGCATTTTGCAGTCTGGATTTAGACAACAGATCCCAGCTGCTCCCTGACTCCATAATGTGTGAACAATAGTTGTGGTCATGTTCCCTCATCTATCTCTAACCAATTCCATTGCTCTCACTCTCAGTGTGGCTGAGAGTCACCCCAAAGTCCGGGTACCACACAGCATACCCAGGTAGGACTAGAATGTTTATCTTTATGGTAGCTTTCTTTCTGAGGGTTATAGTAAATGTAAACCATAATTCCTGTAACTTTGTTTTGTCAACTTACTGGTCAAGAGCCAGATGAACATGAATTGGTAGTGTTCCCAGCCAAGAAATCCAGTGGCATCCTGGTTGGGACCAGAAATAGTGTGGCCAGAAGGACCAGGGCAGGGATTGTCCCCCTGTACTCAGCACTGGTGAGGCCACTCCCCGAGTTCTGTGTTCAGTTTTGGGGCCCTCAGTACAAGAAGGACACTGAGGGTCTGGAGAGTGTCCAGAGATGGGCAATGGAGCTGGGGAAGGACCTGGAGCACAGGTCATATGAGGAGTGGCTGAGGGAACTGGGAATGTGTGGCCTGGAGAAAAGGAGGCTCAGGGGTGACCTGATCACTCTCTACAACCACCTGAAAGGAGACTGTAGCCACGTGGGGGTTGGCTTCTTCTTCCAGGTAACCAACAACAGGACAAGAGAAAATAGTCTCAAGTTGTGCCAGGGGAGGTTTAGATTGGATGTTAGAAAAAAATTCCTTCACTGAAAAGGTGAAAGGCATTAGAATGGGCTGCTCAGGGAACTGATGGAATTATCATCCCTGGGAGCATTCAAAAGATATATGGATGTGGCACCTGGGGACATAGTTCAGTGATGGATGTAGCAGTGATGGGCTGGCAGTTGGATTTGATGATCTTAGAGGTCTTTTCCAACCCTAACAATGCTATGATTCTATGAATAAAGGCTTAGTAGAAATTATTTTGAAGTTGCCAAAGAAATTCTGTGCATTTCTATTCACACTCATTCCCAGAGTCTTCTGCCATCAGCATGTAAGGCCACAGAAAAGCTCTCAGAAATCCAGACATAGTTAGAAGTTACTCCAGAAGGGAAGAGACTCCAGGTAACAGATGTGTGCCTCACTTCACCAGTGTAATGGGGGATGTATAAGGAATATCTTTCTTTGCTGCAGTAAAGGGGAAACTGAGGCAGCAAAAGGAACTTGTTCAGAAAGACAGAGTGGGAATTATGGAGAAACTTTTTGCTGTTAGGGCTTTACCCAGCATACCTTACTTTTATGGAAGATGGAAGCAAGCTTACATTGTTGTTCCCTCTGGAGATCATGTGTTTCTCTGACCTGCTGTCATCCAGAAAGGACAAGGCTGACCAGAGCCAGACCAGGGATGGGAAAGCTTCACAGCCTGGTGTATAGCACAAGTTTCATTCTCCAAACCACTGCTGGCATCTCTCGTGCTTTCCCATGGAAGGCAAGAGAGGGCACATATACATTGCTGACAGATACTCAGTGCAGATGCTGATTGAAAATAAAAGAGCACAGGAAAAAGAATCAAAGGACTATGGAAGACAGGTCTGGCACTCTGCAAGTTTACACTCCACGTATTTGCATTTGGCTGGGAGAGCCTTTTTCCAATGGATGTCCCAAACAGGTGTTCTCCATCTTGTCTTACTGCCAGCACATACCCCAGAAAAACAGATTCCAGGCACTTGTCTTTCCTTCCTCACTCTGTCAGCTCCATCATTCCCAGTACTCACACTGGAAAACAGGTGGGCCACAGCCTTGCCCAGTGGCACCTTCTGTTTCCTTTGTTGTCTGGCCACAGTAAAGGTGGCTCCAAGACAAGAAGGATTTTGGAATGTTATTTTGCTGTATGTCAAGTTATAAAGAATAAAAATCAAGACTCCCTCTGACAAAATAGACTTTTTAAAGGCCTGATTATTTAAGCCTTCAGTTTGCATTGCTTTGCTGGGACACGACACCTTCAGGTGTGTGTCTGAGTAAGCATGCAAGTGGCAGAAACAGAGAGGAATATTTGTGATGCTCACTGTTGCATATTTAACTCCTGCAAGCACATCTGTTCACAGTATACCCAGGAATTAATGCTAAACAGTATACAGACTCCTTAACAGCCTCTACTACATCTGCTTCTTTACAGTCATACTATAAACCAACGGTACTTTTCATCAACCATGTCTGCTTCCCAAATTCTTTTGTTAGTCCCTCTTGCACCTTGAGGAATTTTGCATCCATCTCATCAAAGCCAAGGGGCTGTAGAAGTCTATGACACCAATCCAGAGCTCTTCACCCCTGAACCATTTTCTAATCTGATTTTTCTTGGAGGAAAGGTTTTCTCCTGGACAATAAAGGGAACAAAACTTGTGAGTTTCCTGATTCTTATTCAGAAACCACTGCTTGAGATGAGGAAGACAAAGTGCTACTTTTCTCTAGCTTTGTTCTGTCTGGCCATCCTTCCCTCCACCAGTGGTTGAGACAACTGAACACCAGTCAGAGCTTGTCAGTAATTTGGTAGGTGGCTGAGGCAGTTTGCTTTCTAGCATTTTCTCCAGGTCAGCTGAAATCTGTTATCTCCCTACTTATAAGACCTGCCAGCAGGAATATTAATGGAAAATACTGAGTAATTTGTCAGTCCAAGCTAGCAATGCACACAAATGTCAGATCTGCCACAGGGAGAAGGTAGGGTTCTGAGCTATTTTGTATTTCTGAACATGCTCTTGCCACAGTCTTAGTTTTCGTAACAACTGCTTAGCTGTTCATTTGAATCAAAGATTAATTTTTTTACAGTAGATACATTTCATACTGGATGTGAGACTTGCTTCCTTCAACTGACAGACTGTTTTCAGCAAAAGGAGAGGCGTGTGTAAAGCCCACGAAGATCACAATTAGATGCACAGAATAATAGACTAAAGTGCAGAAAAGGATTGAGTCATCACAGAGAAGGATAAAATTACATGTATTGAAAGATTGGCAAGAGTCTTGAATTTGTTTCACAGTATGGAGGTTATCTGGTAACTGGAAAGTAATTTTTATATTAGAGTGGGAAACTCAGTTATACCCTGTGGATACTTGCTCTTGCTCCTGGGCATTCTTGGTAGCAGCTTTTTTAAGAGACACTGTTTTGGACACCAACCATCTGGGCCAAGCTGGTTCTCTACAACCCTGAAATATCTGATGCTATATTTTCACTGCTGAAGGTACCTGTGCTATGCATTTAAAGTCAGTCCTGTTATTTCTCAACACTGATAAGGTACATTTTACAGCAGACAGCTGCCCCCTTCAATTCCAGTAGGTTTTTTCACAGGTATGGAATGCTCTGGCTTTGTCTAAGCTACAGACCCACAGATGCCTTCCATGCTGTCAGGTGCAGAGTATAAACCTTGCATAAGATCCACACAAGATCTCAGCTCAGAATTCCTGACTTCTCCTGCACCTTGGTTTAGGAGGAGAACTGAGCATAAAAATCAGTTTGTCCTGAATTACCCCATCCATATCCTTGGGCTGGATACCCAGGAGCCACAGGGTAAGCAATGATCAGCTGAGATATGGGCTGAGGAATGTCAGTGCCATGACTGAGTAGTAATGGAGATGGTGGGATGAAGGGCACAAAGGGTTTGGGATCTGTCCCTTGGAATTTACCAACAGCTATTATGGGTTGTGTTCTGGGTGATGTAAAGGGTCGTGTCCATGTTCAGGACTTAACTTGGTGTAGAAGTACAACTTTTGCCCTTTAGATTTTTATTCTTGATGATGAGTACCATATTCTTTTATCATTATTTCCTTAGAAAGAGGAGATGCTCATTGTTGGGCTTTTTTGTTTCTTCCTTTTTTTATTACCTAAATCTCTGTATCCAGATTAATTTGTTTCTGTGATAATCAAAAATTTCATTTATAAAAACTTTTACTTAAAGATGATTCAAGCATAACATTAGTTAAAATTGACATGAAAAGTTCAGGAAAAGAGCTTCAAAATTACTGGTTGTGTATACTATGTTCTTTTGGTTATTTTAAGCTAAGAAAACGTCAAATTATGTAAATCTGGACGCCTCAGAAGTTAAATTAATTTGAAGTAACTACAGGTTTTAAAATGGAACAATATGCAACAAGCCCAACAGTGGATATATTAATTTGATTTATACACACATAAAAAGATACATTTTGTGTCATTTTGAGAATTTCATTAATATTTTAAAATCTGGCTATGGACTCAAAATTACTAGCTAGTAGATTTTCCTATATAAGTCCAGAGCAGAATCAATTTTTCTGAAGTGCTGTCCCATTCTTATCTCTTTCTTAGCAATTGGTCCTGGAGGGGTAGTTTTTCCATCAACTCATTCTGTTTTCTGGAGGATGAAAATTATTTCCATCTACTTTAAAGCAAAGCACAGTGTGTCAGAGGATAGTAACAAGATTTCCAGTGCAATACAAACTGAACTTCTTAGGAGCTGTTATCTCAGAGAATTTAAAAAAAAATATTTTCAGCTCCACAGTTCTCATAATTCTGACCACTTCCAATTTATGTACTTAGCACTCCAGTCTATCCTTATGAAAAAAAGAAAAGGAACTCTTTATGGACATCTTCCTCCCTTGCTTACAATTCCCTGCAGCAAAATGTTTCTCTGCTAGAAAAATGTGTCCTAGCTGGACCCAGCTTTCATTCTTATCAAAATTATAAGTGGAATTTGAAAATGCAACTCTCATATGTCTTTTGGTTGCTTTACCACCACCTTTTTTCCCCTAGGGTCTCTACCACACTTTCTTCCTGTGTTATCCCTCTTCAGGTAAAATCTCAAAACTTATAAGCCTGTCATGATGGAGAGGGACTAAATCTTGACTTTCAATCTTCAGGATAAAATTTCAATTTCGCTTAATAAAATTATTTTTTTCCCTCTAAAAGTTTAGTGGTAAAAATATAAAGTTGGTGCAAATGGAGGACAAAGATGGTTTCATTCTCAGAATGTTTCTCCCAGAAAAATGTATCAGATCATATCCTACACAATTATCAATTTCATGACATTTTCTACTACCCAGGGAAAGTAATGTTTGTCATATTTCTGAATAACTTGTTTATGAAGCTGTAGTAGGTGGCAACTTTGCAGCTGGTCTGTGGAGACATGATGAGTGGTGAAAGTAATGCTCTCTTTATTTTTATTAAATTAAAAATAAGTTTTAATTGGTCAATGCTAAGGATGCATTTTGTTCTGTGAGAAATTGAGAGAGCTGCTATTTCTCTGATTCCAAAATTAGAAATCTACAGTCTCCCACATCTTCATTAGATATCTATAAAATTAACACAAGATTTCATTCTTCATGAAAAATTTATCTATGCATGAAGTTAATCTTTTGACATAAATTGTCTATCAGCATTTGTCCATGCAGTTCACATCTATCTCCCAGATGTAGCCAAGGCATAATTTGTGCTTAATTTACAGAAAAAACTAATAACCATGTTAGAGGTATTTCAGAATGTTACACATTCAGAAACATGTTTTAAGCAGGCATCATTAATAAAATATTTATTTGCTTTCTATTTTCCTATCTAGCTATGGAACAAGGTTTTGCAGCAGATGTAATACACACTGCCAACAGGAGCAGCCGTGTTACGTAAGACCAAGGTTTCTTATGAAAATCAGTAGATTTTTTAGCAAGATGACAGCTGGTTTTTCTTGGCGTTAGTGATTACAAATCCCTAAGAGAATACTTTGGAGGCTTTATGACAATCCTGGCCAAAAACATAATTGAATGAGATTGACATTCACATTCTGCAAAAACCAATTTGCTGAATACTTGTCATGTTCCATAGTTAGCATTGCTGCTTATGAAAACAAGAAAAGACATCTCTGTCAAATGTCAGCCAAGCCAGTGTCATGACTTTAACAATAACCAGCAAGTCCACAGTGGAAATGGTTGGTTGAGGAAACCAGCCACATGAACACCTGTGTGGCAAACACCATGAGAAATGCCCAATGTTTGCCCAGTGTTTCCTTCCTTGTCTCCCCAGAGGAAGGCCAGGACACACATCCCTTGCACTGGGATCTGCTGGGTGTGATGGCAGGATTGCTCTGATGTTACAGGATGTGTCCTCAGACAAAAATTCCTCTCCTAATCCAGAGTAATGACCCAGATTGCAAATATTAATGGGTACTCAAGCCCCTGGACTGGGACTCTGAGGTTTCTGAAAGTCAGCTCTGTTTTCTTGGTTTCTGCCAGTGATGGCACTCAACTCCTGTCAGCCACTGGGCTTGTTGAGACTTGAGAGAATAGGACTGTGCCAGAGGCAGGTATTACTACTGTGCCAACCACCACAGCTTCTGCCATTCCTTCCAATTACCTGACTTGAGTGCAGCAGAACACTAAAATGTTGGTGCCTTTGGACTTTGAGAATGGATTTCTCTGGGGCTTGATTTAGATTCATTCTCCTGGAACTGACTTTATCTCCTCTTTTTGGTTATCTTAGAAACTGAGCTGTGATAGGGGAGGAAAGTGGGATTGGGGTTTGGGGCTTGAAAGAAGAAAATCTTCTTTCAGCCAGGTTTCTGCCAGGAACATGGAAACACAGCACAGTATATATTTTCTCCTGGAATAAGGTGCTCCTTGGATATAGCTACTCATATGAGTTGAGAGGGAACATCCCTTCCTGACTTACAGATTCAATGCTAGGAAAGGTAGACTTTAGCCTTTATCATCAAGATTAGGCTATATTTGATAAAAATATGAATAAGGCAAATATATGCCTATGGAATAATACCTGTATAAATCTGAGCTATGTATATTTAAAATGAGTACATTTTATAGGTAAGTGTTATTTTGAGCCTGTCTCAAAAGATATCAGCTTACCTTATAGGATCCCTAAATGCTTGCAGGAGGCACATCAGTGATAATTTTCCAAAGCCTGATGCATTCAACTCAACCACTAGCAAACCACAATTCTACAAATTCTACAAAAGCCTCAAATACAGGTATATGCATGCAAGAATAATCCTTACCCTAATGAACAATGATCCTTGCAAAGCACAGGCTTTAGTTTTTCTCACAGAGTGAGTCCCTTGACAGTATTAGGAGGGTTGAAAAATACTTATGTGCTGGACAGGTGTTAACTGATGCTGGATGCACAACTGGTAATTACATTTTAACAAAATGTGGACAATTTCTATTTACTCCTGTGCAAAAGCGTAACAAATATTTGAATGGTACTGCTTAAACATCCCCTGGATTTATGGATTATTGTGTTCTGAAAACGTATTTTTGCTATAGCATGCTGCAGATATCTGAGAGAGAAAAATGGCATAGTGTATAGTAGAAAAGCTTTACTTAAAATAAAAGAAATAAATATTGGATTCCAGAATGTAAGGAGAGGAAACACATCCTTGCATTTCTCCTTGTATCCTAGGGTTTTCTGCCATTAGATGACTTCTGCTGTGAATCTATTCCCCCAGCACTCATTAATTGTCTTTGTTGTTGGAGGTTTTCTTTTGGGTTGTTTGTTTGAGTTTTTTTCACTATCTGGAAAAAGAGTGCTTTTTGTTCAGCACCCATGGAGTTACAGTCCATGATAGAGAACAAGGATAACGGGGTATGGCCGATAACAATACCCTTGGGAGCAGCTACTGCAGAAGGAGCAAGGGTTTCTTGTCTTTCTGAAGGCAAAATCTTGTAGCAATTTCTCTACCTGTTCCTGTCGAGTGCAGCCAAAAGATGGCAGCATTTTATTCAGCATCGGGGTGTAGCCCTGGGACTAAGGCTGTAACTCAACACCCTTTCTGAGAGGTAGCAACAAAAGTGCAACTCCTAATGGAGTAGACAGGATTTCGATATAATCCTTGCTGAATATTAACTATACCAAAATGTGCTTATACTGTAAGTAAGAATAATTGCTATTGTATTTTTTCAGTAATTTAACTTAAAGCTGTTTAACTATTATTTGGAGAGATTAGAATCAGATTTATTTTACACATACTTTTGTGTCTGCCATCAACTCACAGCTGTTGTCAATCCCGAAATTCAATCTGTTAATTTTGGACATGTGAAAAGAGAGATGTGGAAAATTTTAATAACACCATAGAAGTTTTCTCTGCAGTGAAATCTATATAGATTTTTTTTGTTTGTTTGTTTAATAATCACTTCCAGCAGACTTTCCATTCCCATGAGATGCAGATCAGCATTATTTCAGTCACAGAAATATAAGTGAGGCCAATAGAGTTACCCAGCTTCTTAAATGGTGCACTCTTGGTACCCTTTATTTGGATATCTGCATACATTTTTCCAAATGCCACAAAGTACTCCTGCTGGTGTGAAACACATCTGAAACCCTAACCTGAAGTGACTCATGATGTACCAGAATTTTGTGTACATAATTCTAGAACTTTGTGTGCATAATTGCCTTTGATTCTGAACCACATTATAAAGGGAGCTCAAACCCTTGCAACTAGCTTTACAAAATAGGCAGCTTAGCTGATACTATAAAACACATCAGGTTGTTTATATCTTAATTAGCAAAAAAAATAATGAAGTATTTTTATTTCCTCCAGTTTTTTTTCCCTCCCCCAAGTTTAACAACACTAATGGTTTTGCAGTTACTTTCCAGATGATATCTTGCAATCTCATGCAGGTAAACCAGCTAATCAATGCCTGGAATATATGCACTTCATTAGTGTACCTGGGTTTAAGGGTATTAGTGTGCAATAGCTGTAACACTGCTGACACTTTGTCTTAAAAGTTTTCAGAGTTACTTGGCTAATTCAGATGAAGAAAACATTCTTCTTCTGTCATCTCTTTGCCTCGAGGCTCGAAAACCCTCCTGAGTACTGATTGGCATTTTGAGGCCTATCAAACTAATTAGGAGGGCTGAAATTTCAATGTGTGAACGTAGCCCTGGTGTTGTGTGCTGAACACTTCACCTGTGATGCCTGGTAGATGTCTGTACTTGTTGATGTTGGATCAATGCACCAGTCCTGGCTCTCAGCATGTGTGAGCACATGTCTGCACTTGCAGCATTGGCACTCAGATGAAAACTTTTCAAGCAGCCTGGAACTCATAGATTATCCATTATCATCACTATCTATAGTCCCCACAGGGACTGTGGGCAAACAGTTGTTACCAGCACCATGCAGTAAATCTTTTTGTTTTCTGGTTTTCATCATCTTTTAACACTAGGGGGAAAAATGCTTTCAGCTTAAAACAAATGGCAGGCTGTTTTGCACTGGAAAATAAAATTATTGCATGGGAATTTAAAGATTTTCAGCTGATCCAGACAGACTGTGAAAGACTGGCCAAAGTTACTTTTACTAACAAGCAATGGCTTTCAAGCTTTTCAGGAAATAATTTTATAAGATGTTACAAAAATAGGTCACTCTACCGAAAAGGTGGTTCATACTTTATTGATGCCAGAACTTTATTAAAAATTATCACTGTGTGTAAGAGGCTCCTCAACCCCTATTATCTGTAAAACTTGCTCAAGTTTGCATGAGCATTGCATCTTGGCTATAGAGAAACTGAAAATAATCAAGGCAGAGGGGACCAATGATGTGAACAGTCATTGTCTTGAGCAGCAGAAGAAATTAAGGGGTCCTGTAAGTCCTCATCCCTGACCTGTGACCTAGCCAAGATGACATGACATAATCATCTGCTTTTTACACCTTGAGGGGTCTGACTGCAGCCCCATTTTTCTTTGAGACAAAGGAGAATAATATCCGTTGTGCACAGAGCTTTGGCCCTGTGAGGTTAAGCAGTCAAACTCTGGGCTGCTGAGGGGATGCCAGGAAAAATAAGCAAGGTTATGAGTTTCAAAAGGGTTAATAAATCAAACTCAAGCAAAAAGGTGTTAGAAAGTTTTCTATACCATCCATTGTTTTTAATTTGGTTATTTTTAACTGTCAAAGGAAATTGGAGAGTAGCTGTGTCTGTTAGTGACTCTGAAATAGTCTCAGTGGAAATAAAGTCTTGGCACATGGAATGAGTTAATCCACTTGAACATAATTCTCAACACAGAAAATATTGTCTAGAGATTTATTTATGGGCAGTGAGCATAAAGTGTCCATTTGGCCAGCCAGAGCCTCCAATGGGAATGGAAGTGAAGTTGAATATTAGGGTCATCAGACCTCCAGCCACAAGCAGTCAGAAAGAAAGCAAAGCTCTGGATCCACCTCTTTCTGCAAAGTGAAAGAAACACATTGTTCTTTCTGAAGACTGGAGGACTGTTCCTCTCCAGTGCAGTTTTTTTCTTCTATTTGTAACCTAATTCCACCCTTTCCTGAATATGAATCACACCAGAGTTGATGGAGACACACTTGATGTAATTTGACCCAAGGTTTCTACACACATAATTATTGGGAGTCTTCCCCTAAGATCCATTGGCATGGCAGCAACCTGAGAAGGTAAAAATGGAAAATAAAATTATTCTACATTTTTCTCTGTCACGGTCTTGTGTTCCTATGTGCATATACATATATATCTACTGAGTTCTATAATTTCGATTTGGACAAAAAGTCCTAAAAAATATCACTTATCAAAAAAATCTTGGTATGTTTAGGTGCAATTTCAAGACTGACAACAAAGCAACTGGACAGAAAAATGAAGGAATTTACTTCCCCTTTCCCAGTTTTCATGTCACTGAGGTGTTGATTTAAGAACCTGATTTTCTTCCATCTGGAAAAATAAACTAGGTTAATGCACTTTTTCTCATTCCCAAAGTTTTATAGTATATGCTTCAACGGGTTGTTTTGTGACAAGAATTTTAATATTATAAATACCTATATATAAAACCTCAGAACTACTGGAAAAAACTGACAGACAACTCTGAACATTCATGAATGTCAGTAGATTTAATCCAAGATTTTCAATGCTTATATAGTTTGTTCCTCATTTGCAGCCTATTGCACCTAGATTGTTTTCCCCACTGGAACAGAAAGCAAGCCACCTTTTATTTGTGTGAAATCTGAGTGCAGGGTGCCATAGGCATTACAAAATTTCACTGTTGGTTCTGGTTTCTCCATTACTTCACCTCTAATTATATTGGACTACCAAAGAAAGAGCTGTTACAATTCCACCTCAAAGTTCTACTGACTTCATTAGCAGCCTGAATATCCATCAAGGACAAGATTTCCAAGATTTCCATTTATCATGAAGAAGAATAATAGCTGTGTTCTCTTGGTCTTCTCAAGAGGACTGTCAGAAGAATGTCAGCAGTTTCTAATAAAAACTGAAAGAGTACTGCTCCAGTTAAGTGGTTGAGAAATAAAAGGTACTAAAAAGCTACCATAGATTGCTAAATTCCATCTGATTAGCAAGAGATTACATTTTCTTTTGCTGTCTCTCTGCATTTAGCTTTCCTCACGGTATTTGCATTAGCAGTACAGCTAAAAAGGGCACTTAACCAAATTACGTTGTTTCAGTCATACATTTCTATTAAGATGAACTTTCTATAAATTAGTCAGATGTACTCTTGATGATTTTATGTGACTCCAGCTGCTAATTAAAAGTGGTGGTGGCCAGCAGAGCAGGGTGAGATCACGTCTCCTGTAACAATCAATATTCTCCTCCAGAAGCACTTTGTCCCTCCAAGCCTCTTCTGGAGTCATTGCTACCACTTCCATTGAGCTGGATGGGGGCAATCGAGTATGCTGAAAAAAACCCAGAGCTTCCATCCGAAGAAAGGTTTGGCAGGGCTTGCAACAGCCAAATGCATGAATCTGAGGCTTTTACTCCATATCCACCAAACTTGTGTTCGGACGGGAAGTTTCTCAAGCCCTCTTTGGCTCTGTCTCTGCACCCATCCAGAGTGGTGCCTGTCAAGCAGTGAGTGTCAAGCTCCACTGGCTGGTGTCCCAGAAGATTGCAGTCCCTGCACAGATTGCAGTGAAGAGCAGGGCAGAAACACCGAGCTACTTCTGGCATCAGCTGCACGATCACAGCCTGGTGAGCATCGCTGATCCAGTCAGCCCTCATCACTCCTCACTGCAGTGGACATGCTCACATGGGAGTGCCTTGTCCCTAACAGTACAAGACAGCTGTTCTCACCTCAACAAATTCAGCTGGAGCAGCCTTCATCCAAGCTGGGGCTATCCTTGGATTCCTGGATTCGTCCTTGAGGGCTTCTTTTCCATTTACACTGAATGGAGCACTGTTTTAAACAAAAGCAGAATCTCAAACCACTCCTCCATGAAAAGTGCATTCTTCAAGCACCTACTCTTCACACTTGCTGTGGTAGTCGTTGTCACCTTCCTTGGCAGTAGAGGGTTCAACTTCAGTGTTGAACTGGAGCTTTTCACACCTTCCCTGTGATTCTTTTCTTGATAAATAAATACCATTCAATGAGGTCAGGCCAGAAGCAGGTGAAAAATGTTCCTAGGTCTGTATTTCCCCTTTTCCTTGCATGAGCTGTAGCTGCTTTGTCTGCCAGAGGCACACACTGGCCTGCTTTCATGTCATTTCATGCCTGGCTGGCAATGTCACCTATTTGGCAGCATCCTGCCGCTGTGAAAAAGCATGTCATGCCAGGTGCTCTCCTGTATGCTTGGTGCTCACCCCAAGGCACAGCACAGAAACGTGCTGCTGCTCACAAACCTCCACACCTCTGGCATCATATAGGCATTCAGAATATGGATAACTCACACAATATGGGACAAAGAGAAAAGGAATACCAACACTTTCTCTTTTCTACGTTTGAAAAGAAAACTTTAGACATTCCTGAGTTCCTACAAATGACACCAATAGGTGCCAGGATGCAGGAGGTCTGCAATATGTGTTCCATTTCACATCAGGGATGTGCTTTTGGAGGAATTATCCCAATTGTCACTACTTAACTATACTTCAGTTTACATTTTGCACATGACTATCATATCTGGCATGCCTTGTCCTCAATAGCCCCCCAAAATGCAAATGGTGTGTAAATGAGATAGTCAAATCCAGCTGTTTCATTTTACAGGAATGTTCTCATTGCCCTCACTAACACAAAGCCAAAGCTGACTGCTCCCAGCCCTTACTGGGCACTTGAAGTGTCTTCAGCCACACCAGAGCTCAACCTTTCCCACCATGCAGCTCTGTCCCTTTCTGTGGGTGAAAAAGGTACTGGACAGTGACTTCACACCGGGATTCTGCTGGAGCTAACCCTGCATAAGGAGCATTTATAGCCTTTTAAAATAAAATAAAAATAAATGTCACAAATGCTTTCATGCTGAAGAATTAGAAAATTCCCAAATCAAAAAGATACTCCATATGGAAAACAATCTTTGAAAGAATCAGTCATCTGATGCACACTGCACTTTAGCAGCCAAAGTTTTGTCCATAAACTAAGTTTTGGGATTTTTCGTGATGAAACAAAGGAGGCAAACTTTAGGAACCCTTTGGTCTTCCCATTTCCAGTTTATCTTAATCTAAACAGCAAATCTCATATATACTTGTTGAAATAATATATGCTAAAATTATATGCCTTTTTGCTCAAAACCAGTTAAAATTGCATATTTGAAAATCTGATAGACTGTAGATATTTTTTCTCTTCTATGTTGGAGCCAAAAGAATGTGTTGTTTCAGGTTTTTTTTAACCAGTGCAATACAATACTACTGTTAATTTCTTCTGTCTAAAACAAGCCACCCATAATTGAGTCATAAAATTTTCCCACTAAACTGTGGGAAACCATTTAGAACATAAGATGACAAATAATGCTGTAGAGACAAAGAAAATCTATTACCAGTGCCAGAACCATCTGAAAATATCTTTCTAGAATGACTCAACAACCTAATAGGTTCCATTTTCTCCTTTCCTTAGAAAATCTATTATTTCAGCTTCTCTCATAATGTAGTATAATTCAATCTTCAAACTGTTTTGATCGTTTCAAAAGTCTGAAAATACTTCATAATTGGGCGTCTGTGCATTTGGTCTTATGCCAGCTTTCCTATTTTTGCATAAATGTTTCATCTTCCCATAGTATCTACCCCACTGAAGCAGTTTAACAGAAGAATTTTATCCTTCCTCAGCCTTTTCTTACTAGACTATATAAACTGTGGATATCTATCCCTTCAGTGGAGAGTTTATTCTGGACTGTGGAACCTAAGAGCAGTATGGATGCATTCATGGGTTGCTGTGCCTGACTTAATTTGTCTCTCAGCTGGCACTATCACCCTTATCAGATTAATTTCTGCTGTGTTCTTTTGACATAACATCTATCCAAGAGTTCTGAAGTTTTCATCAGAAGCAACTTGCAGGATTGACATGGTGGCTTTGATATCTCGCTTCCGTTCACCTTCCTGGCACCGCCTGGAGGTGGAATATGGATGCAGACATGGGTTGGAATCAGAATGGAATTACATGAAACTGGTATCTGAAATGACAACAGAAGAGCATGCAGAGATTCTGGAGTTCTGTGAACTCTCATCTCCTGTGAGAAACGTGTGAACACACATTCTATTCAAAAGGGCTGAACAGAAGGCTTTTTCACTATTTATCTCCATCAATATGAACTTAATGCTTCAAATGTGCAATAAAAATGTGTCTGCACTGCAAAACACAGAAAAGTTTACCAGGATCATGTAAATAAGAGCAGTGACAACAGATGCATAAATAAACACAATATCATAGCATTCAATTTTCATTTGGCAGCTATCTCAAAAGCTGTTCCTGTGGGAAAGTTATCACACATAACAAGTCTTTACTAACCCATGTAAATAAGTTTGTCTGGTTCCTAATTGCCTTGTTACTGATGTCAGTTGGAAAACTGCCATCACAGAGGGCAGGCTTGGGCTCTCAGCACTGTTACAAAGTTTCTGGCTTTGTACTGAGGTATGTGGCGGCTCTTGAAGTCAGTCCATCCATGCACAGACCAGCAGATTGTCAGATGTTTTCACCAAAAAAACCAGTTTTCTGTACCATGTCTTGAATTCTCAGATGAATTCTCTCAGATGAATACATACACAATGAAATCTTTTTCAGTTAGATGCCTGTTTATAGTATTAGATAGCTTTCTTCAAGACAACTAATGCAAATTGGTGTTGCAAATGCAACATCAAAAGATTGAGCCGCAATAGACATGCCAACAGTATCAATCATATCAACAATGTGAGAACAGTGTAGGAAAGTGAGAAAAATAATAAATACGGAAAAACTGTCATGACTTCTTTGTGCTTGTACCGTTTGTGGTCAGAGTTTTCAGTTTTTGTATTTTTCCCAACAGTAAGCACTGTAGAAGAGAGTCTGTAGGTATGACCTTATGTGAAGTGAGAAACTGAAATACTCAGGCTTTTTTTCCTTGGGAAAGGAGGGAAAGGAGCAGAGAAACAGCTGTGTTTCCTTGGAAAAAAGGCATAAGGGATGCATGAAACTGCAGCTTATGGGCTCTAATAGGACCATATACACTTGAGCATATAGGAAATGGTGATTGGAGAAGAGGTTGCTTGAAATTCATTTAAGAGAATTATAAGAGCCTGGAGCCAGGAAAGAGAGAGGAGGTTGTTATCTAACAGAGGTAAGCTGCATATTGGTCTGGTTTTGGACAGTAGAAAAGAAAGCCAGGACCTCAGTTGAGAAAGATTGCAGAATTTGACACAAACAAGCATCAGTTATCGTTCAGAATCTTACATTAAGGACACAGCCCCAGTTTAGAGAGAGCAGTGTCAGGCTGGAGCTTTGGGTAGCTTTATTATAGAAATAAATTTGGGAAGCCACTTGGAGCTCTGTCTCATGAGATTACCTTTGCAGAGCCTTGTACAAACATGCAGGAAGCCACAAAATGTGAAGTGGCAAAAAAGAGAAAACAGACACTTTCAGGAAATAATAATTCATAACAAGTTCAGGAATAATTTTAAAATATTTTACCAATTTCAAGAATTTCTTGTCTTCTTTCCTTTTCACTAAATTTTTTCACTATTTTGCTCTTGTTTTCTCTCCAGTTCTCTCTTCACAGAATGGGCTTATTGGGAAGACTCATTAAAGCAGTAAAAGCTAATGGATACTTGTATTTTGTCATCTGTTAGAGCAAAGTCAGTATATGAAATCTTATGAAAGATAAGGTCAGTCATTGCTGTCACCTGTTACAAAGAACTTCTTGCAAGGTTTTCCTTTCTAAATTAATAGGAGTGCATAAAAGAAAGAGTGCAAGTCGAAAAATATAGAGATAATTCCAGAAATGTAAAATAGAAAGCAAAAGCTTATCAAATGCTCCTAAATTCAAAGGATACTCTTTGTCAAGCATAAAAATGTCATACTTTGCAATTCATCTGGATGCATATGTCCTAAGGGATCTGTGTTTAGCTGAAATAAAGAAAAACAGATGCTAACTCAAATATAAACACTGGCATCAAGATCACATGTTCTAAAAGCTTATTCTATCCTTTGCTTCTCCTTTAGATAATGTAGCTGGGACCACAGGGGGTCCAGATTGAGCATAAGTGTTTATGCTCAGCTTGTCCTGCAGTGTCCCCTTTCTCTGGCTACATTGCTTGCAGCACTTTAAAACCATCCCTTTAACATGGAAGTTTAGGGTTAGCATGATAATCTATATGAGAGCACCCAGATAAGATGACACACCTCGTCTGAGGAAAACTTTTATGGGGAAGTCTAAGAAAATGTCTTACAGGTAATCCTGCCAAGCTCAGCAAAATGTCCTGAGACAGTGCTTGGTGCAAAGGCGTGTGCCCAGCTGGCTGAGGAGAGCTGCATCATGGCAGTGGAGCTGGCTGAAGTTTAGCTGCTGCCCAATTATGCTTTGTAATTTGTGGTACTGTGAGTCAGTCACACAGAGGATAGATGCTGCATCCAAAGCTGTGGCAGCTGTTAGAAACAAAGCCTTGGATGAATTTCTCTAGGTCTGTCACCCGCTATGATAAATTTAGGCAGCTGAACCTGCACACATTCACTTGCAAGTGACAGCTGACATTTCCTAACACTATTACATGGAAAAACCATGACAGATGGACAATCTTGTCAGAAGTAGCATTTGCTCATTTGCTTTCTCCGCTACTGTGCTGAAATTCAAGATGACTTGAAAAAAATAGCTGTATTAAAAATGTGCAAGTTGCAAATCTGAACACTTCAGAAGTTTCTAAATTGTCCTTATGGCCCCTTCTACATATGAACTGCTATAAATCTTTATATGCTCACACACTGTTTTGCACTGAACCTTGTGTTGGGCAGTAGCTGGATATTCAGCGTTTCTCTTTCTGTCAGTCAGAGGGACCTAGTTTAACACATTTCACCCAAACTGAACACAGAAAATTGTACTTGATGAACCTGTTCCCACCATTGTCACTGAGAGTGACTGAAAATGACATAATTCTTAGCCTTGTTTCAATGATACTTTTCCTTATTTAAGTATTTCTTATTTAAAGTGGGGGAAATGAGCTACTGGCAGAGAGTGGCCAAAGTTGGCAAGTGTCCATCCAACTGCAAGAGCCCAGCTTGAGGCTGATCTTTCCTTATAATATTTTATTATCAAGCACAATCCACCCTTTCACCCCTCGCTGGTGAAAGGTTTTGCTGGTACAGTTAATGCGTCCTATGTCCTGTGCTGTGGCTCCCAGGACACTTCAATTATGCTTTGTGGCACTGGCTTAATGTATTATCTTGTACCAATTAACATCAACAGCTTATCAATAGCAGTTAGAAGTTGCCAATTCTGTAATTCATTTAAGAGTCTTCCTAACAGTGCACATAGTCTGCATCACCTCCCTCCTCAGAAGCTGATGTCTTAATGGCATTTTCTATGAAGGGCTAAGAAATAAATGTAGACTGAGTTTTCATGGCAGTCACCCTCCAGAATGGCTGCAAGGGAAAGCAAGCATGGTATACTTCATTGCCACTGCCTGTGCCAGATCTGCTACAATATGTGTAATTCCACAATGTCAGAGTCTTGTTTTGACAGCACAAAATGTTTTCAAAGGGTGCTTTGCCACACGCTCACAATTAGTCTTAACTGAAATTTAGAATTTCTGTTTTGGAAATTCTGACAATGAAAATTAAATATAATCTGAATGTTAGCCAACATTTTAAACTTAAATGGCTAAAAATTTTCTCTTACCCACATATGGTAGGACACTCTCATGAAAGAAAACATAAAAAGCTGCAAAGCACAGCTTCTTCTGAAGATGGAATTCTTCATTTTACACTCCTAAAGAGCATGCTGCCTGACCAACTCTTTCTGTCCTGTATCATCAGAGAGGAGAGAGCACATGAAGTCCAGATCTGAGCCTGCCCAGAACTGTGCCTTCTGAGCTCAACTTCCCAAAGGATCTATGGTTTCTGTTTTACTCAAACTCAAACACCTGGAGCTTCAACTATATGTTCAAACATAGCATTATATTTCAACTTTCCTGCTAGAAGCCTGAAGCATTCCACAAGGAAACTTTAGCCCAATGAAAATCTTTTTAAATCAGCATTTTCTACCAACTAATTTCAAAGGAAATTACTCTCCCATTATTAATATTTATTATCTTTCATTTGCATGTTTCTCTCATGTTTTCTTTTCTTGTAAGAAAACCTAGTATGGTATCCTCTCTCAATCCCTCAAGAAACTGCAGTACCCTCTGAGTATACCTGTTTCTTCTATTCCTTTCCTTCCCTGTTTTTGCCTACTAAAGGCTATGAGCCTTTGAATGAGTTAAATGACATATGTGAAGGTTTTGTTCTCCCCTTGTGGTTTCTGATATAAAGAGTATTGTATACCTTAATTTAAAAGAACTTGTACTCTTTATTTCCAGGTGTTTTTTTGACTACTCAACTGCTGTTCGAGGAGGAAAGTCAGACAAGAAATCAGGGGCAACTTGGTGTTTTCTGACAGTGGTTGAACATGGCCCAGATGTGTGTCCAGGTGGCCAAGAAGGCCAATGGCATCCTGGCCTGTATCAGCAATAGCGTGGCCAGCAGGACTAGGGCAGGGATTGTCCCCTGTACTCAGCACTGGTGAGGCCACTCCTCAAATCCTGTGTTCAGTTCTGGGCCCCTCAGTACAAGAAAGACATTGCGGGGCTGGAGAGTGTCCAGAGAAGGGCAGAGGAGCTGGGGACGGGTCTGGAGCACAAGTCTGATGAGGAGTGGCTGAGGGAGCCATAATGTTTTTTGCAGGTTTTAAAGTGACTTTTAAGTCTTTAAAACTTCTTTGGAGTTGTAGAGTATGACACTTGATAAGTAATTATCAAGCTGAGCTCATCTTAAATTCATTCCCATGTACTTGCAAAACACTTGTACAATCTTTAATTAATATTTCTCTTTCATCCTCTGTGATTGGCACAGATTTCAGACCTCGGTTTGCAAAATGCTCCAAACTGGGAATCTTGCTGTGGTTTTTATCAAATTAGTATCCTGGTTTCAACTATTAAATCCATACACCACTTCTGTGTCTCATTCAGAGAGATTTTTTTCAGTATTTAATTTGGCAAGTTCTTGGAGATCTACTACTCTTAAAAGAGAAAGCCCTAACTAGGAAATAATTGTTAAAACCCTCACCTTTTCTTGTCCAGAAGGCAGCACTCTGGAGCTATCTTTGCAGATCTTTTTACAACTTCTAAAAAAGGACTGCATGGATACAACCCCATAGGAGTGTTCCCTAAACCTATAACTTAGAATGGACTATGCTTAAATTAACCAAGTTGCAGATGGCTTCTACATTTAAAAAGCTTAAGGACCCTAGGAGGGTCAGTGGCATCACAATGTCCATTTGTGCCCTGACTGTATACACAAAATAGCACTTCTTAACATGTGAACAATGATCACTTTATTTTCTTCTTTACTGTCTCAGCATCATGGAACAGTATTAGCAGTTTTGCATTTTTTTTTTCTTTGACTGAAAACAAACAATTTAGATGAATTACTGGAGTCTGTGGGCCATGGCTTCAACCTAGTTGGCCACGAGAAAAGTCAAACAACAGCTAGAAAGTGGCCATTTTTTTTACTATGTAGTATTGATTGGGGGAAAAAACTTCTAGAATTATGTCAGTAAACATAAAGGGAAAAGGTAAAACATTACCACGAATCTTCTTTTTAGTATTAAAAAGAAAATAATGTTATCTATCCATTTGCTAGGGAAACAAAGCCTCAATATGACTTGTCAAGGTCACTGCCCATGAAGGCAGAAGGTGTATCATAGAGTAATGGAATGAAGGTGTAAAAGGGATGTTGAAAAGCTGGACAAGAAAGTGAAAATTGGGGCATCATACCAGTGAGAGAACTGGGCACCTACAGAGGTTAAATGGAGAGCAGGAAAAGCTGGAACTGCAAAAGAGGGAGAAGAGGTGAGGAATGAAGAGAAGACATAAGGAAGAATTGGGATGGACTGAGACAACAGTGTAGACAAGGAATCAAAAGAAGCTGTGATAGCTTCTGAAGGTGTTGATGAAAGGAAGAAAGAATAAAATAAGAAGTTGTGTATGTGAGACAGAGGGGGCAGGCAGAAAGGGCCTGAGAAATGAAAGGCACCTGAAAAAGAACTGGCTACAAGAGGACAAAACAACCGGGAGGAGTAGAGTAGAGGAGCTAGAGGAAATGAGAATGGAGCTGGATGGATAAGGAGAGCAGTATGGTCAGGGGAAGAGAAGGGCACAGTGGAAAGGAATCAGCAGAGGAACACCTGGATAACAGAGCACCATCAGGTAAAATCTAGAGCTGGGCTGTGACTAAAGCATGTCCTATCTCCTGTCTGGTGAGTGCATGTGGATTGCTTTCAATGAAAGCCAAGATGTGATGGACAAATTGGGGCAAAGCCACATCCCACAGGAGGCTACATCTCAGCTGGGTGAACTGGATCCAGGCATTTGGAAGTATTCTGACATCCACAATTTAAATGTAGCCTCTCTATGTTCCAATGGCCAAAGTTTCTGATGTCAATCTGAAGGCTCAAAACTGTGCTGTTGCCACAGGTGAGTAGAAAAACTTAGTAGAAAGAGGTAAAATACACTGATTATTTTCTGAGAACATGATTGTTATGGCAGCCAAAATTCTTCTTGACAAAATAAATGTCACTCATGCAATCTAATTTTAAGTCCCTTGTATTGTGAACAATTCATAAAAAGTTTTCATGGTAAATGTTCTTATCAGAATTATGGACAATGTTTAGTGCATTCATAGTGATGAGGTTCCACAGTGCTCAGTCCAGCCTGATCTAAAGGGCTGACATTTTTAAATGCAATTTTCATTTAGTTTGCTTTTAAATGAAGAATTCAGCTACACCTCAGTACATTATCTTGAAGGAACAAAGGCAAGAGTTCACAGCACCCAAATTGTATTGATACACTGCTGGTTTCTGCTGTCTAGGGACCTTTGTTTAAAACTGAAAGTGGAACATGACAGTCTTGGAACCTCTGGGCTTTGTGGTTTTCTGAGCCTTTAACCTAGGCATAACTGTAACACTAGGTGTAACCCTAACCCTAAGGATAACCCTAATACTAGGCACAGGATTAAAAGCCTCATGGGGATGAGGCTGGTGCCAAGCAGAAAGATGTGGAGGGAGCCAGGTTATGGCAGTCCTGTGTTCCCTTTGGCATGCCTTTTGTAGCTTCACAGTCTCTGGATATCTGGGCCTGGCGGTTTTCTGAACCATAACCTTAGGTATAACCCTTATCGTAGATGGAGCAGTAAAAGCCTCTTGGGGCTGAGGCTGGAGGCAAGCAGAAAGGTGTGGAGGGAGCTATTTTGTGGCAGTCTTATGTTCCCCTTGGCATGCCTTTTGTAGCTTCACAGTCTCTGGATCTCTGCGCTTTGTGGTTTTCTGAACCATGACCCTAAGCATAACCATAACCCTCACACTGAAACTCACTGTGATAATAAGCTATGAAAGGAACACATTATTCCAGCTACTTGGATCACAGTTGACAACAATCTTGAGTGCTCCTCAGGGGAACTCAATCATAGAGCACACAAAACCACCCAGGTTCACCTATTTAGGTACTTTGTGTCTTCTCAGGAGGGCAGTTTTTTAACATTTGAACGATTTTGATTTAGAGAGCAGGTCTGTGCTTATTGTCTCAATTTAGACATTAAGAGGTAACTTTGGTGCTGAATGAGGCATAAGCAGGCTATAGCCTGAACAGTTCCTGTTCAAATCTAAATTGCATCCTGGTGTGATAAAGGCACACAAGACAATAAGGATTGAGCTCAGCAACAGCAATACCTGCAAGCAAATGCCAGGTTTGAACTCTGGCACAGTGGTTCCTCAAGAAAAGGTAAAAATTGAGCCTGAATCACTTTTCAGAATTAGACTCATCACTTGGTTAAAAACTGTGAGTTCAGTGGATAACCTGAAGCACCAACTCATAAGCAGCCACTGCTCCCTTTTTCTGCTCAGCCTTTTCTCAGCAGCAGATCAATCAGCCTAGGCTGACTGAGGCAGAAATTATTATTTTTAACAGAGTCCAGCTGGACAGGCTGTGCAACCACTTGCTGATGGTGAATTTAGCTGCAAAAGTAAGCAGAGACAGTTCCTGTCATGCCCTGGCTGTGCTAACACAGAAAAACCTTATACTGCTCTGCTGGCCAGGGTGACACAATCATTGCACACAAATGTGTCCATAACCTTCCACACGTTTGTTCTGAAGTCTGGCTGCCACAAGAACTCCAACCCAAGTCTTCTTCCTTTTAGTAGAACATGTTTTTCAAGATTTATGGAAGATAATCTTACTTCTGCTTGCATAAATAATCTGAGGAATTAACACATACTTCCATGCCTTGTGCTTCTCTGGAAATGAAAATAGAAATAAAGTATTTTAAATGTATTTCTGTACATTTCTGTATGATCTTCTCAAATATGGCCACCCTTATTTTCCAGTTCCCTTGTACTGAGACTATTAAGAATAATTATAAGATAATTTGAATTGATTATTCAAGATGCGCTCTTAAAAGTGGGGAGTTTTTCCCCAAAATATCTGTAATCTTTGTTTTGTAAAACCTTGTGGATAAAAGAAAGCATCAATAGCAATTTTAGATCAGAGCTCCCTCCAATGAGCCAACACACAAATCTACTAGTTAAAGTCAGAACTGGATTTCTGCCTGATTCTTTTCCAGTACTCACGTAGGAAAAAAAGAGAAGACCCTGAACATTTTAAATAGTAGTAAGGGACCTTGGAATGGGCCTTGTATGTAGGAGAAATACCATTTACTCACTGATTAACAAGAAATGTGCAGTGTTTACCAAGTATAAACTTGTATCCGTCAGATACCTGCATGGACTCATTTCTGTTCTTGACATACTTCTACTTGTTCCACTGCTTTCATACATTGTAAGAATTCTCAGTAAAGATTACGCTTTCTTACAGAGGTAGGCAGCTGTATAGAAATGAGTATAAAGTTGATCTGGAAAAAGATTATTATTTAAAACTACTGCATTGTAAGCTTTCTCATGGAAACAAAGAATCTTTTTAAAATATAGCCACCAAATATCTTGCTTTCTGTGACAATTGGAAAGTATTTAAGTTCAGAAGAATATCAGCAATTTAGCTTTTTATGAGAGAAATGGGGGAAAGAATACTTTCAGGTAGAAGGAGGATCAGATAGGAATTAAAATCTGCAGTTGAGAGTAACAGTCTATTAAACTATCCTGTATGCAGATACAACCCGAAGGCAAGGCCTACAGGTTAGAAATTGAAGTTCTTTCAAGCCCTTGTTTTGCTGACACTGTAAACAGACTAATCAATATGTCAGGAAGCAGCAGTAAGGCCACGGGATGTCAAAAAAAAAAAAATTGTTCCTTAAGAGGAAAACTTCAGACATTGGATGATTTTTACCAGTTTCTGTAGAGTCTGAGGATTATACCCAAGGGGAAGAATTAACAGTTACTGTTTGAGAACAGACTATGAGGACACAAAATATCAAGTCGCATATGTAAATTGGAAAATATTACATTGCATTTATTAAATTTTTAAGCACTGTCAAGCATGGATGTAGATGCAGGCTAGTGGTGTAATATGGAGTTGGCATCCCCAGAGACAGGACCTTGGATTCTGCCACCAGGCAGGTGAAAATCATCACTCTGAGATCAAAATGCCCCAGAAAAGTTATAAATAACTTCATTTTATCCTATAAAGGAGACTGGTGACTCAGGTTGTTCTGCTAGATGATTTATGATCTACTCTAGCTGGAAGACAGAAAGATTTTTTATATGTATTGAACAGATTCTTAAGGCAGGAGCTGAGCTCCTTTTTCAATATCTTTCCCATCATTAGACAGGACATAAGCTATGGATTTAATTTCTGCCAAATTAATACCACGATGTGGATTACATCAGACTTCTCTTTGAGCTATTTGGTGTCAGAATGTTAACTCATTTTAAATATACAGGAACTGATGCAGACAAGACAAATTTTTTCTCTGCTAGAAAAATAAAGCTAAGTTCATTAGAGGAACTGAACCAAGGTAATGGCATTAATACAGGAGAATTAATGAGATATGCAGGACAAACCGCAGACATAAAGGACTAACAGATAGATATTTGGATAGAGAATTGTCAGTCACAGATGTAACCTGGCTAGCTGTTGAAGAAAGTTATGAAAAGCTGAGTGAATTTTGTTTTTAAAAACAGATCCAATATTAATATATTTTCAACCCATGTCACACACTTTCCAGGCTTTATTTTGTCATGGGCAGAGACAGTGTGATGCAACCTGACAATGCGCAAAATCCCTGAAAAAACACAGCATATTAATGGCAAGTCATCCCATCAAAGACTAAAGGCAAATACCTGCAAGGGGTTTTTTGTGTGACTGTGCTTGCTCCATTTAGGAATATGCTGCAAGGCATATACTCATTATAGTTCTGCCTTAAAAGATGTAGAATTAATTGGACGAAAATGAGAGGTTGAAGACCTTTAGTACCTAGAGATGGCATCAGGAGGCCTGTCCCTAAAATGTTGTCAAACAGCATTTACTACAGATGGGGGGATTATGTGAGAAATGCACAACTGGAAATCAAAGTTGCCACTTTGACCACATATGCACTGCCAAATTCTGCAGTGTTTAGTGCTTCTATGGGCTGCCTTAAATGTCATTGGATGAATAGTTTCCATTTCTTGAAAGCCTGTTTTTTGCTTGGGCCAGATCTTGATAGAATATCAATACAGCAGAATGAGAAATCATTCTTAAAAATGCACTGATTTTCTCAGACGGGAAATGCAGCAACCTGAAGCAAATAGTGCAAAGCACAGTAGTACTAGAAATTGAGGCACTAACTGAGCCCCCAAATTCCTGTTGGAAACCTGGCATTTTGGTGCTGTAGTCACAGAAAAAGCTTGATTAGGTCTAAGCATCAGAATATGAGATGGTACTTGAAAAAGAAATATAAAATTCTGGCATACTCTCATTGCCAAATCTCCATAATGCTCAACCCAAAATACTAATCCTGGAGTTGCAGAGGTCACAAGAAATATTCTCTAGCTGTGCACAGAGGTGAGTATGTGCCAGAGCCATGACTTTGCTGTGATACAGGGAAATAGATTTAACCATGGATAAACTGCAATAGAAAGCTGATTCCCAGAGGGGTGCACAGTATTATGAATCTGCTGCCTCTGGGCTCCTTAGAGCACCCATCTCCATCATGCTCATGGTTACAGACACCCACTCTTCCCTTAACAATCATCACAATTGAAATAACTCAATGCAGCCTTACATCTTTTCTAAGGAAACTGAAATTCCTTTCCTCCAAAGACAGATTTTTCCCTCTTTCCTTGTACTGAGCTGTTCAACTATGGTTTGGCTCACAGGGGCAGAGCACAGCCCAGAGGCATTTCTTGTCAAAGTTGGGTTTGCAGGAGGTAGGAAGAAAGGTACCTGCTCAACAGAGTGAGCAGCAATATCTGGGGGCAGAATGGTTGTTTTTTTGCCCTCTCCCCTGCTGTGATAGCTGCCTTCTTGTATGAGTTTAGTTATACACACACAATTCTCTGAGGTATAGAAAATTTAATCTGTTGTTACTGCTCATGTACTCTTATGGCACATTTGGAGGCAATTCTGCTTAAAACTGCTTAGATAAAGCCAGATGCATGTGATGGATATTACAGGAAAAAAATCCTCTTTAACGCTTTCAAAATAAGGCTACATTTTTTATTGCCCATGCTTGGTTACTTCTAACATTTCTTATAATGCAATGGAATTAGAAAAAGAAAAGTTTATGCCCTGTAATTTCAACTTTCAGATACTTTGAAGGGAATTAAAGCTAAAAGCATATCCAGGAGGATCTTGTCAGGGAAGGGGACTGGGATGAAGAGGAAACAGATGTGCTGTGATTATACATCACCCCATGTTTCCTAATGATATACAGTCGTATCAGCAACCTACTCAGAGAGCCTAAATTCTTATTTCATCAGTATGCAACACTGAAAGCATGGATACATTATAATGAGCCACTAGGGAGTGCTGGAGGAAAACTCAATATCTAAGAGTATAATAGAGTTTTCCCTATCACAACAGTACCATATTTTGCCCTTTAGTTTTAGGGTTTCTTTTTTTTTTCTTTTTCCCAGAGCCTGAATTAATTAGCTAGACACTAATTACCTGAGCCATTTCCTGCACAGCCATAAATGGGTAATGTATTACTCCTTCAGAACAGCACTGCTGTAACACATCTGTCATCTACAATGACTGCAATTGCAAAAAACATTGCAGATATTATTGTTATGACACCCAAGTTTGTAATCAACGGTTGGTCTGGTTTTCTACATTTGAAAGCCTATCAGGTAGAGGACATCTCTATAGCAAAAAGATTTATTTACATAAGTACTAATTGTTTTGATGCAAGTATCAGTAGCAGGCCAACAGTGGCATTATCTTCTGCTTCATTTATTTCAGAAGTCATTCATCAGCCATACATCTTCAAATGCATATCTTTCATCTGCTGAAGCTGCCTGGCTTTCAGTCTTAAAACTAATTGTGTGTTTTAACTGGTTACTCAGATGTAACAAGCAGTATTTCAAGATTTTATTGCCTCTCCTTATCTTTTCAGCTTTACAGAGTATTGGTAATTTTTTGGGACAAAGAGAAAGCAGTTTTCCTCAAGTTGAACACAATGAATAAAACTGAGCACATTGGCTCCTAGACTGAATATCCACTGCCATCAGCTGAGGGAGAGCTTCTGTCCCCCACATGTACTGACACCGAAGGCTCATGCCAGCCCCAGCTCACCCTCTGAATCCACACAAAGTGTCTTCCATGCTCTTCATCCTTCTGAGATATGTGTGCTGCTCTGAAAGCTCAACTCCATCTCTCTGACCCCCTCAGGCTGCTGCACTGTAGGCATTTATAAGGACCAAAAGCACTCTCAGCATAAAATTCCTCTTTTCTTTAAAGGTTCCAGTGCATTGCTCCAATTATCAAGTGGGGAAAGCAGAAGCAGTTCAGGGCTATCAACTCTTGACATGCAGTTTTTCCTGACAGAAGAGAGGCTTAGAAAGTTTTAGAGGTATTTTCATTTGCACAAATGTTCTCTAATTTTCTAGTTTTTCTCTAAGTGATTCAAATCAACTTTCACTACCCAAGCATAAGAACACTTGTTTGGAGTTACTAGCACAGTGTGAGAACAAGCCTATTGAATTCCACAAAGATTGACCTGTTTTAAACTGAAATGTCATTTCATTTCATTTAGAAATTACCTTTCTCAAATGAATGTATTTATTGACATGATATTAATTAAGTTCTGGTGGGAAGTCCTGTGTTTTTCCTGGTAACAAAAATGACAGTTTTACAGTGACATTTAGTGACACCACAGTTTTACAACTGGTACCAAGTAGATAAAGATACAAAAAACAGCATGGCAGAGAACTTAGATGGTTTAATTATAGCCCCCAAATGAAGCAAAATACACTGCAATGACTCTATTCCATTGACAGTCATAGGCATACTGTTTTTTAAATTCTTGAGTATACATCATAAGCCTAGGAGAACTCATGAACTAAAAAAAAAAATTAAATTAATGTTTAAAGTATCATTTAATATTTTTACATGGAAAAGTCCTGCCTTGTGGGGGATTAACAATAGATAACAAACATTTTTCAGCAAATTGTCACTCCAAATACACAATAAGGCTCTGATTTTGTTTATTGCATGTGGTTTAAGTGTTCAGAGTTTTTATGCATGATGTTTCTGGAAGAGATGTGTGTGGGCAAAGGACTGTACCCTCACACATTTCACACAAAACACATTTCTCTATGTTTCACTGCCATGAGAGTGTTCCATGTTTGTTACAGCTGCTAAGATGCTCCAGCTCCTTCATCTGTGGAAACTTTTTTCTGGGCAGTGGCTGTTGGCACTCAGGACTAAGTCTTCTCCTGAGATGAATTAAAACACTTGGGCAGAGCAGCTGGAGCACTGCCTAGCCTCCCCATCTATTCTTTCTCTTCATCCCCCACAAAGCCTAGGAAAAACACTCTCATGGTGGTGGTTGTGCTGTGAAAGTCAACGTCCGGACTCATATAAGAGGAGCAGAAGAAGCAAAAAGAAAGCACAAGTACAAGACAGCCTATGAATGTGAAGAAGGCAAAATCTGCAGCATACAGCTTGTGTCTCCCTGTGATGGAAGGTGGAGTAGCTACCATGCAGCAGTTTCTTATACATGGCTGGGAACAATGAGCTTCTGTGACTCAGATCCTGCCATCCCTGAAATCTGATTCACCTTATTTGCATGTTTTTCCAGCCACTCCTGCAGTCAGGTTTGTGACCAGCTGTCCTTTCCAGTCTGGTTCTCCACCAGCCTGTCCTGCAGCCTCTGGCTTGTGCTCCTGTGCCCCAAATTGTAACGCCCTACTCATTGTCATCTGCAGTCTGTAGTTTATGGAAACAGGCAGGAAGCTGGGATTCCTGAGAGAGAATCCAGTCCTGGATATGCAGATGCCCACAAGCCCATAACATATGCATCACTTGAATACAGGTATTGATTGAAGAGTAAGAACAAATCAAGGTTTAAACATAACCCAGCCCATATACAAGTGATGTTTGTGGCATACAAGGGGATTGCTTTTGTTGTTTTTGATAGCTTCTATGGTTGTTTCATGCCATAGCTGCCAATCTAAAAGAGCATTGGTTTCCTGTATGTCCCATGTCAGGTCCTAAAGCATCTTAGATGACTCCAGGTTCCTACACGTGGCCAGCAAACTAAGACTCTAACACAGAGAGTCGATGGAGAAGACATCAGATGAGTAAACATGAGCTGCCTAATTCAGAATTAGTTGAGTTGTGCTCCAGGCTACGCTGGCTGGATTGGCCAGATCTCTCCAATGAGCTTGCAGCTGCCCTGCACAAGGTTATTACAGAAATATGTGTTAAACTGGTCCCACCAAAGGGATCTCTGCAAACTTGTGCTACCTGCAGTTATGCTTTGAGCTGGGGCATCACAGACCTATAGCTGAACAAGTCACATCCTGGGGTGTGCTGTGCCCCCCTGGCTGTCCCAGCAGTGGCAGTGGCACTAGGCAGAGATGTGATGCAGTCCTTTGGAAGTCAAGCTGGTACAGAAGTTATGTCATTTATGTCAACTTTTATCACAGCTTTAGGCTTCTTACATTTGAAACTATCCAGTTGTGAGGCACAAGGTAATTCACTTTACTTTGCTAGTTCTGTTGATACTAGAAATGCAATCAGCTCTGCACACAGCTGGGACCAGGATGAGATGTAAAGTTCTAGGCTCTAGAAGTAAACTTGTAGTGTGTGCATTCTTGTAGAGCTTTCTATTTCATCTGCTGTACTTGACACAAATGTTAGCTAGGAAATGAAGTAACACATAATGGTTCAGTGGTGGAACATGAATGCTATTCTGTACCATACAGAGCAACAGGATGGTTTTAAATGTAATCATAATGGCACTTAGTGAAATAAACCATTAAATATTAGATTAGCTTTCAAGTGCTTCAGGATGACAAGTTGCCACCATCAACACCTGGCATTATAGCATTTTATAAAAATACTGAAATTTTGAATATTCACAATTTTTATAAATGGTGACTAATGAATTAAATCAATAGAAAGTCAGCCAGAGTGATACAGAGTTTCCTACTTTATGCAGTATTTCCATGCAATCAGGATCAAAAATAAAAGTCCTCCATAAAACAAATGAGAAACATGAACAACTTTGGTGATGGTTCCCTTTCACCTATTAGTACAAGTGCTGTCATGCATATTTCAATTGCAAATTGCAAGTCTGTAAAGTAAAGAAAAAAATGTGACAATGGAACAGTGCTGTACACTTTAACAGGCAAAGGATTTATTTTCTCTCTCTCTAAGAGCACTACTAAAAACATTGTCTATAATCCTCCTGCTTTGGGGACCAACATTTGGTGGGATAATCCCATAATGCATTTGTCCAGCCATGTGATGTCAATACTCTAAGGCTTAATTTATGTAAGACATTTTCATTCAGATCCTATGCAAATGTGTGAACCAAAAGATTATGGGTAAATATATGGATATATAAAATATATTCAGTCATGCTTGAACTATGTTGAGTTTAGGACTGCTGAGCTTAGGAGAATGCTTTGTATTTCTGAGTTCTAATGTTAGACTAGCAAAGCACTGGTGTCTCCATAAGAAAAGCATTTTGACTTAGTATCTGTCAGGGATATAGTTAGTAATTCGTGCCAAAAAAATATAGATATGTGAATCAAACTTGCCGTACAAAGGGAGTGGGGGGGGCAAGGATTTCAATTTTAGGATGGCGAAACTGCAGACCAGGGTGGAATGTGAGATTAACATATGAAGAAAACCTCGGCTGTACAGGAGATGATCATTCATGGTGACATGATCACCAAGGATGCCCGTTGATGATGGCCCGGAAAGATACCCATATGAGATAACCAGGGCTATCTGCATCTTCCACCTGAATACAGGACTCCGGGAATCGGAGAATGAACATTCATCAATTCCCACACGAGGTTTTGTGCAGCTTGGAGTGAAGAAAGGAACCACCATGGATATGATAAACTCTGAAAAGAAACAAAGGGACTCTGCCATGGGTTAGGAAAAAGGGTATATAAGCTGCCCTCTCGGAGCAGCTAGTGTGAACGGAGTGGTTCTGGTGCTATAGAGGCCAGACCCTCGTTCACCCAGCCTTTCTCCCAGGAGTTGTGTGCTGTCATTTTTGATTTTTGGCTGTCGGGACTGTAACATGGTCGCGAATAAATTTAGTTTTATTTTTATTTTAATTACGATTGGGCACATTTTTATTTTTACCTATAACAGTATCCAAATGCAATATTACTGTATTTCACTTTTCATAAAATAATCAAACCTTTTGGACTTGGTTTTCCATGGGAACAAGCAATATTAGTATTTTGAGGTCAACAGGGATTATAGCATGCAAGTGTGTTGGGAATTTACTGAGAAAAAAATAAGTCCCCATTGTAGATAATGTTTATTTTCAATGCCCCATTCTGGGTCATCTCAAGAGATTAAAAAGCTCTGGGCTCACCTCCAGTGCAGGTACCTTTGCAAACAACCATGTCCTGGAGAGCTCCTGCAGCCCCTAAGAATGGGGGATCCTTCCCACATGCACCATCATCCTGCCCTGAGTACCCAGGCAGCCATTCCTGGGTGTTGGGCGTAGTCAGTGGCCCGTGAAGGGAAAACAAAGCTCTGCAGCAATGACATCAGTGAGCTGGATTAGTGCAATGGGACAGCAGAGAATTAGTTAAGGTCAATAATAAGTACAGCGTCCCATGCAAGAAGCAAGGATGCAGGAGACAGCAATCCAACATACAGAATTTGGTGGGAGGATTCCCTTGGGCTAACATGCTGCTTTCTCTGGGTGCCTGATTCCCTGCTGATTTTCATTCTGATTCTTGGTCTGTGTGTACATAGCACTAAACAGCTAGGTGCTTGTCTTCACTGGAGTACCTGGGTGCTGTGGAAAAACAGCTCAGTCTAAACCCAAAAATCTGCAAATTTCTAGCTATTGATAGAAGAGCCGTGGTCCTCATTTGTAATAGTATTCAAACAATACAAAACATATTATCTTACTGAGAAAATATTATCTTGTCCAACCATAGAATCCTCTAGCTCAGTGAACCATCAGGCTTTGCTGTAGGAATAGCCACTCTCATAGAGTCCCTACTCTGATTTCTTTGATTCTTTCATTTGCTCTGAAGTAAAGAACCATCTTCCAAAAGCAAAACCAAACCTCCTTGGTGCTCTCCCAGGTTAATGTACTTGTCCACGACATTCCCAATCTTAACTAGCTTAAATATAGTCTCTGCCATGAAATTCATGTCAAAGAACTCAGTTTGGGTTTTGTATCTTCCTGATTCAAGCATACAGTGATAGCTTATTGTGGTTTGTTGGTATTCTTAGAAATATTTTCCATATGTAAAAAAAAAAGGAAAATAAACATGATTATACATTTTATAAGAGAATACAATAACCATTTCAATATAAATAAGCTAATTTTTACATATCAAAGAGAAAACACGAACAGTAGCAACACAGTCCAACAGAAACAAAGTTATTTTGTTCAAGCTATTATCATTACCTGAGCTGTAATGCCTCTTTTAAGGAGGTACCCAACAGTGTCAGAGGTACCCACTGCAACTGGTCCAGAGCTAATAATGTTGTGGAGGGCAGGGGTATGAAATACCTGAAATTTCCTTTCAAAAAAGTTTCTTTTCCAGAGAAATTTACCATTTTGTGTTTACTCTCCTCCACTGAGCAAACATCACTTGATGAAGTCTGGGGAAGCTGCAGGGTTTTCTTTTTTTCAGGTAACCTTCTTCCAGTCTCCATGTACACAGGCTCAGAGACTGATGGCACAAAGTGGTGGTTAGAAAGGGGGAATTGCTGAATTCATTAGATATTATTCACATTGACACTGTTACAAGAACTCTACTAATGATTTTCAGAGGAGGCAGACAGATGGCTTTTGTCCTGGGGAATGTAAGACAGCATAATTTCATCAGTGTTGCCTTTCTGCTGCAGATAGAAAATTAAACAACTTCATCTTATGCAGTTTGCACTACTAAGCTATAAGTGGAAGCTAGTGCAGCTCTAAAACAAGGCCTATGAAGATCAGCAGATGTGCCAGTCATTGCCCTCTTCATCCTAATGCATTACGAGAGTTGGATGTCCCTTGATGTCTCTTTACACACTTTAACACACTGAGGTTGGGTGGGGTTTGTGGTTGCAGGAAAAGACACAAAACTACAGAGCATGAAAGAAATTATTTGGAAGGAGATTGAGTTTCACTCAAGTGTGCCAACACTTCTGTATCTGGACAGTTTCACAGTTGAGGGAAGGCTTTTGTCACAGTTGTCTTTAACCATCTGACTTATTTGCTCAGCTCCATTCAGTAATCCACCTACCCTCATAGTAGTTGGAAAGACAACATTCCCAGGTTCAGCTACTTGAGTTAGGATGGGATGAATTACTCTGCAAAGTAGCCTTATTCTAGATGACAATCTTATAAGAGCAGCCTGTTTTTTAGGTGAGTGGCATGAATTCCACCTAGAATGTCAACATCTAAGTCAGTTGTAGCCAACAAGAAATCTTCAGTGGATTCCAGTGAGGACTGCTCCACCATCCAAATATACAAAAAACTTCTCTCTGTATCTGGCTTAAAAATACTGATGTAGAGTATTCTTACCAATTTAAAAGTTGATACTAAAGCCATCATTTGGCAGGAAATATCTCTAATAGCAAGCAGAAGAACTGGAAACAAGATGAATGAGACATTAAGTGAAAATATCCTTCTTTAGGGTCAAGTCTGTATCTTGTGCTAAAATGAAACCCTGCTCCTGGAAGTGGTAAAATTTTGCTCCTGAAAGGGCTTTTTATTCACTGCAGAATATAAAATCTCCATTGAGTCTGTTTTTCCTTCACTAAACATCCTTGGAGTTCTGTCCCCACTGTGGGTATCCTTTGCTGTCCTTGGGCTGAGTGGTGGCATTCCTGTAAATCATTTCAACACCCAGACAAGACAGCTCTGCTCTCTGCAAATACAGCACTGAGATGTCTCCAAGAAGGAAAGAGACAAGCAATATAAAGAGACAGCCTTATGGATTGCATGTGCTTTTTCCTTCCTCTGACTGCAAAGGAATGAAATAGCACTTGGCCAACTCATCTGGGGACTGCATTCACCTCTCCCAGCACATCTTCATCCCAACTTCTGAGGTCCTGCAGGGAGCAGTTGTCTAAGGATGCAAGAGAACACAGCAGCTGTGACACATGCAGGGACAGGAGGGATGTGTAAGCTGCCCTTCAGCAAGCAGCTCCCATTCCTACATTCTCTCTCTTTCATGTGCCTCAGCCTCCCACCATGAGCAATGTTCACACCTGGAATAAACCTCTTCTTGGCTTCAGGATCATCTTTCCAGCCTGATAACTGGGTAGAGGTCATGCAGGACCAATCCTGCTGCCTGTAGCCTGTGCATTATCCCATATCTGAGCTTGAACCTGAGCCAGGACAAGCACACAGGGCAGGTTCTCTGCCCTGGCTGGCAGCAGGAATGCAGCAAGATTCCCCTGATGAACTGATCCATCATTCTCCCAGAGCAGAATAGTTTCTTACAAAAGTACCCTGAGTGGTTTTTCCCTCTGCTTTCTTGTATTTCTGCCTCCTTCCCATCCTTCCTATCTCTCCTTAATTTGACTAGGATTTTAATTTAACCAACTTTTAATTTCCAAAAATACATTTATAATATATGTACCATTTAAAACTACTGCTTGAATTATTTATGTACACATTATTTAACAAGGCATAATGTGACCTGTTTTTCTTTTCCTTGCAAATACAAATACAAATAATTAGGTCTTCAACCTTCTTTTCATGTTATAAATGAATGGGTGCTTTACCTAAGCTACAAGGATGTTATAAGATATCCCTGACTGTAAAATTTTCAGTCCCCAGTTTTATAAGAGATGTCATGAGCTTTTCAAAATGATCAGATATTATACACTTGAAGAATATAAATTTTGAATATCCTTGGCTTTTAAAATCCATTTGGAGGTCATATCTTTAACAGCTCTTAATTTGAGGGTAGGTAAGCAAGTTGACAGATAAACACTCTAGGGGCCTGCAGGATGCATTTTAATTAGTCATGAACTGTCATGCTTCTACACAGAAATTTTTTATATTTGAAAAGACATGTGAAGATTCTAGGAACTAAAATAACTTCAGTCTGCACACTGATTTCTGTTCTCATGCTTGCCTTTAGCTCTATATTATCCCTCATGCACAGAGATTTTAGTTTCTTGGACATAAACACAGTAAGAACAATGGTAACTCAGCAGCTGTTCCTGAAGTAAGGAGGAACTTCTAAGCAAAATGTGAGAATAATATTGCTGTTACACTCTTACACACAAACAAAGTAAAGGTGATACAAATACAGAAATAAGGAAGAGAAAGGCAAAACTCCTCTGCCAACTTCAGAAAATCATGACAAAAGTATATATTTTCTTAAGAATGACCACATATTTGGTGTGCCATAATGAAATATATAGTAGGTATCTGATAATCAAGTAATGAACGCTGAAGCTTTCTTTTGAATGAGCTGCATCTTATGCTGAAGTGTGCAATAGAGCATCTAAGAAGCTTCATTGTCATCTGGAGTATTTGGCCATTTTTTTTTAATTAAGTAAATATTTGGGAGATTTGTTTTGATTATAGGTACAGAATCTACATATTTAGGAATCTTATTAACTCTCTTAAATAAGATTCTTTATCCTCTCTTCTGTACACACTTCTGTATGACATGTAATCCTATATAAAAATTTATCTTATAATAAAATGTGTAGTTATACTAACATTTTTATTAATAGCTTCTGGCAGTAGAAAAAGGAAAAAGGAACATGGTGAGAGGATACAGTCAAGTACATATTTTCATTAATATTAAAAGATAATCATTATATATCAGCTGGGTCAGTTGTATTATATGCTTCATCTGTACTGTATCTAACCAAATATTACACTGTGTTACACTTGTCAGCAGGTACAAATGGAGAACATTTTCAACTGACAATATATAATTTTCAAATTTTTGGAAAATTACATTTTTCTGAGCTGCCTCTCTGAAATCCCCTTTACTGAGAGCAGAAGTCCTGTACCTCTCTTCAGGAACAATACGACCAGAATTCAGAAGGACTCTCTATAACTGAGTTAGAAGGAAAATAACATGGATCTGATTTTATTGCAATGAGTTTCTCTGGAGAAATGTGTTTTAGCCTGAGATGTGTTCCAAAAAAAGTCAAAGCTAAGTATTCCTTCTACTTGATTTAATTAATTGCTATCGTTATCTTCCAGTTAGGTTTTTCCTTTTTATTAACAGTATTTCCCATTTATCTTGGCTGCTAAAAAGATCACTGTCCAAGTTTATAAACTACTGCATTTACTCTGTGTGAAGAAAAAATATGACAAAAATAATTTGAGTAGATCCATAAGAGATGTCTACTGGATTGGAGATATAGAGAGGAGTTGGCTTAATTTTATGGAAAGATCATAATAAGAAACATTGGATAAAAATAAGATTCTAGCCAAAAAGGGGCAAGCCAAAATGTTCTTTTTGTTTTTGAATATTTTCGATGACTTTTTACTAGTTCTGCACAGTGTACAAGCACAAGTCTGCCTTTCAAATACCAGCCCTACAAACTCAGGACAGGATTAGAAAGTCACGTTGTGGTATATGTTGGCTTCTATACTGTCAGGAATAAAATACAATTATTGATGCTGCATTTTAAGCTCTTTGCAAAGCACTCAGAATTCTACTAACCCTTTCTCATGCAATTTTTAAAAACTATTTTTGTTATTAACAGGTACATTATACCATCTATCAGTGATTATAAAATAAACAAAACTCCACTCTAGTGAAAATAGTAAACCCTGTGGAAGTACAGACAAATATATATATTCTGTACTATGTTTTGCTCTCTCTTACTATTTCAAAATTGCAGAAATGTACAGATTGCTGGGACTTCTAATCTCTATGCACTTATTTTAACTATTGAAGAGTTACAATGTCTGTGCCTGGAAATTCATATGACTAAGAAAACTAAGTTCTATGAAATGGATAATGTATGAGGAGGCTCGTGGGCTGTTGTTTAAATAAACAGTATAAAACTGTACTCACTTCCTTGAAAACTCTTAATTTTTATTATTTCTCTTAGAGGTTGCAAAAAAAGACATTAAAAAAATCCTTCATCAGTACATGTAGCCTTTTGTGCAATTAGGATAGGGTTAGATTACTGTTGGTTTAGCTATGATCAAAACTGATTTTTTGCTGGCAAAAACCAAGCTAGTTGATATGATTGTTTAGAATCACTTTTACACCACTGAACCACCACTCTGACAACAGTCTGTCTTTTGTGATTATGCTCCTTCTGTCACTGAACCACCTCTGTTTTTTACTGCTGAATGTCCTCTACTGAGATATTTAACCTAAAGCAATTAATTTTAAACATGTTTCTAAAAATCTTACCTTCCAATTCATGCCTTGAATATTTATGCAAGTCATAAGCTTTGAATGGGTTTCACAGAGCTAGTTCCCAGGGGTATAAAATATTCAGGAAAGATACTCTGTATTCAGAAACCCTTTTTCCATCTCTTAAACCAAAATTACATTGGCTTTTATGTTGGCACCTACCCAAGCTTCCCAGATGCTGCTATATTATTCATAATTAGAACTACATACCCTTTTTCAGGGATTTTGTTATAGTACTGTAATTCACACACAGAAACACAAACATGAAGATAAACGAATTCCTAAATAACACCTCATTTATCAATATACATTTGTAAAGGGATTTTGCATCCACATTTTCAATTGTGGTCTGAGACACTGAGAAAGCTGCAGGTTTCTTGATTTTCTCCTATCAGAAAAGTGTGATAGCAATGAATTCCACTCAGAAACAGTAGCACAAAGGTTGCATGTGTGCCACATAGTTTTTTGATTATTGGCCATATTGTTTATCAATTCTATATAATGCTCAACATAATGGCTGAATATGCTTACTAGCTGTTTCTCCTCTCTAAAGACTAATTAAGACATTACGTGTGTGTAAGACTAGGGGCTAATTTAAGAAGGCATTATAAATTATAAATTAATAATGGAGGGAAGAAGAAGAAGAGGGGGAAGGGCAAGAAAGCCAGCCATGACCATTGCTCACACAGATATGATGATACAGTTTTTCTGCAATTGGAACTTGGTGAGTACAGAAAACTTTCTGACACTCTAAACAGATGAAAACCTGTTAATAAGTTAGAACATGTGCTAATAACCCAGAAAAAACCATAGAAGTGCTGCAGTATATTTATATTTCTTTCAAAGCTAGAGTTTTTAAAGATTTTGCTGTTTTTACATTCAGATAGAAAATGTCTAGTGTATTATTCTTTAAGAACAAATTCAGATTTCTGCTTAAAAATGTCAACAAAAAAACAAGGCTGGGGACTAAACCCCAGAAGAATGTGACCACCAAGAGACTCACTTTTTAAGATCTATTTAAATAGATTAAGATCTAATGTAATGATGTAAGATACAAAGGAAATTTCAAGGCCACAGGTGAACTTACAGCTGTCCAGAACTTGGTGGAAAAAAAAAGCATTTTTCTCCTGCCAGTCTGCTTCTGCCACCAAGCTGTGAACAGCCTGAAATAAGGACATGGGGCACTTATGTACCCAGATATTCAATGGGTCACACAAACATGAGTCACTGTAGCCACCATTCCTCTGTTTGCACAAAACATTTTTTGGAACAGAGAAGTCAGAGGCATTCACGTTCCCATCCTATCTACAGTCTAGCCTCATACAAAACATGCTTTCAAAGCATTGCTACTGCTGAACTGTAAGTTCTACACTCCTACCTCTCTGTTCCCCTGTTCTCTCATCTGAAATGTCTGATTTTTAAAGTGAAAAATAATCTCTGATTCCTACAGAAGATGGAGCAGGAACTTTTTAGATGGATTTACTCTGAAGAATTTATCCCTTAATTTTTTTTCCTGTCACTGAAAACGGGTCTGGCTGACCTACTGCCATGGGAAGCCTCCTCAGGGCCCCTCTTTCTTCTCTCTTTTTAACTTAGTTGAGCAAACATCTTCCAGAGAATTCTGTATTCCTAACAGAATTCTTTCTCTCTCCTTTATGTGTGTGTGTGTATGTGTGTATGTTTGGTTTTTATATGTTTGTTTGGTTTGTTTGTTATTGTTTGGGTTTTTCCCTTGGCTTCTTCCACACATATATTATTTTACTAATAGAATTCTCATGAAGTCAGTGATCTCTCAATTTAGTTTCAATGTCACATATCTGATTTCCCTTTGGCACCCTCTTGCTATTTCTACTTTTTTGAGACTATTTATTATGTCTTCCTTTTTAAAATTCATAACACACTAAGAAAGGAAAAGGAAAACCTTATGGCTTTGGTGATGGATGAAAAAGGCATAAACACACTTCTTTTTCCAGATTTTTGTATCTTACATTATCTTATTCACCTGAACAATCATTGCTTTGCTTTAATTAGATACAGTTATTTAGAATATGATCATTTGGATATGGCTATTTAACTTCTGTGTTTCTGGTCTAAAAAACACTAGACAATGTGATTGGTTAATTGTTTATCTGTAGCTAGCATACCATTATACACACCATATCATAGATATATTGCATATATAAAACTATATAGCAATAGATTACTGTGAACTGCAGACATCAAATATTATGCTTTCTTTTATTTGAGAAGTGCTTTGATAAGCACTTTTCTTTGCTTTGGGTTCCACCACAAACAGTGAAATAATAATGAACTCTTGGTTTTCTCTCCAGCTATTTAGTCTAATGTATTTTCTCCTCTTTATACACCATTAAGTCATACTAAACTTATCAAAATAATTGTGTTTTTCTTTTTACAGATTTGCCAATGGAAAAATCTGAATTTCTGAGCGATAAACAGATGTTTTTCAACAGAAAATCATTAAGAAAATGGAAACAAAGGAAACAAGAAAACAAGATGGAAAAAGAAAACTTCTTCAGAATCACTTGCATTCCAGGCCATGAGACAAGTACACATGGATGCTTTTTTCAAAAGACTTCCAAGTGTCTGAGTTTATTACATCCCATAATTTTTACCAAATTATACCAAAGACCAAGTGTCCTTTCTGATGACTTTAACCACTTTAAAATTACATATGTGAACTGAACTACCTTCCTAGACTCACTAGGAACAGATAATTACTTCTGAGGACTGGTCATGTCACATTTAGGTGTCTGAACTGTAAAGGTTCAGTCACCCTCTCAATATTCTGTCAACACTGAATGAAACCCTAAGAAGTTCAAAGAGTTGAAAGAATATGACATGCTCAAATCACTAATGAAGAAGTTTTGTCTCACACAGAACATTAAGGAATAGCTTTCTTCTGTCCAAGAAAAAAGATTTACACAAATAATGGACTCGCTTAGAAATGGAAAATATTGTTCCCAGGAAACCATATTTGTTTTATGTCACTATCAAAGGAAAAAATTATTTTCCATTACTGAATTAATCAGGGTGGATAAAGATCCCCACCAACCACCTGTTTACTCCTGCTGTAAGAAACCACCCCATTAGTCTCTGTGCAGAGAAAAAGCTGCCCATGGGTGGGCAGAGGAGTAGGAATGGAGATGGTGGCACTCATGACAAAGCCACCACACAATTAAACCATGACCTGAAATGTTCCTTAGAGCTGCACTGCCTGGTGTTTGATAAACTGTGAGATAAAATCTAACACTGGACTCAAAGCTGGGGAGCAAAAGTTTAATTGAGTTGACTAACCCAATTAATCCTTTTAATTCTCAGTACAAGAGACTTCATGACACTATGAGCTGCAGGGCTGGATACTGCTTGTATATGATTTTTTGCTCTGCAGCAAAATGTCAAGTGTCTTGGATATTTCCATAAATTGAGTCTGGTGCCAGTATTGTCAGATGTATGTTAAGAATATATAAATACATTCACAGTCCTAAAACACTGGTGTTAATTTTGTTTATGCAGATAAAACTCTGCAGTGATACCATTTTTGATACTTACAGAGATTTTTCGACTTTAGGGGTTTTTTATTCCTCTGCTGCTAGTCTGTGAATTATCATTCATCTAATTTACCAGTAGTGGCATATAACTTGTTCCCACCTGCTCTTTTTTTCTTCATCAGATGCACTTACTGTTTTCTTTTTGCCAGAGCATGTATATCTGTAAAAGCTCATATTTCAGACCTGAGTGAAAGGGTGATTTAATTTTGGTTTGTTTGCTTCTTTCCTGGAACACAACAAACTTTTTAAAAATTAGGAGAGATCTTTCTTGGTAATTATCACTTATTCATTTCTCTCAAGACAATGATAACTGATGCTATTAGCTTTCTTTAAAACATGCTGTTGATACCTATAAACAAGCACCAAAATCCATGCTGTAGCCACTGTAACATCCTGATTTTTCCTGGTGGCTTGTAAAATATGGAGTAGAATGAGCAGCACTAAAAGGTGTACTTTGAATCCTGAAATCTAATACCTCTGCTATGTTTTCACAACTTTGTTTTTCTGAAAAAAATTATAATAATTATAAAAGTGTGTATTTGATATGCAAAAAAATGCTTTGTGTTTCACTGAATTACTGTCATGATGACATAGAAATTACAATTCTACTCTACTGTATACTGTAAAATTAGTCAAGATGCTTGATTGTGGTCCTACATCATGAAGAGCTGATTAGTATATATTTCCATTACATTCTTTAGGCTATAACCTTGGACATGCACATTACATTTCAGTAACCAATACAGCCTCAATCCTTTTCCCATTGGCAGCAAATAAATCTTCCCAAGAGATGTTGTTATTGTGGAAGCCTTGCAGAGTGTTTGTCTGTCAGATGTTTAGAAGACTGGATTATATATCTGACTATTTTTACCACAGCCAGAGAAAAAATAATCAATTTTTAAACTTTGTAATAAGCATTGTCAGTCTGGGTCAGCATTTTTGACAGCTGAGAAGCTCTATTCAACACAAGGTGTTGAGATGAATATTCTTCTCTGAATAGGAAAAGGAAAGTAAAGGGCAAAAGAAAAAATAAAACAAAACAAAAACCAAAACAACAGAGGTTTGATGACCTCCTCTTGCAAAATGTGACATGAGCAACAAAGACATTATTGTGCCTAGTAGGATTAACATCACTGTGCCAAAATACAATTCCCCAGGCAACTTCATCCACATTTTAAAAGAATTTGCCTAGAAGTACTATCTTCTCAGCATCTTTGGGATAGTGATGTTTACAGACACATAAAGCATTCCCTCAAGTGATGGTTAAACACTAACAATCCGTTAAGAACATGCACTGACAAAACCTTTACAGATCATCACCATCACCCCTCAGCCTCTAAAAGACCTTTGAGTACTACTCACAGTTCACCATCTCCAAAAGAAATATTACAAAGGAAGAAAAGAGGAAAGTTCACTCAAAGTTTCCAGGGCATAGAAGGTTTGTTAGCCTCTTCTCTCACAGCTTGTCAGTGAGAATCTGGTTCATAGGAGCAAAGCCACAAAAACCTTCCATGGGGCTGTGTGGTCTCAGAGATTCTGGGTCTCAGAGACACAGAGACACCATCTACCTGAGGATGTCTGTCCATACCTAACTTCATATCAGCTTCCCTAGAGACCTTATTGGAAGGTCAAAAGGTGTGGAGGAGTGGGGGCAGATCTTTCTGGTGCAATGCAGCAGATGCAAGGGGCCCAAGAGGCAGCTTGAGATCCAGAATCTGAGGACCTGGTTTATGAACTAAGGCATGGTACTGGTTGGTGTAAGATTATAAACTCATGCTGCTGCACAGTGGTGAGCAGGGTCACATTACCACTTTGAGCTCACCTCCAGAGCCAGTGACACAACTTCTTTCAGAGTACTTAAAGAACCCAGCCACTCTAATTCCTATTTATTCCTTTTTGCAAAAGTCCTTCTAGGGGCCCTGCCCCTGTGGTGAAGAGATGACATAATTTTCCCCTTTTCTCTTTGTGACGTTCAGCATCTCTGAGGTGTTGCCACCTGAAGGCTTTCTGCAAGAGGCACAGTTTTATCTCCATCTGAATCTAGTAAAGGCACAACTTGTCATCCAGCATCCTCTGCATCCCTTGCATCTCTTCTTAATTTCTTCTGAGGTGCTACACTTGGGGTGTTTATGAGCTTTTTCTTTCAATCTCTTCAGGATAGACCTCCTGCTGGAGACTTCCCATCAGGTAGAAGAGGATTCACAGCACTAATGGGAACCTCCCTTGGAGGGACTTTGACTACTGTGCACTGTATAATCTTTCTGGGTGAACAGACAATCTTTTCAACAAGGGTATCCTGCAGCTTATGATGGAATTAGAACACATCTCACATATTAACATCATGATTTGTAGAATAATTTTCTGCCATGAAAAGGCCATCATTTGTCATAAAAAAAGAATAATTTGCAGCTGAAAGTGTTTTAATTATTTCTTCTTGAAATTATTTGGTCATTCAGCATCTCACACTATGCTGCCTATTTGACAGAAGGAAATTAATAACACAGTAAGTTCTTAGGAAGCTAGATAATGAGCTCTCTAGGTATCAGTTCTTTAGTTACACTCATCTTACAATTTCTGATCTAATGTGTAAAGATCACCAGTTGGTCTCACTTCAATGTCTCGGTGTTTGTAATAGATGATATACAGACCTCCAGAGTCTTAAAATGAGAGCTGCTGAGTGCACCTCTATTTTTGTCTTAATAGTTCTCAAGGCCATTTGCATGGAATAATTGAAAGTTACAGAAACTTTCACAGAAATAAACAAATTAATTTAACATCTGATTTTAAACTCTTGGTCTAATATGGTAATGTTTTACTGATTTGGAATGCATTTGACATACAGCTGTATGGAGATAAAGGTGGATTTTAGCCTTAACTTCATTTAGTGAGCCCATTTTCTCAGTTACAGACAGGTTGTTGCGTGTCTACTTAATACTGTCATTATAGAAATAATTGAACATGTCTATTTGCACCCTCTTTTCTTATTTCCTTTAAGGTCTGCAGAGCCATCCTCTCATTTCTTGTCTTTTTTTTCAAAACTGCCTGCAAGACTCTGACGCTTTGAAAATTCTAGTATTTCTTCTCCTGGCACTTTTTGAAGTTAATCACTTTAGCTCACTAACAAAAAAATATGATCAGGGGCAATCAAGTAATCCAAATGACAGTTTAAAGTATCTTCACAGTCATAGACAGAAATCTTTTTTCTCTTTTCCCTTTTCCATTGTAGGATACTTTCATGCTGTTCATTTGAAACAAAATCTGAGTAAGTTCTCATGCAGCTAAGGTCTGGAAATTGGCATGAGGCAGCCAGCAACCTGCAGAAATGTGGTAACAGAGCAAAGGCCATTATTACTGCCACCAAGCCACCTGTAGCTCAAACCTACATGTGAGTCCAGATTCCCTGACTGAGGCTGGAGAATGAAGCCATGGAGAATGGAGCTCTCCTGGCACAGCAGGATAATGCCCCTTGCAGCAAACCTTGCCTTTCCATATTCCATGGCCATATTCCTACGGCCACAGCCTGAACCATTTCTTCTGAAAATTGAACCACAAACTTCAGCACAGTTGTCAAATGTGTTGTTCCCATATATTTAATGACATAATATATTATTCATATATTTCATAATATATTCTCATCTATTTCAGCTTGTGCAATATATAAAGGGAGGTGAGAGCAGCACTTTGTGTCCTCTGGAGTATGTGCACTGCTGGTCAGCCTGCAGGTAACATCCAGAGGTATCAACATCTTTGTAAGAGAGACAGCTATGAATCTCTAAAACAGCTAACAGTGACAGGAAAAGTATTTTTAGCCACTATTTCTATCTATCCAACCAGGATTCTGGTTGTCTTGGAAAAAATCTGTCCCTCTGGTATTTGTGTACAAAGTGTCTTGTGCAAGGGAGCCCTGGTCCCACAGTAGAATCCTCAATTTTTTGCAGTTGAAATACCCATTCTGTGCACAAGTAGGCTAAATGTTTCACACTACATCCTCCTAATGGATTTTTTCAAATGCTACAACAACCTTTTATTCTTTAACTGCTTTTTCCTTTGTTAATTTTTTCCTTGAGGCAAAATTTGCAAAGGAGACAATTCTAAAATGTATATCAGATATGAAAGCATTAACGTTTTATTTAAAATCCTGACTGTAAATTTACTCTTCCTAGTGGGATTCCAACAGCCAACTACTTCTTTTTTCCTTTCCTAGTGGAAGTTTTATATTCATTTGTAGCAGAGATTTGTAAGTCAAGTTAAGCAGTGGGAAAGCAGTAGCAGCCTGCAAACACAGCAAAGTGTATAATGGGCATATGTGTCTGAACTATTGCAACACTTAACAGAAATAATATTACTATTTAAAAAAACTGAGCTTCCAAAAAAACATCCCTACTACAGATAAGACTGGCTCTTTCCCAGAAAATGTTATACATATTAATATAATATCCTAGAAAATATGCAATACCATGGTAATTTCAAGCTGTCTTTTCGATATCTCTCAGAGGCATTTCCATGTGTCTCAGCCAGGAGTGATGTTCTGATATTCACTGGGGCAAAGTGGTGATGAGAAGCTGTGGTAGCCGTATGACCCCTGCTGGCAGGAAATAATTGAGAGTAAAACGTGAGAGGAAATGAGACTTTTGGTTGTAATGAATGACACGCTGTGACTGAATCAGTAACCTATGTAAAGAGCTGCAGTACCAATAGAAGCAATAAATAAAAGATCCTGTCGTTGTGAAACAGAGGACAAATGAGTAAAAATTCTTCATTTAAAATGTCAATTTAGCGTTTTACCAAGGGGGATGAAAACCTCTGCCGGCCCACTTCTGCACTAGACTTGTCTTGATGCATTGTGCCTCATATCCATCCCCAAGGGCCAAACGCATCTGTGACATATGATATCATATTTATGATGATATGATATGATATGATATGAAACGATATGATATGATATGATATGATATGACATATGATGTGCTGACAAAGTGCCCCCTCCTGGAACTAAGGCAGTGCTGAGAGCTTCCCTTCTGTCCCAGTGACTGCAGCTAACCAGGGTCAGCATCCAGGCTGCTGCAGGAATGTCTGAGGAAATAAGAGATGATAATGTGTAAGTGCCAGTGTTGGACATGGTTACTGGAGTTTTCTAACGATTTTGTCCACTACTACTGGCCAAAAAAATCCAGGCCTCAGGGGCACAGAATTGAGTGTGGTCCAGAACTGACACCTACTTCCCAGATGGATCATACTGAAGTCAATAGTATGCTATACCATATTTGATACTGCACTTTTTATTGAGATCAAGTAAAACTTAGGAGATACAGAAAGGAAAATGCTCCAACAGACTGTCTGTGATCTTGTTCATCATTCCTGTTAGTATATAAAAAATACCTTAATTTGGATTACACAATATTTCCCTTTGAAAGCATAGTAGATTTCTAACACACTTAGACTAGTTCCATGTTGATAAGCTGTCATGTATTTTATTGGTAATTTGTATTACTAAGGCTGAGACTGACATCTCAGTCATCAGTCCAGTGCTCCAGACTCTCTTTCTTGTCTGGGCACAGCCACTGAGACACAATCCCACGCTTAGGGCCTTTCCCATGGAGTGGTTGGATGAACCCTCTGCTAAAAATCACAGTTATTTTCTTCTCTGAAATATCTATAGGGTAATGAGGTTAAAAAAAAAAAAGAAGAAAAAATAAGAAAGATGGATGCAGTTTAAATGCAAAAGAACAAATACAAGGAGTTTAGTGTAGCTAAGTTGCATCTGCCATTTACATGGGGAGGAACAACCCCATTATATGATGGGGGCCACCCAGTGATGAAAAGCAGATATGCAGAAAAGGACCTGGATGTCCTGGTGCTCACTAAATTCAAGCCAGACCTGTACCCATGCCATGAAAAGCCCTTTGCCACAAACTACAAAAGCAGGCCTGTGCTAAATCACCAAAATTGAAAGCTCATAGTGTATAGCAAATACTTACAATTCTGATATTGCCCATGCAGCTAATTAAAATTACTGCATATTTGCCAGACTAAATGCATATAAACAGTCCCCCCATCCCACCCCACTCCTTCCCTCAAGTCTGCCTATTTACAGAGGGTCAGTTTTTCCCAGTTTTCTGTTTGATTCACTGATCATTCCAAAACTCCATTTCACATACCAACTCCACGTTACAGACCAGCATACAAACAGTTCTACACATCTTGCAACCCCAACTCACAAGGTGTTTCTCCACTAGGTACATGTTCCAACCTCCCATGGAGACATGGAATAAATAAGATGTATTTCCTGAAGAAGGTGTCCAAACAACAAGCTGAAATCAGCTATGTGGGAGTTAACAAGCAAGACTGCACAGGAGAGGACAGAAGAAATTGCAGGTTTTCCATGCATGTAGGACACCCTACAGGGCTTTGGCTTCCTTTGGTATAGGAACAAACCTCTTTAACTCATTAACCAAGGGTTGAACTTGGATAAAGAGTAATGAACTTGAGTGAGCATTTTGGTCTAGCAATTTTACTTTTACGTTAAATTTTCTTAACTCTAGGGAAATTCAATACAACAAAGAAACCAAGTGCTGCCTGGTAGAAACTCGTGACTTAAAGCACTACAAGGCAAACACATACTGCAAGTAACATTGGTGAAGACAGACATTAAAGACATCATTCTTCAGGGGAGTCCCAAGAGATGAAGTAGAAATTTGGATGTAGTAATGGCATTCAAAATTCACTCAGTGAGCTGGATAGGCCTTTTTCATTTATTTCTCGTGTGTGTTCCCGCATCTACACTCTAGAGATGCAGACACTGAATATGTGCTTTCTATAAGAAAACAGTGGACTCTTCAGGAAAATGGCAGTAAAGAATGACTTTCATAATTGGTGCTAATATATGCATGGAAATTGCTGGTCTTAAGCAAGCTAAGCAGGGTTTGGAAACATTACAGCATTTCTATTTGGTTGTGTGTATAACAAGCTGTTGAATGCTATTCAGTATTTGCAGATTAAATATTTCTTTGTCTTAAACACAGAGGCAAATATTCTGCAGATTTGAGGGCTTGCAGGTTTTGATTATTAATTACTTTCCTCAGTGTAACTTTTGGCACTGAATTTCTTAAGTATTTTAGTCTACAAAAATAAGCAAGCAGAATTTGTTTATTTTTGGACAAAACTCACATGAAACTTGAATTTAGCTAGCGCTCACTGGACATATGTGGCTTGGCCACCCATATCAGTAGAGAGTATTCATTTTATTTTTAGAGAAAGTCTATAAAGGAAAAATTAATGCCCTAATTTTAATTAATAAAGATATTACTGTTCTCAATATAGCTTATTCCAGAAGAATCAAAAAGCGTGGTAGGTATATTGGTGGGCAGAGATGAACTAACAGCTGAGTTCACCCAGAGAGAAGCCTTCCCACCAGAAAGAATGTTTGTACACATTATCTTGTGTCAGGGTCACAAGCAGCAAACACAGACACTGATGACCATAAAAGCATCGTGACAGGAATCAGCCAGACATGGTTTCTTTTGTCTCTTTTCACACTTTTCACATTGTGCTTTTACAAATGCCTCTACCCTTTTAGCTGTTTTCGCTGGTTTTAGCACTTCTATCACAACACTTCATGTTGCCGTTCCAAATCAATTCCACTCCTCTATGTGGATTTTCTCCTTTCTGACCTTTTCTTTTCAGAATGAATGAAGATAAACACAAACAGGCTTATGACTGCAGCACTATGTCCCCATGTACAGCTAATCAGCAATAGCTGCAGTACATTCAATTCACTTGAAAAAAAGGTAATTTAGATTGATTTTCAGGGAAATCTGTGCTTGAAAAACAGTAGACTTCAATTTTCGAAGATATAATAAGAGAGAATAAGAATTCATTACCACAGCTCTTATCCTTCTTTCCCTCAAAAATAAAAATTAAACGTTGCATTGAAACAGCCATCAGAGGGTGCATACACACCATGAGTTTGGCTTGATCCCTATTTCAGAGTTAGGCCTCGGTACACCAGCTACATAAAATGTGTCTATTTCAACTCTTGGACACAAAGCTCCAATTGCTCTCCTGAGAATTCAGCACCAGCCTAAAGGATGTGTGCCAGATCCCATTAATTAGTCTGAAGGAGCTTGTAAAAATTGTATAAATGTACTCCAAGCATTCTTTTCCTAAAAGAGGAGGACTGACCCTTAAAATTTATAGACTGATCTGAGTGTAAAGGATATTTCCATCTCTGTTGATAGATGCTTTGAGATAAGAATGGACTTGGAAGGTGTAAATAATTTTTTCACTTCCTACTACATGGCCCATGAAAAATGAATCAGAGAAGAAGGATTTAAAATATAAATGAGGTAGTTACAAATAAGTTATATTCAGATTTGTCTGTGCAATGATCCAAATACCTCCCAGACATATGTTTCCAACTATAAATATCAAAAACTGCTATACTGAAATTAAGCAGAAACTTTAAACTATGAGAAGAAGCAATTAGTCAGGAGAAAACCAAGAACTAATGCAAAAGTTACAATCACACATTTATGATTTTGTGGCTGTGTAGTTCTCATATTACTGATCTAGCCATGATGACATTTCTATGACTACTAAAGAAACAAACTCAAACTTCTCTTTTTCTTTTTTTTTTTACACTTCACTAAGAATGTCCAGAAATAAGGCAAAAGTTCCCCTATTACATAAAAAGAGATAGAAATTTTCTCTTGGAGAAACTCACTGGCATGTATGAGGATATATTTCACAATCCTGTTTCCCACGATTCAGAATTTTACTTAGGTCAACAGGGAGGTGAAGCGCCAAGTTTCATCTTCATAATTTGGCTGTACTTCATTCATGGTTGCCAAAAGAAGGAAAAAGCAATATTGTTACATTAGAGGGAGAAATTAAATTTTCCACTCCCCCTCTTAATTAAAATTAAAAAAAAAAAAAGATAGTTAGTCATGTTTTTTTAAAGCAATCTATTATCAGCCTGAAACCAAGACAGAATGCCACAAACTTAGGAGCAATCTGATCATCTGTTTGATCTTTCATTCTTAATGCCAGTGGGAGTTCCACACTCCCAGTCTGAATTATGTTCACTGAACACTGTTCAATGCATCATTTTGGACAACACTTGAAGATCGATCTCCTCTGAAATGTTCTGATGAAAAGAAGTAATCATATAGGTTTAGCCTATGCTAATAATTCAACTGCTTTATCTTGTTTTGCACATCCCTGGATCCATATGGTTTAGCACATATAGATGTGCTATACATCCATACATAGAGCAATGTTTAGAGTATAGCTCCATCACAGCAAATGCCTCTTTTATGAAAAATATGAAATATAAACTTTAAAATAATGGGTTAGTGTAAAGAATCTAAATACCAAATCACAGAATTGTTAAGGCTGAAGGCAGTGCTGGGGACCTTCTAGTCCAATCAAATCAAGGTCAACTAAAGCAACACTGAACACTGACCAGGAAGGGTTTGGATCTCTCCAAGGATGGAGACTCCAGAAATTCTCAGAGCAGCAGAGTGCCAGCATTTGATTATCTCCACTGAAAAACACACAAACCTGGCATTTAATTGTAATTTCCAGTATTTTTATCCACTGGCTCTTGTCCTGTCACTGGCCATCACTTAGCAGAATCTTAACTGCTTTATTTTCTCCCTCAAGTATTCAGACACCTGAACAGGACTCCCTGAGCCTTCTCTTCTTCAGGCTGAACAACCCTAACTTTCTCAGCCTCTCCTCATACAAAACATGCTCCAGTACCTTAATCATCTTAGTGGCCTTAGTTGGACAATGTCTGGTCCATGTCTTTCTTTTACTAGAACTGAACCTGGGATTCCAGATATGTTTCACCAGAGCGGGGCAGAGAGGGAGAATCACCTCCCAAAATCTGCTGACAGTGCCCTTCCCCATTCAGCCCTGGATGCTGGAACTATTGTGCAAATTTACAGCATTAACATCCTACAGAATCTATTAATAAAACTGGTGTCTTCACATGAATTTTATTTTTTACATGGAAAATCCCAACTGTTTACATACATAACAGTTACAAAACAGAATATATCACTCAAGAATGTAAAGCTTACAGAAAATCCAGTCTGCTTAGTAATGAAAAAATACTTTGTCTTGGAGCAACTGGGAAAAGACAAAAGCTCTTTAGACAACAGTAGCTCATAAAAGAAAAGCATGAAAGTCAAAGCTATTTATAGTGCCTAAAATTATACAACCAGAGGAAAAAAATTGTTTAAGAAAACACTGCTCAGTTTACCCAGACTGTTTCTGAAGTTGTTTGATCTAGATAAGCAAATAAATTTAATTATTTGAAATAAAATAATAAAACTGTAAACATGATCAGAAATATCTTTCTTTCACTAAGGTTTAGATAGGATGCAACATGCACAAGTTAAAAGGGAATAATCACTTCCTGTGCTATATGAAAAAGATTTCTATATACTTTCTTGGGTATTTCTATTGCAATTGTCAATGGAGAAATATTCTAAAGTGTACCAGGGGCTGTAAAATCTCTGTTCTTAGTAGTTTCAAGACCTGACAATGAAGTCCTAACAAATCTGGTCTTATCAGACAGCTGAGTCTTCTTTGAGAAAGTTGTGGACTAACAACCCTCCAAGTTTTCCTGCAACCTGAATAATTCCACAATTTGATGGTCCAGATGATTAAATTTCTTCTCTTGTGATATATATAGTGTTTGGAGACCTGAAAGGCTATGAGTCCCATATGGAAAATAAGTTCTTTGCAAATTTGTTGTGCATTTCTTACTTTATTTGTACTGTGCTGCACATGAAGAAGGAAGAAATATTCTAATTAGAAAGTGGAAATGCACTCAGAAAATTCATTTGTTACTTTAATTATAAGTAATTTCTTCTTTTCCTCAAGAGTGTCAACAAAAGATGAATAAACTCGAGTAAGATCATCTCGGGAGATTTGCAATCTGACAAAATAGGGGTTTGGAAAACGTGTCAAAGACTTACCCTATTTAACCCTATGCCAAGATCTGAATGTCCTTTATGTGTTACAGAATTAGTCTCACTTCTCCTGATTTTCTGCAGATTCTGGTACTCAAAGAATTGGGTTCATCTTCTCCTACATCCCCAAAGTAAGCATGATATGGAATAGCTCCAGAATGAGAGGTACGTCTTTATCTTAAAATACATGTACTTCCTTGAATATGCTTGTTTTTTAGATAATTTCACAAAGATGGAATGCAGAATTCCACATTATACAAACGATTTTATGAAGCAAACACAACTCAAAAGCTTTTGTCAATTGAAAGAAATAAAAAGCTATTCTCTGTGGAGAAGAAGCTTTTAGAGGATAAGAAAAGCTTTTACAACACAATCCAAAGCCAAACAACATCCATTTCACTCCAAGTCTGTCCTCTCAAGTGTTTTGCAGAGCTTTACAAACCTAAAAATAAGTTTATTTTGGTACAGAGTGACCTTTGGATAAAAACTCCAGAACCTGAGTTTAGAATCAAAATACCACCACTGTTTTAATCACCTTTTAAACAAAATCTGTCAAAAGTGAAATTTCCAAAGAACTTTTCTCAACTAAAGAAAAAATACTGTTTTCTAATTTAACTCATTTAGATAAAGAATAAAAAAATTCAAGAATTCTAACCAACTGAAACTGAAACTTCACACAGTTTTATCTGTAAAAGTCTATTGACCTGGTATCTCTAGAGCATCATAGTGTTTTCTTTAAGATTTGCTAAGCAGTTCATCTCCAAAATAAGCAAAATAGTGAATCACACCAATATAGTGTAAGGAGTGAATTTAGACCTAGCAGGACTAATTCAAAAGGAAGTATAAAACTCAGTTTGATAACTACTAAAATTTCAAACAAATGACTAAAGTTGAAGTTTTTTTCCCCTTTGCTGTGTCTTCACACACACACTTAGTACTGACCTTCTGCTGTAACCTCCATCTTCACAATTCTCTTCATTCTCCCTTCCCACTCCCTCCCCCTGCAGACAAGACCCAAATTGTTCTACCCTGTGAGACCCCCAGTTTGTCTGGTAACTGTGTTTGAGTGTTGGAGCCACAGGCTGTGTCTGTACATGCCATAGCCCAGGCAGGCTGAGAAGGATGTCTGTCCTGAGAAGGTACCAAAAGAGGACAAACCTATTTACAGAACAAAATTTTCCTCCTTAATCTGTGTTTGCACAATGGCTGTGCAGGGAGGATTCTCCATACCACCCTTTCAATGAACACAGCCCTTCTTTCAAATATAATTTTGAGGCAGAACCATCACCCTTGCATCCTGCCCCAGGCACCACAATGCCACCTTGGCAGTCCATGTACATGCCAATCCATGTACATGCCAGTCAGTGTACATGTCAGGGTGTATCATTTAAGGCCTTTTCTGCATGGAAGCTGGAGAAAGTGACTCAGGACTACACCCCTTGGCTCTCCAGGGCTAGACACCAGGAAGGTAAACAGCTCCACATATTAACAAACAGGAGCAGGGGTCCCACAGGGGAAATGCAAAGAAACCGGTTTTAAAAATGGTTGCAAAGTCTTTTTCTACTTATTTATTTATATCCTGAACGGCACAGGCTGAAGATTGAAAGACAGAAGTGTCATTAGGGAATGACAAGAGACAAATAAATATTCTGCATTAGAAAGCAAACAAGCCAAAACAAGGTGCTTTTTGCTCTGTGGATATTCCCTCTAGGTCTCATTAACTGTCAGATATTAGGCAAAGTTCTAAACATTTTCCACTGTGGCTCTTGCTGCTGGGAACATACATATTGATGTCACCATTTCAGAAGTGATTCAGAGCAACTTGAAGGCAGAAGTCAGACAAACTTTCTACTGACAGTAATATCACTGGCTGTCATTTTACATTTTAATTTTGTTCCCTGTGCTGCAGCAGTGCTCAGTTTGTGTGACCTTCCTGGTACTGGAGTGTCACACAAAAAAGCCCAGGCATGGCTTTTATGTTTGTTTTTGATGAGTTTTCATTGTGACCTTGCTTGCCCTGGGAAGAAATGGACAAAAAGTTGCCCTTTGTTGTTGCTGCTCTTTAAACTCTGTCTTTGCTAACAACTTTGAGAACCCCTAGGTAGACAGTGTTTTTAGGACTGTGCCATGCTCTTTTTCAGCTCAGCTCTTCTGGCACTGGGATAAGAGGGGAGTTATGCCAGAACACCTCTTTTACTTCCTATTCTGTGCCTCTGAGGCATAGATCCTGAAAAGCACATCAGCAGCTAATGCAGCCCCAGTAGACATCATGACTGTACCAAGAGGTACCCAAACATCTTTATAAAACCTGAAAGAACTATAGAGGGGAAACACACATGGGTCAAGTTGAACACAGCTATGACTACAGTAATCTGTCCTCTGAATTCACTCCCCCTGCACTTACATAATGAATATGATTAATAAAATTAAAGGTCTACCAGCCCAGCTGGGAAACAGCTCAACAATTGTGTTCTTTATGGCATTCAGCTCTTCTGCTTCTTTACTGTACTTGGAATTACTACTCTATATGGAAGCTGATCACAAATAGTTTTCATTAGTTAAAACGAATATAAAGATGAGGAACAAGAATCTAGGGCAGAGTCACTGCAGATAAGATGAAACCAATTATGTCAGTTGATGATTTGCCATTTCTCATGTTATAAAAAGCATGAGTATTAATGATCTACACATTTTTAAGAGGAAATAAAATATATACACTGAATTACAGGACTGTGGCAGTAGCCCAATTAATACACCATTTCTGCTAGATTATCTATTATAACCAATAGAAAATTTTATATCTCTGAAAAATACATTGAAGTCTATAAATGAATTTTCACCACACTGCTCAATGAACCTATTAAAGAGTGAAAAAGCTAAATCTACAAACGTCTGCTTTACTCTTGATGTGGGCATCATGGTCTCACCAATCCTTAAGAGAATAGTGTCCTGCTGTTAGCTTGGCTTCATTTAGCAGCTATTGTCATCCATCATATTGTCAAGATCATTAATACTTCTGTGAAGGAACAATTTAATAAAATTTGTGTAATTGGCTTTTACCTTGAAAGAAGGTATCTGAGTATTGCTGCAATGACGAGTTTAGAGCAAATGCCAAATGAAACTCACAAGTTCGCCCATGATCTCCATCAGCTGCTAAGGCATTGATCTTGGGTTTGTCTGTTTGCAGCAATGAAGAACTGAGCAGCAAGAATTATCAGATCTAAAAGAAGACTGCAGTCTAATTTTGTTTTCCAAATCTGAGCCAGAGCGTTATAAAGTCTCATTCCTGCATGCCTTTATAAACAGTAGAGCTTTAGAATTCTTGTAAGTTGCATTCTAAAATAGCTTGGAGTGATTTCTTTCAGAATGAAAGATAATTGGATGTGTCAGATGTTCTATCAACATTTTCTTCAGCACAATGCAAACAGGTATGAAAAAATCTTTGGGCTAACAGCTCAAAGCACATGAATTACTGGAAATTAAAACATAAAGTTTAACTTGGTCACTCTTTTGCATCAGCTACTAAGTAGAAGAAGACCTTGGGGTGAAGCAGAAAATCCCATGTCGTGGCTGAAAGAAATCCAGACAAGTTTTCCTACATATAAGTTATGCAAAATGGAATTTAATTCATTCCTATTGACCAGCCTTAAATATACCAAACAGATGGCATTTACCATTACCTATGTGGGAGGCACATTTTGATCACCTCATCTATTATGGCAACACACTGCTCCTTCATTCTCACTACATGTAGATTCCTGAGAAAGATTGTTCATATGCTCTTTCTAATCTGTGGTATAATAATGAGAGAATATATAACTTAAAATATAACTGAGAACATATAAATTAAAACAGCAAAGATGCAAGGCTTTGAGGTTTTCTTGGGGGTGGTGCTGGTAATGGTTATAATGAAATCTAGAGGTAGGAAAATGGAAATGCACATTATATTGCTTCCTCTCAGTGACAGAGTGTTAGAAGGAAAAGTCAATCCTGCTGTATGAAATGTATTATTTAAACACTGTCAGACTAGTATGTAGTTTTAGCAGTGAAAAAGTAATCTGGGTAGAAATAGGAATCAGTAGTATACAGGCACATGAATATGAAGGTGGCCATAAACAACTCTAATTTAGAAGTGTTACAGCAAAATTTTAATTTTTTTAACAACCTACATCACCAAGTGGTGCAGAACAGGAGGGACTGAAGAGTATGTGACAGCAGTTGTGCCTGGCTCCTTTTATAGGATGTCCCCTGGGGGTGTTCTCTGTCACACATTAAACCAGAGTACAGCAAAATGTGCAACCATAAGGCATGAGCTCTTGTTTCCATCTAGAAATGCATACCACAGTACATTGGGCTGGAATGGTCCGGCAGAATTTCCTACCCTTTTTCCTTCTTTCTTTAGGGTTCACTTGTCACACAGCTCTTTGTGTCATCTACTTACACACCAGTAGGACAGTATATTATTGCATATGCTGCCTCCAGATAAAAAGGAAGTAGAAATAATTATTTCAGCAGGATCAAATTTTCATTATTTGTAAAATTGACACCAAAGCAAGTTGGCAGAAGTGAAAGCAGACACAGCAGAAGGAACGACCTACTTTATAAGACTGGTCTCTCCCTCAGCAGCTAGTCACAGAGATCTTCTCAGTGCATTCATCCCCATTTTTGCTCTTGCTGGGAGCTGGAACAAAGGAAGGAGGCTGCTCTGAAAACACTTGTGCTGGTGGATCAGTGGCACAGTCTAGTACTCAACACCTAATATCTATTTATTGACCACAGAAGGAATGACTTTACTAGAAGTCCAGCATGACCCAGAGAGATAAGACCCGAGGTTATCAAACACTAAATTGTGGTGAGCCTTGTTTTGAGCTTCTCTCTGCTTTAAGTGGAGAGAGGGAGAGCTCAACAGAGATGTTTTCAGATAACAACATGCATGGTTTTGAATGGGAAGATAGGAGGAATCACTAGAGGCATCTAGATCTCCCCAAACTCTGTCCAGTGCACATAAGCAATAAGACACTCTTCAGTCCTATTTCAAATTAAACTATATGTGATAAATCTAACCCTAATTCTTGTTAATGTCTGCATGATCCCTTTCAAATTGTCTGTAGCTAAGCAGCAAACAGCCAAAGATCTCTTTCATCCTCTTGTAGCCTGCAGATTGGATGGAAAACCATCCTTCAGTAAAACCTCCGGGAAAACCTGGACAGGAGAAAGGAATGGGCTGACTGAAATCTTCTGAAGTTCAAAGCAACCAAATGCAAGGTCTTGCATGTGGGACAGAACAACCCCTGCACTACTGCAGGCTGGGGGCTGGCTGTCTGGGGAGCAGCTCTTCACAGAACCTGACAAGGGGATTAGACTCAAAGACATCCAGAGGTCCCTCATAAACCAAAATATTTGGTGATTCTGTGTTTTTATGAAAAACCCCGTACAAAGGATACTAGATGAGGATAGGGAAAACTTCCAGCTACTATGCAAGGCAAATGATGTAAACACAACTCTGTCAGGTCTGAAAAGTGTTGGAGAGAGAATGCAAAAATGCAAGTGTTCTACATACAGAGAAACACAGGATTTGGAATAAAACATTGGAGAGAATAACGATAAATGAGAAAAAAATTTTGCTTTTAACTTAGGAAAATACACAATATTTTGTCAAAATTTTCTTCAGCTACTGTCCTAGAACTGAACATCATTTTTTTCCTCTATTTTAAAAACTAAATAAAATAAATAATTGATTCATAAATAAAATAATTGGTTTCATGGAAACCAATGAATAGAAATACTTCAAATATTAGCACATAAAATGGAAACAAACTAAAATTGTGAATGAAAAGGGAAACAGAAACCTAAGATATGAGAAAGAAACCCAAAAATATTGCTAGCCAAAACTTAAAAAAAAATAGTTCTTAACAAAAATTGGTCAAAGTGTCCCTTCTGAGATACATGTCTACTTTTAAAGAAAACCTGTTTACAAAGGACCTGGAATTAATGACATTATATTGTTTTGTACAGCACTACTACAGCACTATTGACTTCTGCAGCTTTCAGCTAGCCATACATTTTTGGCAATGTAAACATGTAAAAAATTAGTTTAATAACATATAGCTGTCATTTCTCTCAAAGACAATTTTTCAGTAAACAAAAAGGCAGACATACTGATATTTATAAAGTGGGAGCAGCATGAATTTGACAGCCTTTTATCATACTGCTGTGAAAAAATCTATTTTGTCATCTTGTTTTAAAAGATATTACTTTGAAAGACAGCATTCCATTTCCTTTCAGATGAATGATTCTGTTTAATGTCTTTTTGTACACTATCATGAAGCAGGTCATGATTTGCCTGCATACTTCTGAACCAGGATAAATACCTAATTATATGTAGTCAATATTTAGAAGTATGATATCTAATAGAGTAGAACAGATGTGACTTCTGCAGTATCTGCTCTTTGCCACTAAGTGATGGTGAGACTGGCCTGCAACTGTTACAGAAGCTAAATGCCAAATTTACACATTATTCCAGAATACTCAGCAAGCATATCCCTCAGGAACTCTTGAAATCCCCTGACACTCTTTTCAGAAGTTCAGTCTTTTGCAGAAAATCAAAATAAAGACAGTGTTTGAGACAGCTACCATCAAAGAGGCCTGGTACTCAGTGACCCTTTAATAATTGCACAGAACATTGGCCAGAGATGCTAGAAGTGAAAAACAAGCAATGAAAGTAATTTCAAATGAAAACAGTACAAAGCTGAAACACTGAAAGAGTTTACAAAAGCAATAATAAAAAGAACGCCAATTATGCATTGTTTATACTACCCATTTTGCCATCATTAGATCACTCTGGTTTATATACAATTTTTATATTTTCCGGTCATGACAGTCTGGTGGAATGGGAAGTGAAGCTAGAAAACCTAGATAAGAAGCCTACCCAGAGATGTATCATTGCAGCTTGAATTCAATGCTCTTTCCATTCAATTTTTGAAAAACAAATAGTAATAAAGGTGCTGTGGTTTTAGGAAGCTCTGATGCATTAAATACTCTTGGTTGGAGATGTTTTGTTAGTGGGATTATATTATAAGCTTTCCATTTGGTTCTGCAGAGCCAAGCTTCTACATCTTTCAGCAACTCTTGTTTATGTAAATATCCCTTTGTTCAATTTCTTTGAGTAGTATTATTAAAACTTTTAATAAAAAATTTTCCTCTCTAAAATGTCTGAGTACAGCCTGAGGATTCTGGCACAGAGAGCAAAATCAAAAAACTGAAGAAATTCAATGATATATCCATTATGAAGAATATAAATTGCAACAGGTAAAACTGGCTGAAACAGCAAGAAAATCACATTTTAATTCAGACATCATCAACTTCCTTAGGCCCACATTATCCCAATTTTTTTGGCTGCCATGCCAGAGTTTTCTCTTGTGAGGTTGTTATTGTTTTTAAAACACCCTTTTGACTGGGTCTCCAGCATGTTGTTATGGTTACTGACATTTTGCTTTTGAAGAGCCTTATCATGAAAAGCAGCTCATTCTGTCATATGTGGAAGGACCCTGCAGAGATGGGGAAAATTATTAAATTGCAGTGGATTGTAAATATAAGCCCAAAACGATGTTGCTCTAGCACCAAAGGACAATAACAACAAAGGAAACAAGTGGAATTAATCTGATGTAGAATAGGTGCTATTGTTTTTTCCAGATTTACTCTGGGCTTTTGAGGAACTATAAATGAACAGACACAATCATTATAAATTCTAGGGCTGTTTTTCCCTAACTTTAAAACAGACTTAGAAAACCATCAAGAAATTAATTCAGTGTCATAGAAAGCCAAAAAAACCCCAAAAACCAAAAACAATAAACCAAAAACAAAAAAAACCAAAAATAAAAAACAAACAAACAAAAACAAACAGAAAAACACCCTACCTCTGAAAACATTTGATTCACTTGCTAAAAAGACTGTCATATTTCTCAGAAAGAATTAATTGCTACTTTAGTGATATTTATCAGGATGAGCTGTATGCTGAGCTGAGATCACTGGAATCCAGTTCCACTGACTTCACCAGAACCATTTATGCTCAAAGACCTGAATCACTTTCTTTTTGATATTTATGGAAATATCAAACATTGGGACTCTTACTGTAGCAAGCCTTTCTGTAAATAGTATGTGTACCAGCTGAGCATTACCTAGCAGCCTATGCTACCTTAATCATGCAAAATGCAGTGCTAGGTGAGCTGAAAGTAGGAATCATGATTACATAGCTCTTCATATGGGTTGATGGTGCTATATCTTGCGAAACAAGCTTTTTATAAATCTTGCTCCTCACAAAGCATGTTGTTTAGACCATGAAAGCTTAACTGTTCTCATAATTTGCACTAGACAGTACATTACTTTGTGTTATTACCCTAAGAGCCATTCAAGGCAGAAATTACACAGGTGCTTTACCCTCTGTTATTATAATCTTACTATTTCAGATGCCAAAATCAATCATTCATGTGTATTCTGGGTGATTGCAATTTATTGACTTAGGTAGGAATTTTGAAAATGCATTCAAGAGCTAAGTTGAAAATAGATTTTGATGATATGTTGCTGAATATTTGTCCCAGTTTTGAGGATGTTGTTCAAATTCCTTTATTATAAAACATATTCAAAGCAACCTTAAATATTCAAGCAAGTTTTAAGTTTTGTCCTACGAATAGTAAACTGATTCATTTGAAAAAGCCAATAAATTAAAAAATTTCACTAGAAGAAAACTAAAACTTTAGCCATAATTCACTCTGGTACTTCTTATGCAACAGATTTTCATAAGATATACTTAAAGACCTTCTGTGCAGTGTGAACTATTACATATACCAAGCAGACTTTGGTGGGTAATGCTGAAGGCTGAACAGTATCTTGGGAATATAATCATAGAATCACAGAGCAGTTTGGGTTGGCATAGACCTCACTGATTATTTACCCTCCTGCCCATCTTCATGGCCCTTCTCTGTATTTTTTCCAACAGGCCCATGTCCTTCTTCTTTTCTGCTGGCCATGCTGTTTTTGATACAGCCCAGAACAAGTTTGGCTTTCTGGGCTGTGAGCCCAGAGGGCTTCCATTCCCCATCCTCACTGTCACCCTCTGGCTTAAGAGCACGTGCTGCTTTTCACCCACTCTGCATTTTTATACATAATATGCAAATTCTGTTCCAAGTCTGACACAAAATTTCTCTCTCCTGTCCAACCACTGGAATCTGCATTCGCTCAGCTGGCAAAAGGGACAGGATAGGAAACAGACTGTACCATGTCAGTCCTTGGGATTCCCTGAAAGAAGGGTTTTCACTTATGTTTGTGAATGAAATAATACAGATTTTTTCTCATTATTCATAAAACTATTTTAGTTAGGAACAGTGAATTTGTGAGAATTAAGGAGTACAAAATCTGATCTAATGAAATACAGCAATGTACAGCAGAATACCAGAGCACTAACACTGGAGATGCTTAGTGAAGTGAAAGAATAAATTTCATAACCACAACCACAAACATTCTCTTTCTGTTCTTGTAGAAAATTATCTCTTTTCTTCTGTTCTCCCTTCGGATCCTCATCTGGCAATAGATACTAAGCAAAGTCTTCAAAACATGATAATATACAGAAATCATGCAAAAATTACAGCTCCAGTGAAACACAGGAATTTAAACAATACAAAACTATGTGAAATGAATCAAATGGAAGACAAATTAAAATTAATTCTTTCAGAACACTGATGCATTCATGCATTTCCTTCCTGACTGATGCTGAGAAATGTTAAATTGCAAATTTTATTTGTTCTCACATTTAGATCTGTTTATGGCTTCACCATACATATAGTTTTTCCCAGGGAGAGAAAAACACTGCAAATGCATCTTTGAAGAGTTTAAATTTTATCATGAGAGCATATATAAAACCAGAACAGATTGCTGTGAGGTGGCTCTGAGATGCCTTATTGCATTAGAGGGTTAAAATTTTGTAACCAAGGCCATGGGGGCAGAGCTCTGTTCCTTGTAGGCTCCCTGTGAGCACTGGGTTTGGTACCCAGTGATCAAGTCTCAGCAAGAACAGGAGCAAAACAAAATCAAATCCAAGTTAAATATACAATGAGATAAACTGCAAGATCTTTAGGCAGGTAAACTCCCATCTGTAGGTCCCTTCAGAGAGCAGTGCAATGCTAGACTTCCACTGCTGTACATGAACAAAGATTAATGTTTCTGCAGTTTCTGTTTTCTTCCCCTACTGCTGCCTTGGGTAATAGCTTGTAATCTACTGTTTAAACTAGGAAAGGGCCAGTTTGGACTGTGATTGTACAAGGAAATAAAGCTTGTGGAGTCATATTTTGTATTTGGTGCTCCCATTAAGGAGTGGTTTTACTCTCCATTAAACACCAAAAGTTCCTCTAGTAGGGGTGAGGAAGCAGGGAATAGAAGAAAAGAAAGAGATGCAGTTCTGCTGTGCACAGAATTCCTTGCTTTTCATGCGTTTATTGACAGATGGTCTTAGCAGATACAGTTTTCATCCTCAATGAGATGACTGTGACACCTATGCTTTTGAAGAGCTAATTAGAACTACCACCACAGAAAAATACCTTTTTCTGTGTCCCTTCAGAAACTGAATGACAATGGCTGCCTCTAGACCATGTCCCTTGATTTCTTTACCTCCAAACCATCCTGAAGCTGCTATGTTCTCCAGAAACTACAAGCTAAAGTGAAAGAAGAGCCATCACAGCATAAGTCAAAGCAAAGTCCCTTTAACTGACTTTTGACACCTCAGGGAAATAAAGTTATGTGCAATTTGGGAGATGAGTGGCTACATTTCTGTTAGGCTGTGTTGCCAAAATCTGACTAGAATGGTTGATTCCCTATGAAAGCTTGAACCTCTGGTAAGAAAATTATTCCAACTTCACATTGTATTTGTGTACTCATCTTTTTACACAGTTTGTTTATTCAATCAATTCAATTCACTAGTTTTATGCAGAGCATAGTTCATAAAAGAAGACTCATTCTTTACTCCTCTCTTATCCTCTATCATAGCCTAGACCCTCTGGGATTTCCCCAAAATACTATTTGCTAGCTGTGCTATGTGCCACCTCACAAACAATACTTCTCTTTCCTTGTGCAGTAAAAGTGTACTTAGCACACTCTTTGGAAGAAACATCTTTTTAAAATGCTTATCACTGACACACCACGGCCCTGTATTCACTGTACCTTTGTTGCTGCTCATCACTGGCAGAAAGACCACACTCCAGGAGCTAATAGATATTTCACCATGAGGAAGCAGGGAGAGGTTTATTTCTTGCAAGTTTGTATCACAGTTCTCACTGCCTAACATCGGAGAGGCACCTGTATTCTTGCTTTTGCAATTCCTATGCTTTACAAAAACTCTTTCTTCCTTGGAAATAAAGAGTTAGTAAAGGAATAAACTCATTTCAGTCTGCCTAGAAACACAGCTGAGCAGCCTTCCCAGCAATGCCAGGAACACTTGCCCATTCCTGTTGCATTGCAGGTCTTATAAATCTCAGTGAACCCCCACTCAAGAGCATGGGAATTACTTAGTTCCCCTTTTCTTTTTCATTCCCAGGCAGCAATTCCTTATCTGCAAGTACCAAATCTGTACAGAAGACACAGAATGCCAAATGGAACAGCATCAATATGGAGAATGTCATACACCACCTAAAAAGAAGAAATTACATTCTCATCTTTATTGTAACTTACTTGGTCCCTTGCCCATTGAAATGGAATTACATCACTCCTCTACCTTGTTTTCCCTTTCACGTGTCTGCCCTTTTGACTCAAGTGTCATTCCTTTTAGTAGGGGAAAATATTACAGTTAAGCCACTCCACCTTCTCTGCACTTTCTTCTCCCCCATCCACCATGATAGAAAGGCCATCCCAACCAGGACTTGAGAGAGAGAAGGAATTAAATTGATGGGACTTCTCCATTAATTTGCTCGTTCTCCTAGCTCTGTTAAATGAAATCTGTGTGCTGATACTTGCTACCAAACGCACATTCCAAAATTATTTTTGCTACAGTTAATTTATAGCTATCAGATAAAGCATTCATTTGCTTATGGTGTAGTTTACGGCTAATAGGGGTGGAGGGGGAAGTGTATATATAGGTACACATAAAATATGTAAATGAACCATACCATTCAATTTAGTCATTGAATTGAAATTTTCTCATTAAAAATAAATTGAACAAGAGAATTGATAAGATTAGAACACAGGAAACAACTAAGAGTGGTAACAATTCAGAATAATAGCTAAGCCTTCTGCATATCTTGAAAATACTGTCTTGAAAATACTGAAAATAGAGAGAGCATTCCATTGCTTTCAGTTAAAACTAGCTCAAGCCCAGCAATCACTTGCACTACAAGAACAGTGGCAGTAATACTTATTTTAAAATCTTTGAACAAAAAAATAGATTAAGACGTAGATTTAGATTAGTTCAAGGAGCAATGGTGTATAAACAGCAAAAGCCAGAGGTGACATGGTGAAAATAATACAAAACATGTAAAAATTCTGCTTTTCATAACATAATATAAAAATGCTGTGCAAGCCAACTAATTACCATTTCACTTTTTCCTGAAGTGTTTTCCCACTCAGATTATCCATTTGGTTTTTTTAAGCTACTACTTCAAACACATTCAATTGTATGATTGCATTTGTAGCACATACAGTAATGCAATTGGCATTAAAGGGAAAATCATATTCAGAACAAAAGATTTAATTAGACCTAAATATAGAATTATAGTGCCACTAGTAATTTCAAAAGGCTTTTTAATCATAAGAGGTTAATTGTCAAGATAACACTGGTGTAATTAAAGGGAATGAATATGCCACATTGATTTGGCTCAGCATTAACTCACTAAGTAAATCCTAAATTACTGCACACCTTCTAAATCAGACTACTGAAAGTAGATTCTTAAAAAAACTATGAAATTATCTGCTTCCATCCCAGAGATTATTGTTCTAGATAACTGGAATGCTGTCAATATATGAAGGTATTGCACTGATTTAGCAAAGCAACTGCTAGACTGGGAAATCACATGGGGTTTGAGCACGTTCTGAGCCATTTTGCATATAGTAATTTAAAAAAATTGGAAAACAAAGAGGCATGTAAGAGATGAAAGTGAAATGAGATTAAAATATTTCATAGGAAGTGAAGAATTAGAGGCAACATCAACTTCAGCAAGTACTTGGGTGTGAAGTGGCTCAGCAGGGAAGCAGTCAGTGTCTGTCTTTTACAGCTGTACAAGTTGGTACAGAACTTTTACCTTTTGCCATCCCTCAGGCAGCAGAATAAAGTTGTCCGAAGGACCATGATTGATTTAGACCCTTAGGTCTCTTAGGGGTTGGGGTGCATTTGATTCAAAGCAGGAGCACAGATTCTTAATATTTATCAAAAGGATATTGAGTTTGTACACATACAACTGCTCTACAAGTCAAAGCAGCCAGTGATAGAGAAATTCACTACATGGTTTTAGCTGTGTATCAAAGCAAAGTGTAATGTAAATGCAGCTATAGATCCCAATAATATGCTCCAGCAAATGGCAAGTAATATCTCCTATGACTTGCTTGTCTTTATATCAGGATAATTAGTATGGAAAAATTAGAAAATAGAGACTGAAAAGTAACTTTTAGACGTGCACATTAGTCCTTTGACATATTTGGTAGGCATGTGGAATATTCATGAAAATAAGAAGCTTTAGGGGACAGATTGTGGAAATGAATCCCACTATTTTGGTTAAAAATCACAATAATACAAATACAACTTCATGATTTCCTACTTATTTTTGGACAGACATAATATATAAATCTTACTGGATAAAAGCTTAACTAATCAGAATATTTTTTTAAAAGCAGAATACACAGACCCTGAGAAACTGCACAATTCTTCAGGCATTGTTCTCCATGTTGAAAAGCTTTAGAGGTTACTTATTGTGCCTGTCAACAGTTTTGTCTGTCACATTAAAAAATAAATAAATCACTTTCCTGCCATATGAGAACTTTTTCCAGGCTGAACTTCTTGTCTCCACAATTTTATTTGGAAATTAAATCCAAACTGGGATCCACTCTTTCTGTTACTAATTCCACAAAATATGTTCTTGTTTAACTTCTCCTGAGACACTTCAGGAAGTCTGCAGTGCATTATTAAGATAATGAATGAATAAAATAAAAATTCTCAAAATCTTAGTAGAGCTTGCCGAATTTCAGTTTCTTTGGTAGAGACAGTCTGTCAAAGTCCAAATTCCTGTGCTTCTTGTTCTTTTTGTGTGAGTTTGGGACGAGTGTATTGTTGCCCTTTGTATTCAATATATGGCTTTTTGGCCTTCATATGTTATATAGCAAATACATTAATTTTGGTCTAGCAGTACTGGATTTAAATACGTACATACCTGATTTTACAATTTCTGCTTCAATTTAAGTAATCAGTCACGCTTAACTACAGTTTAAAATACATATTTAAGCTTTTTTCATCATTACCTGCAAAGTCTCAGAATAAAATTGCTTTGTAAGCAGTGGATTGAACACTGGCTGGAAAAATGAACAGAATGGGAAAGATGCATCAGGAAGTGGAATTAATTGTTTTCTGTTCCCTTTCTGATTCAGCATGGTCAAACATGCTGAGCAGTTGATGACAAATGAATAATGTCAAAGGGGAAAGGTGTAAAGTGGAAAATAATGACTAAGCAACTAGTCTATGCTTCAATATATAATTTTTTTCTTATCACCTACCATGTGAAAAATCAGGTGTTATGATTTTTTCAGTCAAATTCTTGGTCAACATATTCTCCAACTATTTATTTACAAAAGCAAGACAACCTTCTAGTTTAACTAACAGGCAAGAGAAAAAGTCAGCATTGCTTACCATCACACTCATATTAAGAGCATAGAAGCAGGGAAGACGATATTCTAAGAAGTATTAAAAATCAGTGCTCTATTCATCATACATGCTTTCTGCTGACTAAAACAACTCTTTAAATTTTGAACAAAACCAGTTTTAAAAAAATTTCAATTCAAAGTTTTTAAAATCATGAACACCAGTGAATCACACTTTTCTCCCTGAAGAAAAAAGTCCTGAAAAATAAAAAATAATTTCTTTTTTTCAGAAGCCAAATATTTCAGCAATCAAAATGAACTAATTTAAGAATTCATGTCATAAAACCTCATGAGAATTCTTTGTCTCAAGTGTCCTTGTTTTCCTTAAGTCAAAATCCCAAGCATGATTCAATTTTCCAGTATGGATTTCATATGAGTATTCTTGGTGCAACCTCAGATGGTTTATCAAGTAGGAAAAACAGCAAACACAGCTGGGCTTCATTTGAATCAAGGAACCTCATCTATACAGAAAAGTATGCCATGAGAAACCCAACTACAGTTCCTGTGAGTACCTCTGAAATAGAGATTTTTTTAAACTATTTTTCAATTTCTGAAATTTTTTCTAATTCTTCCGTAAGTAAGAAAAAAACCTAAAAATATTGTCATGAAATGATAGAAAACAAAGTTAAATGCTCTCAACGACTCATTGATTTCACAGTATCAAGTAGACACATGAATTCCAGAGAAGTTAATCTACCATGGTTTCAGCATTTAGTGGTGCAGTTTCATAATGGAGTTTAAAAGACACAAAACAGCAAATGAACAATGTGTATTTTCTGCAGCACAGGAACCATTTTCCTTGGCAAATATTCCCTTCTCTGTTGTCATGAAAGCAATATCTTAAATTCTGGTAAATTACAGAGCCTGCCACAAGACATGTTGACACATCTACATTTTCTGCCAGTAATGGCTGGAAAGAAGAAGACACCTGATGAGGGAAATGCCTCATGGTGGAAAAGAGATGATGGGAAATCTGTAAAAGGATGGGGCTACTGAATGGTTTAATGTTACCTTCTCCATCATTTTTGACTGACCTTGTCCACTTCACTGATGCTATTGTTTAAAAAGTTTTGAGAAATACTGCAACCTGTGAATGAGATATAAGCTTCCCTGTGATGGTAAACTTTAAGAAATAACCTTTTTTCACTTTTTAAAGGAACAGCTGACGCCTCTTGTAGAGAACTTGGAATAACAAAATAATTGTTGTATGACAAGCAATTCTGAAAAATATTAGATCTACTCAAGTCCCATCCAACAAATTGTTCTCCAGTCTGTAATGACTAGACCAAGTCAGTAAATAAGAAATAATTGCCAAACTGCAATATATACAACAGCTGTCTATGTTCTCTGTCTGTGAGAGAGAGCTCAGGGGAGGGCAGAGATGAGTCATGAACTAAGTAATTGTTTTGCCATGGTCCTGGTGATGCCTGTGATTAACTTGCTGGGCATCTCAGCAACTTCTTAGCAAGTGAGCATTCCTAATTTGCCCATAAAACAGAGTATGGAGAGAGGACCCAGTTTTCAATTCTTTCTCTGCAGCAAAACTCAAATAGGTTTAAAAGAGAACAATTCTTTGTCTCTGAAATTCTTGCCACTAGATATTTGTAGGGTTTCTTATTTTTGCTTCTTCTTTCCAAAACTGTAATACCACAAGATGCTGTGACTTCAGCTGTGCTGTCCTAGTGCAACTGATTTTCTGCTGATGGAATGACTGCCATTCTTGAAGTTTCTGAATCAACCCTTCCTTTCCAAAAAAACAATCTTTATGGAAAGTAGTTCAAGGAAAACACTGTTGTTTCTGATGAAATTTGGTGAAGAAATAAAAAGCATTTTGAAGAATCAAGCATACTGCAGACATAGTTTTCCCCTTCCATTGAAGGAATGGGACTACTGCAGCAATTCCATACAGAGCTCAGAGTCCCTATCAAGTGCTTAGCAAATAATTCTCAGAAATGTAAGGTAGGGCAAGTGCATAGGTGAAACCTTAAGGTTCTTTCCAACCCACTTTGTCATACTATTCTGACAGCAATCCAGCATTCTCCATAGCAGAGCAGATCTGAGATTTTGGTAGTCTTTAGTAAATTGTTCTTCCCTGTTTCATTGTCACCAGGACTGTCAGTGCTGCCATTAACATTACTTCAGAAATTGCTGCTGTTCTGAAATTCTCATCTGCTCCTATGTAAGAACTCTGGAAGGCTTCAGAAACTCTCAGCAGAGGTGTCATTATCAAACCAGCAACATCACAGTCACAACAGGAACCAACATGCTCAATTAGTCTTAATGTACTGTATTTCTGTTCCTAATTTAATAGCCTTGCAACCTTTTCTGCAGCATCTGTTAGCTGCAGCAAGGTCATCAACTCTTTCATTAGTGCTGAATGGCAGAAAGAACTGGCAACATGCAGAGTTTCCTCAGAAACTCAGTATTCCTGAGTGTCACTAATGCTTATTAGTACAGATAGCACTTCTTTCCTACAGAATCACTCTGCTCTTCGGTGGGGTCAGAACTGAGTTAGTAACTGACAATTCTTCAAACTACAGTAATTGCAAAGATTGGAAATTCAGTGAAGGAAGAGCTAGAGCCAAAAAGTTTTTTAAAAGAGTAAGGAGTTTAATAATATGAGCCTTACCTTTTTGGCAACAGGCGAAAGAAAAGTCAGAGAAGATGCGCAAAAGTGTCAAAGGTACTGGTAGTAGTTACTTCTAACCAGCATTGTTAGAATTCAGTTGCCCATAAGCAATTCTTGAAAGAAGTGCAAAAGTAAACTAGTTAGTTCAATTAAAGCATCTAAAGCACTAGGATAGGCAGGATAATCCAGAAGAAAATACGTATCTTCTCCGAACTAATCAATTATTGGTCACCTAAACTATAATAAATTACTATTTATTAATCTGTTTTATATGTAGACATAAAAACATATATAGGACAAAAATCGTGGAAACTAGAAGTTCAAAATTCTGATGTACCAGTAGGTTTTAAAGAAAATTGAGAGAAACGGCCAGGCTGGGATATGATGTATCAAGGAAATCAGGCTCACCAGGTAAAGCAAATGAGATCATTATTCAGACTGTTTGAAACACTTCAGTTGTGAAATTTGTTGGGGTTTTATTAGAGATAATTTACATGCATTTAATTAAATTATTCATAAGAAATACTACTACTTGTGTGAATCACTCAACTTCTGCTCTTTTAACTGAATTCTGAATAAATCTTTCAGCAAATATATAAGGGTCAAGATTTCTGCTCCTGATATTTCTAACATGAGAAAGAAAACCCAGAAAAAAGTCTCTATGAAGTGCTGATTATTCTTCAAACATGAGGCCTTTTATTCTTCTTCTTACATTTTTATTTTTTTAAGAGATCAGATAAACTTCTTTGCAGATCCCCTATAGTGAAATAGTAGATACATTCTCACTTGTTGATCAAAAGTCAGATAAATTTGCACCAAGACCAGAGCACTAAATATTTTTATATTTTGTCTCTTTAAAGCCACATAGAATGGTATATGGCATGCCAAGACTCAGTGCCACATGCCAGTTTTCCAGATTAATCTTTCCAAAGCCACTAATATATCAATTTGTTCCAGCCATTTGATAAAAATGTTTTACTTTGTCTAGGTCAAGATAGAGCCATGAGGTTTTAAAAATTAGTTTATTCCCTTAATCTTAAACACATTTCATTTCTGTGACACTGAATAAGCATGAGTAAAGCAAATATAAACAATTTTCATCAGGAATCATTCTTATCAGCTATTCTTTGCAAGAGGTTAATACCCTGCAAAGCACCTACACAAATAACGGCTTGTGTTTGCACATACATTCAATGAATATGCAGAGAAACTAAATGTTGATACCACTAGTCCTCCCGTTCCAACCCCTGTATTACCAGGCTTGTACTGTTTTGCTGTATTTCTCCTGTGCTGTGCACATTTCATTTTATTTCTGTTCCATCTCAGAGCCACCAATGGAGAATACAGATTGCCAAGAGCTGACATCAATCTTCTGGTAAGCTGTGGTATGGTACCAGTAAAACACATAAGAGGGAAAATATACTTACAGTGACATTTTTATGATTAGCAGCCAAAAAATGAGGCAAAGAGGCAGGAAAGTCAGATCACTGTACTACAAAGCACGTGTTGGTTGGCAGACTGAATTCCTTAATGACATTCTTGTTAAGTTCTTGCTGCCAAATGCTGTTTGCTTTTGCTGTCAGAACTGTCTGCATTTATAATTAATAACTGCTTGGAAGCTACTTACATAAAGCACTGTTTTCATGTCATGGCCATAGATTGCATCTCTGGGCAGATGAGAGAGCACCTTGTGAATGAGTACATTGAACAGTCTTTTTCAACACATTTTTGCTAGGACAGTGTTCCTATGGACACAGTCACATTGGTCTGGACTACAGCATTCTGAGGATGAAGCCCTCCAGAACTAACATAATTTGAGTGATCTGATATCATATTAAGTTTGCAATTGGGTTAACTCTACTGTGAAGGCAGGCTATCAGAGTAATCATGAGAGTAGTGATGTGCAGGGACTGTGGGAAACCCTCCAGACAAATGCAAATACACAGTATGCCAATGCCCTAGTGTAATACAGTCCCAGAGGCAGAAGCCTCTTGGCAGATGGGGAAGGGTTGCAATACATAAATGAGCTTGCTGCATAGTCTTGCAAAATCTTGCCAAAATTACACAACAAATAAAGTAGAGGAAGATGTTTCTTTCTTTCCACACACTGCACTTCCTACCTTTATGCTTTTACTTCAAACGTTTTATTTCCCCCTGGTTGATACCACCTCTGTTTGCAGAATGTATAAAGAATGCATAATTTAGAGTGAATGTCTCACAGCAAAATTTCCACTATGGAGCTGGTTTGCTTGCAGTACTTTGTTACTGTGATGATGTGGCCTGTGTGAATTCTGGATATTGCTGGGAAGTTGCTACAGCAAAATTGTTTCTTTGTGAATAATTTTGTGAATAAATGTAATCCAGTAACTGTTGACAGATCACTAATATGTCTTTTACAACTAAAATCTGACACAGATTGAACCCTGGGCAATGAAACTGTTTTTGAAAACAGATATCTAGATCTTAAAAGTAAACTGTACATAGCATGCACTAGAGTCCTTCTCAGCTTTAAGAAGGTATTATTAGAAACAAGTTTTTAATGTGAAAAAAAACATGTAGTGGTAGAAAGAATTTAAAGGAGAGAAAACTATAGGAGAAACCTACAAACCTTCAAAAAGCAAGAAGGGCAATCCTAAAATGCAGTAGTCAAGGCCATATAGAAGTGGTACAAATAGGCAGAAAACATCCTTGTGGGCTGATATAAACCCACAACTATTTCTTTATCATCAAATATGTAATCCACACCTGCCCCCCATCACACTGGCTCCAGTGTGATTTTATCACCTGCATGTTAGGTAGTTGTATTCATGCAGTGTAAAGTGTGATTGCAAACTGCTCAGACAGACAAAAATAAAAAGTTGTGTATATACCTCTAAGCATTGTTGCACAGCATTATAGGACAAACTTTCTCACGTGCCTGGATTTGACCTTACTGGTAAGGAGCACAGAATCCTCGTTTGGGTAAGTCAAACACCAGCCAAACCACATCAAAAGTAGAATTAGAATCTAATGCATATTTAAAATTTTGCCTTTTTTAAGTACTGTGGTGAAAAGGTGTATGTTTTTTTTTTTTTTGCCATGTTGGAAATTTATAGGTGCCATGTATTTATATCATGCAGTCCAGAACACACCCCTGAGCCTTTCATAGTAAGTCAAATAGCAACATTACTACCCTGCTGAGAGTGTATCTCAGTGGGTGGGTGATGGGGGAAGATAGAACTTTATTTCTGGCACAATTACAAAGGGAAAAATCATCAAATATAGACAAGGTTTTAGCATGACTATTCCTTATCCTGCACAGGAGCCCTCTTCACCTCTCAAATGCCTTTTCTTTCTTCAGGCAGGCATTGCACAGTATGATACTCAGGCGACTGCTAAAAAATCATGCCTGCTGCCATGATTCTCCCTGTCAGGAAGCATCAAGGTCCAACTGTGCCATAAGGGAAAGGCAGTGGGAAACCAAAGATGATGAAGCAGCTGGCAGACAGAGGGGTCAGCATGACAGCAAGGGTCAAGTCCCACAGTACCTGAGTGAGATACCAGAGAGAAGGTGTGGTGACAGCACTCAGCTAGGCTGAGAGTTCAGACCATGAGACAAGATCATAGAGACCAAGCAGAATGATCAAGTCACAGAGTCAAGCCGGCACATCAAGATCAGAGCCTGGATCAACAACATCCACAGCTGGGGATGGGCATGACTGTCGCACAAGTGCAAGGTAGCTCAGGTGGGGACAGGGGCAAGAAACTCAGCTTAAAAGCAGCTCTAAAGGAAAGGAATGGGGACCTTTAGACAGACCATCTTCCATCTCTTTTTCACAAGAGGTCCTCTCAATGAGCCAGCCTGAACACAGACAGCTAAACTCTTGACACCAAGCCCAGGCAGGCAAACTCCAGGAAGGGAGGGGAATGTGCTAATACCCCCTGACTTCCAACATAAACACTCAATGTGGGTTCTCCTTCTAAATGGTGATAATCTCTTGAAAGAAATGAGAACAGGTCTTAAGTGGAATTACGTATTTTTAGAATGACTGTAATATACTTTTAGAGTAAATCATACTGTTTGCTCTATGGTCAAAAACGACATGTGGCTGTAAGAAAACTTGTCAACCACGCTATCTAAGGATACTCAATCTCAGAAAAATGGGAAAATAAACTGTCATCTGGTTGTGTTAAAAAATGGATAGTTATTGTTTTATTTTAGGTGACATGCATCCTATTTCTAGGACAGATGGAAAAAGCATATATACTCACACAATTTAACTCAGACAAGTCTTTATTCTTAGTATTGAATTCAAGCTCCTCGTCAATGAAAAACTTTGAATCAGTATGGGAGATTATAATTAGATAACTAGTTATCTGAGTAGTGGAACTACCAATTAATTTAGATGGAAAAATCAGTCAGAGACTTAGATAAGAGCCTTGTGATGAAGTTCTTTATAAAACCTGTATGAATCAATAAAGTAGGCATTCCTCCAAGCTTCCAGAGACCACCTTTGTTATTTAAATCATGTAATACTGATTTTGCTAGTCCTTGTGCAACTACTCCAACCTGCAACCCCAGGGTATTATAGGTTGCTCCAGTTTTCCTCTTTTTCACTAAGAATAAGGGGAAAGATATTTTTTATCTAGTCCCATGATGATAACTGGTGCAAGAAAGGGCCAGTCAGAATGAAGGATGTTCAAAAGAGAACTAATTCTTGTTGGAACTTGGTAGACTTTTTGAGCTAGAGCTGATAAAGGAAAACCAGTTTCACCTGAAACTTGAATCCTACAATTGACTAATGCCTAGACAACTGACCCCAGAATTGAAGCTATACCCCTGTGCCTTGAATTATCTGCATAATGTATGAGGACAATTGGCTAGCTCAGAGTAAAGTCCATCCAAACAATGAACTGTGAAGTGACTCATGGTCCTGGTGTCAAGTAAATTGTGTTCCCAGCAGATTCAGACCCTGCAAGGAGTTCACCATATATTATATGAACCCTTTTGCTATAATGCTGTTGGGTGGGTAAAGATTCCACTCACATTTTCCAATAGATGCCACTAGCTTCTGCAACACAGTTACAGCTGAATTGGGGTTGTAAAGAATTTAACACAATTGTAACACATGCTTACATGTGAATTGCAGATATAGCCTTTAGGAAACAGCATAGAACTATCATTCTGCAAACGCATTTTTTCGGTGGAAAAGTACAGAACAGTAGGGGTTTCTGGAATTCATGCTTGGTAGCAGGTTTAGTGTCTCAATATTTATTTTGGAAGAGGTCTGCACAGAAGTGATGCAGTTTTTCTTAGAACAGCCAGACAAGATTCTGCTTCAGCCTTCATGGATCGTTTGTTATCAGTCTCCCAAACTAAACTCTTCACAGTTTAGTTTGGGACTCACACTGCATCCAAAGAAGAGCAACAAAGCTGACAAAGAATCTAGAACACAAGTCCTGTGATAAACAGCTGAAGGAACTGAAGTCTCTGTCCTCAAGTAAAAAGCAATAAGACAAGATGAAATGTCCTCTAGCAGAGCCAAGGGAGGTTTAGATTGGATATCAGTAAAAATTTCTAGACAAATGGGTCATCAAGCATTAGAATAGTCTGCACAGAGAAGTGGTGGGACCACCATCCCTGGGAGTATTCAAAAGATATGTGAATGAGGCACTTAGGAATATGGTCTAGTGGTAGGCTTGGCAGTTTTAGTCAAGGGTTTTTCCAACCTAAATCATTCTATGATATGGCCATTAAACAGGTGGTTTAACTCTGTGTCTACAACAAATCACTTAATTATTCACCTTTTTGAATATGCTTTCCTTACTTCCTTATTTTAAACTCATACCTCAAGGAATTAATCAGGTTTCATGTATGAGGATCTTTACAGACTTTTCAATGACCCACATTCATAAAAGGCATGTTTTGTATGTACAGCCCCCATTAAATTCACAGGGAGTAGGACTGTTAGAAAGTGTATTCTGGAAGAAGGGCAACATATTAACATATATTGAATACTGAAGTCTCTCAGTAACAGTCCCTTAGCTCTTGTCTTCCCTTTCCTTGCGTTAGCTTGCTCCTAGAGGATTGGAGTGAGAGAGTGATATAAAAATAAAAAAGTATTGTTTTTTTGCAAACCAGGCAGTGAGTAGGCAGATCATAAATAGACATTTCTTAATTTTATCAGATTGAAGTAGAATTATATAAACTAAAGGAACCCTTCTGCTGATGGAAGAAATTTATAAGTAACATTTCTCCAAGCTTTATTTGGAAACTGGTTGGTCAGATGATAATTACCCTATTTGCATTTCTAAATTACTGCCAGCAGAGCCTTAGCTATTGCAATCTAGCAGAGCTCAACACCTCATTGGGCTCAAGAGGCAATTAAACTACTTAAATTTAAAAAAAATGGAAGCATGAACAGTTTTTCAGTGTCTTGTATTAATTGTTTGAAAGGCTTTACTTACGTTCTTGAGATTGTCTGATCTGTAAACTGGGATGATCATTTGCATTATGGTAATGAAATACTACATACATCAAAAGGATGAAAAAAATCCCCTAACTGCCTCACTTTTAGTGATTGATTTCCAAAAATAAACCTGAGTAGGTTCAAGGCAAAGGATCTCACTGGGTAAATTGAAGATATGAGCTGCGGACTGAGTGCTCTGGCTTTACTGCAAGGATGTAAAAATTCTACATATCTTACTTCACTATTTTCAGGGTTCTGCCTTTCCACACTGTTCAGGTATATAAAAAAGAAAGATATTTGAGAAAGGTAGGATCAGTATGTTTGGGGGAAATTAACAAATGGAAAGCTGAAGAGTAAAGAAATAAAAATCAACTCAAGGAAAAGCAATACCCAGGAACAGGCCCACTGCTGAAAGAAGGGTTTTGCAGACAAAGTCAATTAAAGTAAAAATTTAAAGCACAGAAAGCTATTGCACTAAATTCTTCCTAGTATGCTCTCCCTCTCCTTTCAGCCTGCATTTTTCCTATTTGATTAATAAATATTGATGCCCTGCTGAGTTTCCAGGCCAAGGGAACCAATAGCCAGATGCTGTTGCCATGTCCATGTACAAACCCTAGCTGGAAAGTCCTACTCAAGACCACAGAGCATGCTTTTGCACCCCCATTTTCTCAGTGGTCTTCTCACATCTACAGAGAACATGGAATGTACTAGGCCATGATGCCTATGCTACAAACCCAGTCAACATCCCACACCTTTCCTGGGCCCTTCTTCATGCACTCGTTTGCCCATGTGTGTATTGGTTTGGGCTGGCACAGGGTTAATTTTCTTCATAGCACTTCATAGGGTGTTGTATTTTGGATTTGTGACCAAAAGAGTGTTGGTAATTCAGGGGTACTTTTGCTATTGCTGGCATGGCTTGCACAGTGTCAAGGCTTTTTTGGTCTCCCACCCCATCAGTGAGGGGGATGGAAGTGCATAAGGAATTGGGATAGGACACAGCTGGAACAGCTGACCCCAGCTGACCAAAGGGATATCCCAGTTCCTATGGTGTTTTGCTCAGATTTAAAAGCTGTGGGGAAAAGGGGAAAATAGGAATATTTGGAGTTATGGCATTCATCTTTGCAAGTAACCCTTAACGTGATGGAGCCTGACTTTCCTGGAGATGGCTGAACACCTGCCTGACCATGAGAAGTGTTGAATGAATTCCTTATTTTGCTTTGCTTATGTGAGCTTTTGTTTTACCTATCAAGGGTGTTTTTTATCTCAGTCTATAAGTTTTTCCATTTTTATCTTTCTGATTCTCCCCCCTTCCCACAGCAGGGGGGTAGATGATGGGAGAGCAGAACACCACACCAGCTCTGCATCCCTCTTCATAAAAATTCTTCACTTTTACTTACTTTGTCCAGTATCTTAGCTTAATGTAGGGAAGATGAAAATTTTTGTCAGGTGTTCATGTCTCCAGACTACTGCCATTCCCTACTGTGGTGTCCCCAGGACCAGCATGTGGCCACTCTTCAGGTGCTGTAACAGCTGCTGTGCTCTAATGATGCTTTGATGCGTGGTCTGAGATGAAAACAGTGAGCAACAACAGGAATTTACTTCAGCTCCCAGTGAGGACAATAGTCCTACAGACAGCATCTTACCTAATTGCAAGGCGCAATATAGACAGGAACTACAGCTAAAAAGAGAGGTTTCTTTGCCCTTGGTGATAAACTGTAACTATTTCCCAAAGTGCATGACTACATTGAAGGGCATCAGAGGTCCTTAACAGCTGGGGTTTCAATAAATTTTTGGTTCAGGCATAGCTATTTCATTCAGCAATCACACAGTGCCTTAGCCCATACATGTATGAGCAAAGCCTTCACTAAAGCCAGACAAATGTGAAGGGTGGCACTTCTAACAGTATTCCAGACTTTATAGTCACACAAGCTTAATTTAGGTGCTGTAAACAATAAGTCTACCCAGCTAGAAACATTGAAATAAATTATAAAAGCAGTCAGAAATATCATGTTGGAATTTCTGGAGAAGAGCACACTAATTTTGAGACAAAGCTTCTTGATGTGATATTACAGTATAGTCATTTTCTTTAAAAAATGAAAATTGAAAACAAGGCCTTCAAATGCGTTTTATTTTGCACTGTCAGTTGATATGTGAAAACCATTCAGAAGACAAGTGAATGGCCTGATATATGGAATACAAAGCTGGTTTTACTTGCACTTGCTCCCCGGTTGGCTGGATTTAGCAAATGGAGGCTGTGTGAGGTGAATGAGTAATTGGAGTCTCTACAGCCAAGTTCACTTTGGGTGAGAGTGGTGGGCTGAGCCAAGGCACACAAGTGCCATTCATGTGGACCCTTCATTCTACCCTCCTCAAACAAACAAACTCTTTTTTGTAAAGCCACAGACTACTGGGTGTGGGGAGAAAAAAAGGATCAGAAATCTACTTTAGATTGTTATCAACTGGCATTGTTCTCAAAACTATTGAGAGAAACATAGGTAATTAAAGCTTTTATTTCAAGATATTTGGGCACAGTTTCAACAGATTACTTTCTTTTCCTCTCCCTCTTTCCATAATACTTTCCATCTTCTTTAGATTTCTCTTTTTCTGAGGGCTTATTCCTCTCTCTCCAGAAGCAGTCACTGTGGACTTTGCTCTCAAGTTTTGCTACAAGGATTACTAACTCCAGGAAGACGAAAGCTAATTAACCCCGATCTCCAAAGTATTTGTGTTTTGTGGTTGGATTGTTTAGTACCTACCAAATTGTGAGATCTGATTGGAACTCTGATGGTCAAAGTGTTCATATGTGTCCTTCTCCTGCATAGAATTTTTGCTGTTTAATAAGACTTAAGAATAACAGATATACTTCCCATCTGCCTGCCACAAAAAAATGTATGGGGAAATTAACATCTCTAAGAGCTATGCTGTTTCAAATGAAATAAACTGGTGATTAAAAAATTACTGAAGGACCACAGAGACAGGAGAGCAGGGAGGGAGACAGAGAGGCATAGGAATGTACACATACATTTACACAGGCATATACCTAGGCTAAAAAATCACAGCCATCACAGACATTAGGGCAAAATCTACATAAACAGCTCATCTTACCAATATTGCCTCAGTCTTTTCAGAGTATTAGTTTAAGTTATCTTGGCAAGGCAGTAATTTTCCAACATAATTTATGCAAGCACATTTGTAATATCTGGAAGTGCACCTATCCAATATTATCCAGTACAACTAGGTACATACAAAATGCTTTTGCATATGCAGTAGACAAATTCCTGAGCCATGTATTTGCTGGAATTACTGATAACTTGATTTAACATAATGATCTTCCTTTCAATATGCACTAGAGTTTGAGATCCTATTCCTACCTAGTCAGCCTATCAAGTGTTCATAGAAGAAAGGTTTCCAAAACTTTTTGATGAACAGCCTTCCCCAGACTTCAGATGTAAATCTGACAATAGTGTTTTTTTCCTTGTAGAACCTTTTGCAGAATCCTTCAACATAGTCCACACATTGAAAGTTCGGGACCTAGGAATATTTCCCAAATGTAGTTCAGGTATATGTTCCATCTTTGCCTTCATTGCATTCCTTCCTCAGTTCATGATTCACCTCACAGTATGGTTTCCACAGCTAAAAGTAGAAGGCTGAATAAACTGGTAAGGTCATATGCTTAGTCCAGGCTTGGTCTAATTAACTTAGTTTAAGTGCCCAGTGTGGAGCCTGTGATAAATGCAAACTTGTTTATTTATAAAACCTTCCCATGGAAGCCTTGGCATAACATGGAAAGACAAATTTCTGATATTTCTGATCTAATAATGCAAATGCTGTATACATCAGACCTTTGTGGTCTTTTGCTGGCTGTTTTTAGTAAGCACTGCAGTAATAAATCTTCAGTGCCAATGAGAGGCACAATATGTGCACATAACAATTGCCATTTTTTTTCTATAAATAAGTTTCATACTCAAAAGTTCACATTACTTTTAGATGATCTGGAAATCTATGGGATATTGCTTTCACCAGCAGTGAATTTATTCTCTGTATAACATGAAAATTCAAAGGTTCTTTAGCTAGGTTTGGTTGGTTGTTGGGCTACAAAACAGTTTCCAAATTCATTTAACTGGTAATCACCAGGGGAATTTACTGTTTATGTAAGACCATCATTTAACTTTGGAAGGCAGCAACAAAAATTTATTTGGTTAAATCTCATTAGATACTGGAAAATTTATCTGGAAATTCCTAATCCTCCACACTGCAAAACAAATTTGATACTGTAAATTACCTTGACTATAGGCTATAATTCTAAAGTCTGTAATTGCAAATAAGAGTAAGTTTATACACAAGGCTGTTCATTACTGTCCTTCCTCACAGGAATATTTCTACTGAGATAACTAAAGATAGTTTATACAAAGGTAGGCACTTGCCTGGTTTTGTATCTATTCAGCTGTATCCTGGAAAAGAACAAAAGCCCACATCTAAGTAAAATATGTGGCTCTGTTCTTTTGTTTGTTTTGTAAACACTAGATCACAAAATGTTTGAGGTTGGCAGACACTTGTGGAGGTCATTTATTCCAATCCTCCTGCTCAAGAAAGGCTACCCACAGCCAGTTGCCTAGGCTCCTGTTCAGATGGCTTTTGAGTATCTCCAGGAATGGATATTTCACAGCCTCCTTGGGTAAGTGCCTGTGCCAATGCTCAGTCACCCTCTCAGTACAAATGTGTTTATTGATTTCATAGGGAACCAAAGAGTTTCACTTTGTGCCCACTGTCTCTGGTCTTGTCACTGAGCACCACTGAAAAGAGCCTGGCTCTATTCTCCTTATACTCTCCCTTCAGTTATTTGTACACATGGATGAGATCCCTCATGAGCCTTCTCTTCTCCAGGTGGGAAGCCCCAGCTCTTTGAGCTTTTCCTAATATGAGAGATGCTCCAGTCCGTTAGTCACCTTAGGAGCCATTTACTGCACTCTCTCCGGTATATCCATGTATCTCTTGTACTGGGAAGCCCAGACCTGGACCCAACACTCCAGGTATGGCCTCACCAGTGCTGAGTAGAAGCAAAAGCCCACTTCCCTTCATCTGCTGGCAGGATACCTTCTAATGCAGCCCAAAATACCATAGCCTTCTTCCCATCTGGGGACATAGATAGTTCATGTTCAGCTTGGTGTCTACCAGGACCTCCAGCCTGTACTGCTGCCTGGGGCTCTTCCTCCCAAGGTGCAGCACTTTGCACTTCCTCTTGTCGAATTTTGAGAGGTTCCTCTAAGCCCAGTGCTCCAGCCTGGCAAGGTTTGTCTGGATGTCAGCACAGCCCTCAGCATATCAGCCTCTTCTCCCAGTTCGGTGTCATCTGCATTTATACTGAGGATACACTTTGCCCCACACCCAGATGATAAATGATACATGATGCTCCTCTCTTTGCAGCTGTCCTAGATCCCTCTTCATAAGGCCATGGACTGTCATAGCTAAGGACAACATAAACATAATAATGCTTCTGTGCAATATTTTCAGAAATGTATATGTGTACATGTCCTCTCTGTCATCCATCTAACTTCTCTGACACTACAGCTAGAGAAATTTGTAAAAGAGTAATAACATAAACAGCAGTAGGAATGCATTCCAAATGCAACTCAACTGCACTGTGATACAGACATTTCTCAGTAATGTCTTTCTATAAATTCAACTGTGTAGTTCTTGAACACCTTTAATGACCATGTATAATTTCTGCTTTATTGACAGCCTGAGATAAGTTGAACAGCACTAAGACTTACCTTGCCTCAGAGGAGAAAACACCAATAGATATATCTAGACTGCAGAGTAGATGTACTCTCCAGCACTTTGCAGTCCTGCTCCTTCACTTACTTAGCATCAGCTCCTTATTCCCAATTAAGATGATAATCCTCACATTGCTGTAACACAGAAACACTACTACTAAAGTGGCTTGTAAGTCATCTGCCTGAGATTTGCATGAGGAAAGGAGAGGCAGACCTTTTACGAAGCACACCCCTAACATGGGTAAACTCCCATCCAGCTAGTATTACTGCAAGTAAAGATGCAGAAGGTTTTCCTCTTCCTAGTGCTATAATGGCCAGCAGACTTTCAGCAAAAACCCCAAGTGGCTTTTCTTAACAAGGAGCAATCTTCAGCCACTATGTCACATGCATACAACATCCCTAGCCCACCCAAGGGTAGGTTTATTTTTGCTCGCTTTCTGAGCCAGTGATATAAAGGTAAACAGGGGCCTACAGATTTGACTGCTATATACCATCAGAGGAAGGCATGGGCTTCTTCAGTACTAATTCCATCTTGATCTTGATCCATCCAAAATGGATGCATTCAAAGTCACTACTTCTAGAGTGCTCTAGGGTAGAGCAATACCAATTAAAAAGTTCCAAAGGGCTTGGGAACTTATGAAATGCAAAACAGCAGTGAATGAGTAACTTGCTGACCCAGCCCAATAAACTAGCTTATTTGATGGATGATAAAAGAACCTTGAGGAACAGTGATTTTAACTGCTCACAAGTTTTTATGATCACTAATTTAGCCACCATCTCTGCTATTTCATTCTGACCCAATTACCAAATGATCTTGCATGTAGCCTCCTGCACTTTCAGAATAGATAAAGCACTTTAAAATCTTTTCCCAGCTTTAAAAACGTACATGGCTTTCAGTTAACTCAGGGGAAAGATGTATCATGAAGAACAAGTACTTCATGTAAGCAATGCTACCAGTCAATTTAGGAATGTTGTTTAATTTTTATTTTTTAATTGAGTCAGTATATCAATTCGAAGCCTGGAGCCTGAAGCAACTTTTTTGAATAGTGTTGTGTCTTGAGTTTCTATACGCTTGATGTAAAGAAAAAGCCTCAACTTTAACAGAATGAAATACTGGGACTACTCCCACATGAACAAAACTGTTTAACAAAATAGATAGACTTCACTGTAGACTGAAATACAATTAATTCCTTAGATGCTATAATTTATTCTGTGCAAATAACTGTAAACTAAATAATTAAATGATTCACCTAATTTCTGCAAATCCATATTTAAGTAGTCATTTTCATATTATGCTTTGACACTTACTTGTTTGCTTGCATTCACTGGATGATCTGTCTCTTAATTTGTATGTTTTGAATGGCTGGGATTGTCTCAATTCTGCTTAGAACTGTTATGATCCAGTTGTATTTGAAACTGTTTATTACCATCCAAATAATAAATAATAACTGTCTGAAGCACTTACCAGTTTTCTTTTCCTTCAGAGATGTTAATATTAAAAGAATAGACTCTCTTCCCAGAACTGCATGTTCTCCTTTCATTAGCCTTTATAAAAACCACAAACCCTCAAAATTCTAATTTTTCTTGAAAAGAAACACTGCTAGTTTTCACTCATTTTTGTCTGAGTTTCCTTCTCCACTATGATCTGTTGTTAAAAGTAGAACTAGCCAAAACAAATAATCACATTCCAGTCTTTTTTTTTTCTTTTAAATCACATTTTACAATATGTGCATGCATGAATGCCAGCAGTTTTTCAAGATTATCTTGGGCTTTGTATGTCTGAGTCAGTGTGCCTGTACACTGTGCAGTACAACAGTGTAACTCCACTATCTAAAATCATCTCTTTCTAGAGGAGGATAACAATACCAGAGCAATTCCTCCCAGGTAAGCATCACTAGTTCTAGGATGCAGCTGAATGGTGAGGAAGCATACAAATATCTGAGCAACTCTGTGTTACTTTCTTGGCCACATTGAGCTTTCTAACTTAGAGACCAAAGTTACAAGAGATTAGTGTGCTAGTAATGGGTTGATTTCATTCTTGCATTTTCTTCAGAGCTTTGTAACTCATTTTGCTATCCTGTACATAGCAATTCTCTTTGCTTGGATCTCAGTGTGCAGACTTATGTCTCCCACATCATACAGTGGAATGTCATCTCTTGCAGAAACATGAGTGGGACAGAAAGCCAAGATTTTCCTGGTATTTCTACATGGCACAAGAGTCTCCCACATGTGGCATCATGTGAAAATTCTGCAGCAGTTGGTTTGGTGGGGGTTTTTCCCCCCAGTTCTGGAACAACAGCTGGGTAATTGCATAATTTCCTTTGATCTGGTATCAAGGAAAAGTACATTGCAGGGATGCTGTGAATTCTAAACTCATGCTGGTTGTTCAGGTAGATATACCTGCAAATTTTTCATCATTATCAAAAGTTATTTAAAAATCCCATCATTTAAAACCCCCCATTGTGTTACAGACCATGATTTAGTGAACAAAAAAAATCAAAATGCTCTCATAAAGCACTTTGAGAACTAAAGTTGAAAACCAGTGTGGGAGACAGTATACTGCCTGCAAACCATCTCAGTGAAGATGGCCATCAGCTGATGTCATGTGATCAGCCTGACCAAGATAATAACCCAAAGGCAGATGGATGCCTGCTACCTGATATTTAGCACACTAAGACTCAGCACTCAAAACCATATTATTCCTGTCTTGGTATATTTTGCAGCCACTACATACCAGAACCTCTGCTATTGGTGCTGGTCCTTGGCATAAGGTTGTGAATATGACTAGCTGTATCCTGAAATAAGTGTCCCTGCTGTTGGCCATCATGGGTCTAGAGAAATTAACAGTACTTACAAGGTACATGTGTATAGTTACAGTTGAGACGGGACAGACTTGCAGTCATCCCCCTGCAGTTAAATTAGACACATTCTGTCTCATTTGCAAAGTGGCATAGACACAGCTGGTCCTGGTGTCATGCATGACAAACAGCTGGCCCTGCAGAGAGCATGGCCAGTCTGCCTCCTGTGGAGTTCAAGTCTCCTCCACCATGAAGTTCCATAATGCATCCTGCTCCTTTGCTCTCCTTTTCCCATCCTCACAGATTGCAGCCTGTCTGAACACGTTTCTGCAGCAAAACTGGCATGAAGACTGAGCGAAGTGCCAAGCAATGTGCCTTAAAAAGGCAGTGTGATTGAGCCACAGACTGAGCAGCCCAGCTCAGGGCAGGGCAACTGTTAAAAGCATATTGGGCACCCCTAAAGGCTTGTGGACTTTGTATTGGGCAGATGAATATATCCTGTAATATTCTCTAGCTTTCATACAGCACTGTTCAGCTATAGCTTTTTGATGGCCTAATTTACTGCAGGTATAAAACTCTGCTACTTTTTGAGAGATTACTACACAAGATGAATTTGGAGCTAGATCATGTGTTAATTGATGATTATCTGTTATTCCCTTTACTCCATGTAGCTAGAAGCAGTGGAATGAACTTGCAAGTTGGGTATAGCAAACACAAATCAAAGGAAACAAAAATCAAGAGGAAAGGAGTGGCCTTATAATCAGAGCCTAGGGTTAGGAAATTTCAATTCTCAAGGCTTCCTGTAAAAGTCCCTTTTGTTTCATGGGTGTCACAGAGGGGGATATTTTTAATCACTCTGCACAGCACCTTACTGCACTTACCCTTCTGACACACATTCGTTTCACTGACTTTACTTCTTGTAATAAGGAGTTAATTCTTGTTAACTGTGTGAGCCTCTGTTTGACTGAGGTCATAGTTTCTTGGTGTAAACAAGCTGCATTTCTGTACTGAAAAGAAGAATTTAATTCAAGAGTACTTGCTCTTTCAGTCTTCTCCCGTGGGAGGCAAGTGTGAGAAAGAATATCCCTTCTCAGTGTGGAGGCCACACTACTCAAGGGGAAGGTCAGGTTGTGGAGAGAGATTTCTCTTCAGATAATCTACTGGCAGGAGAGCATGTTTTGACACATGAGGAAGACATCTACCCTTCCAGGCAAATATCAATCTGCAGTTTGCAACAGGCTACCAGGACTTCAGATAGAAGCTGCAGTAAAAATGTGATCGGTTTTAAACCAACTGCAATCTTGTTATCCTGAACAGAGGCAAAGTCAAAAACCGCTACTTGGCAGGGGTGTGGGGGAGAAGGGGAGAAATCCTCACATTTTCCTTTACAGAATCAAGGAAAGGACAAGACTGGAAGGCACCAGAGCAGGTCATCTGGTCCAACCTCTGTGCTCATACAGATTCATCCTACTGTGCCTTGAGGGGAGACCTCATCACAGTCTTCAACTTCTCACATGGTGGAGGGGCCTCCTTTTTCTGGCAGCCCATGAGGGAATGGCCTAAAGTTATGTCAGGGGAGGTTTAGGCTGGATATCACAAAAAGGTTTTTCACTCAGAAGGTGGTCAGCCAGTGGGACGGGCTCCCCAGGGAAGTGGTCACAGCACTAGCCTAACAGAAGCATTTGGACAATGCTCTCAGGCACATGATATAATTCTTGGGGGTGTCCTTTGCAGAGCTGGACTTGATTATCCTTGTGGGTCCTTTTCAACTTAAGAGTATTTTGTGATTCTGTAAAATTGCATCCAGGTGGTTCTCCTTACTATGCAGACACCTGTGCAGATATGGAAAGCACATTGGGGACGGGTAAATGCTGCTTTAAAAGGCACTGAACGTGCCAGCGCGACACACGTGTTGTCTGTGTGAGTGCCCACGTCTGCCTGCTCTTTCCGGCAGGTCACCGCGCCAGAACCACCACAGTGGGAGGCGACAGATGACCAAGCCCGCCGGACCCTGAAAGCCCAGAGGAGGGCCACGGGGAGGCTGCGGGCGCACTCCATTTCCCAGAGCAGTCCGCGGGAAGCGGGCACGCCGCAGAGAACACGCGGCCAGGGTCGCGCCGCTCGCTCTGAGGGCAGCACGGGCACGCGCATGCGCAGCCCCCGCTCCGGCCGCGGCCGCGACCAGGGAGGGAAGAGGCGGGTGGGGCAGCGGGCGCGCGCCGCTGCTGCGCCTGCGCGGACGGTTCCGGGGCGGGCGGAGCGGGGCCGAGCGGAGCCGTGGGTGGCCGCGGCCGTGCCCGGCGCTCTGCGTGCTGCTGCCGCGGGGCATGGTGAGCAAGGGGCCGCTGCTGCGACTGCTGACCGCCATCAACCGCAGGAGGATGAAGCTGCTCATGGGGCTCGCCTTCGTCGCCTACGTCGCCTGTGAGTGAGCGAGGATAGGGGCGGGTCTGGCACGGCCATTCATTGCCCGCTGGCACGGCGCCCCCCGTGCCCTCCGCCCGCCGTGGGGGAGAGGAGGAGGAGGAGGGGGGAGATGTGGCGGCGGCACCTCCCGTACCCCGTTGCGCTGCCCGGTTGCAGGCGCGCCGCAGCGCGGCCGCTCCGGCCCCAGCGGGGCAGGGGCTCCCCGCGGCTCCGGGCGGCGGGGCTCAGGGTTCCCCGCTTCCCTGCCCTGTCGAAACTTTCCCGAGTGCGGCGGGCAGCCGTGCCGGGCGTCCTCCATCAGCCGGCGCTCCCCTGCCCCGTCCCCAGGGCTTGCGGGAAGCGATGCGGGCGGGACGTGGCTCAGGCAGTGTTTCCGCAGCCGCTCTTTTTCTCAGACCGCGCTTTGTCCGCCCCGATCGCCACCTGGTAGCGGTGAGCAGTCCGCAGGGAAGTTTTTCCAGGGTAGGCCTCGTGTCTGGTTTTGTAAAATCCTGCCAAGTCCTTTGGGGGCTAAATAAATGTTTGTTTATTAACTCAGCGCGTAGCTGGAGTCTTAAGAGCCAGGAGAGAGGCACAGAGGTACTCGAGAAAATCTTAGAATAGCCAGTGATGGAGATGTTTATGACTTCACTTACTAGGAGTGAGTCAGATAAATTTAAAATGGATTTAAAACGTTGTCCTGTCAGAGCTCTTCCCTTATTTGTTTTTTTCTGTTGCAATTTTAATTTATTTTATTTTAACCTGTTTCGTTTTCAGACTCGGGTAGATTCTATGTGGACAGCACGATGCCTTGTCAGTTTAGGTAGGGAGCAAGCTGTTCTCTTGATGCTTGAAGGCACACACATATTAGGTGAGCTAGCTTTGTGGGTGTTTGTGTGCATCACATTTCAGATCACACCTTTGGATTTGGGAAGGTGGAAAGGTACGACACGAGTAATTTTGTCAGAGAGGGGGTGTACACAGAAACAGCAATTCCCTTCATTATCGTATTTTATTGTCTTTACTGGACCTCACTATTTAGGTACTTCTGTTACTCTGAAGTTGTGTTTCAGCTCTGATTTTCAGTCTGTTTGTCCAAGTGACTTTAGGTCTCTTGCATCCTGACAGCTTAATGTCTGTTCTTATTTTGAAAGGCTTACATGTTTTGCTAATAATGATGGTTTTCAAAATGAAAGTTAATAAGCTGCTGTGAAAAGTGGATTTGATTATATTCTCTGGCCGGTGATTGGTGTTTGCTTTCTAACTTTGTGAATAAAAGTTAGCCTTAAGGAGAAGCCTTCTGACTGCTTGTTTTCTGGGATTCAGAAAAAAAGCGGAGGAGGAGAGGGACTGCAGGTCAGTGTGGCAAAAAAGTGTCTTGAAAAGGGAATAAGTTGGTATCTGATAGGAACATGTTTTTTGCAAATCTAGCATACTGTGCTTTCCCATCTTTTGACTAGAGATCAAAAGTAGTGGAATTCTTTGGTGTCAGCTACATAGTATGGTATGGTAGCAGATGCACTGGTCTATCAGATACTGGAGAGAATAGTTTTTGTTTGCTTTTTTCCGAAGTGATTATTTATGATCTCATTCACCTACCCTAAAAGGGTACTCCTCACAATGTTGCTGAATCATCACTATGCTCTGCTTGCAGTCAGATAATGCCCAACTGAAATAGCAGAGAATCTGAGAAGACTGAGCTGCTGGTGTAGGTGTATGTGCTGGCATTTCTTACGTTCCTTCTTTCTGAAGTACTCTCCAAATGACTAAGTGTTTTTAGGCTGTGCGCCTCCTTTCCATGAATTTCCATTCAGTATTAGGGCATGGGAATTCAGACTTGGAGCACATTTTACGGGGATTGAAGTAGTTGGTAAGTACATTTTTTTTGTGAACTAGAGGATAGGATGTTTTGAATAGTGCTATTTTGTCAACCTGTGTGTGAAAGCCTGAGCAAATGTATTGGGAGTATCATTTAGAAAAATGTCCTACTTCATAGGAATCTTTTGCCTTTGAATGCAAATTTGTTACAAAGGTGCCTGAATAACTTCTCTTAGTGAGTTTGCAAATTAGAGAAAAAAACTTTTTGCATACAGTTGAAAGGCTGTGAGCTATTTCACTCTCAACAGTCATTGAGTGACTGTCTTGGTAGTTTCACATAAGGTGGTGGATGGCTAGGCTGTCTTGGGTATCTCTGCTCCACATCCATACAATGGCTGAAATTTTTTATTGTGCACCAGATGAAGGAACTGGTCTGGACTGAGATCACCCTTTTGTGTTACAGCCGTTTGATAGTGTGGGTATTCAGCAGCTGTTTTGGCCCAGTTTGAGGAGGTGGTGCACAGTGGTAAAATGGCATAAAAGCTGGCACTGCTGCGCCAGTGTTGCCATCACATGCTTTGCAGGTCTGCAATTAGGAGCCCTGTTTGCTTTGGTTGAAGTACTGCCATGACATGAGATATACTGTTAGTGTCATATTAAAGATCCTTAGGGCTCCTTTATGGACTCACTCTAAGTAGCACTTAGAGCCAGAAAGATCCTTACTTTGGATTTGGATTACAGTAGTATTTGATGCCTCATTTCTGTAAATCTATTTTATATTAATTTAAAATAATTCACTCAAAACATTGCTCTATGTATGGTTTGTATGTATGAAAATGAAAGTCAAAAGGAGCAATTTTATGCAGCAGGCAATTAAAAGCTGTTGTAACTTAAGCAACTGTTTCCTGGGAAAAGGAAGTGAATAAAGTTTAACATTTACCTTTTTCTGTAGGCCCTGGGTCAAAGGAGTGATGCTGTTCCCCATTGCTCACGTGATGAATTTGAAGATACTGCAGCTAGCAAGCTGTCTGAATCACTCTGTAATATATCAGACTGCTACTCATTTTTTTAATACTCTTCATAATTAGCTTAGTTGTCTCACCTTCCGTGCTGTCTTCTGTGAACATTGCATGACTGTACTGTGCTATGTATAATGGGAAACCTTGCTCAGAGGTTGAATTTGCATTGCCCTTTTAAAGGGACAAACTTTTCTTCTCCAACTTTCCTCTGATTTAACCCTCAGCAAAATAGTGCAGGAGTGCTAATGCTAACGCTAACCAAAGTGGGGTGGAGGGGTGTATGGAGGTGAACTGAAACAAATTCTTTCAGTCATGAGCTTCACTTACATAATTTTGAAGCTGTTGTGAAACCACAGCCTCACAACATGAGGTGAAGTGGGTTTAATTTATTTTTGTTGTCTGTAATGAGAAATGTAGACAGATCATAAGAGCAGTCAATTAAATCAATAATGTTAAAGCACTTCAATGTCACCACAATATGAATAACTTATATGCAGGCTGAGAGTGTTCTTCTGTTTTTAAAAACCCCACCTGTGTGATGGAATGTCAGTACATAGGCACCCTACACTCACTCCTTTGGAAGTTTTAAATGTTTATTCAGCTTTATATGGACATGCAGCCATGTTTCAGTGGTACTGTCCTTGCAGAATCAGGGCTTTGTTTAAGTTGTTGGAAATACACTTAGAATTTTGTAGCCAGGATTTAAAGACCAGAGCTCATCAGTCTGCATGGTTTGCTTTAATCTTGATGCTACTGTAAATAATCTGCTGATGTCTTGGTATGAGAGGGCAGTTGCATGTTCTCAATGAAAAAGTTAAGAGCTCTCTTTCTGGTAAAGTAGAACAGTTCTCTTTACTCATTTGTAGATCAAATGGCTCTCAGGAAGTATATCATTAGCCTTGTTCCTTTTCCAAGAGGAAAATGAAGTAGTAGGGATGCTCTCATGAGATCCAAGCTTAAGACCTCATTTCCTTTGTAAGATATATTATAGCACAGCTATTAGAAGAACTTAAAAATGAAATGTTGAAATAATGTGAGGGAAGTACATCCTGTAGTATACTGGCTTGACTTTTCACAGTATTGTTAGTTTCCATGGTTGTTATCCTTTGTTTTATAAGATTAGCCATTTGTTTTTGTCAGATTTTCATCAGCTAGGAGGAATGCAATGTTCTCTTCTCAAAATATCGAGGTGTGAGTGAGCTTTTCAGTTCGCATCTTACCAGCCCCTACGTGTTGCTTTTCTTGCATATGTTAAAAGCAAAGGTTAAATGCTACTTAATATTTTGTTTTGATAAGCTTTTATTTCTACTTTTCATAATAGAAAAGCAGTCATCAAGTTGGTCCTGCCCTATTCCTTCAGGTTCTGTCTCAATGTTGCTCACCATCAGAAATCTTCCTTCCCCATCCATTTTATAACTGCATGTCAGGATTGATTGGTCATGGAGGTGTTAGGAATGGTTGTGTAGGACATCAGGCTTGCTTGTTTTTTGTGTCAGCTTGCCATGGATTCTCCTCCAAAAAAAAAGTCAAACCCAAAACATTTTCTAGTTGGTCACATTCACCAAGTTACCTTTCATTTGTGGGTTTATGGAAATAAGTTCACTGTTGTAACAGCTTCCACTTCCCTGCTCATCAGGCTTGCAACTAGCTGTACTCGTGTAACTTACGAAAATTTGTTCACACTTCAGTTGTTCATCGGGAATAGATGGACTCTGACTGTCTTGCTAGCCACAATGTTTTAGAACAGTTTTAGGCATCCTGGAGAAATTAATCTTGTGGTTCCTCGCTTATATCCATTTAATACTTGTCTTTAATGTTTTACCTCTACGTAATATTCATCTCTTCTGCAGCATGTGCAGGAGATAACACTGTCATCATTCTACTCAAGGACAAACACTTTTAGACCTTCCATCTTCTTTACCTTCTGTTTTTGCAAAGGGAAATATTTCTCTGACATTTATATTGCTTGTTTCTTTTTTCTAAAGCTGGTTAACCACAGCAGAGTTTGGTTGAAACGGGAAGTTTTCAGCATCTCATTTGTGGACTGTAGGGATCAAGTTACCTGAAGGAACTTGTGAAAGGTAGCTGGGAAAAGTGAGTTTGTTTCAGTTATAGTACTGACCATTGGAACATTCTTTGAGTTCACTGAAAACAATCTTAGCTGTCAACAGATGGGTCAGTGAAGGAGCAGTGGTAAAGAATGATATGCTGAAGATATGAGGAAGGAAGGAGCAGTAACAGTGAGCAGAGAACTTGAAAAAAGACTTAATAGAAAATTTCAAGAGAATTTTCCATCTGGGAAACAAAAAGCAAAATTCAGTCATAAAATTATTATGCTAATTGAAATGTAAGAAAATGTATCCTTGGCTACCTTCCCACTCAGTATGAAGCTCCATTAACTCTTGTAAAGGAAGAAAATTTGCATAATGTTATATCTCACAGATGTGGGAGAGTATTGGTTTGCCAAGGTTTAAGTGTTTGTTCTTAAGAGAGGGTGGAGAAATTTCCTGGTGATGGTGTTGCCTTAGTTTTGGTAGTTGATGAGTAGCTGAAGGATTGACAGAGAGTGGCAGTGGTGCTGTCCAAGATACAGAGAGGCTCTTTCCCTTAGCAAACCCTGTCTCCTTGTGTCTAGGATACTTGAGATGTGGGAAAAGCTACAGTCCCTATCTGCTGTCTTTGATTTGGTGCAAGAACTTTACTGTTGAGCAAGGAATCAGTTCAGAAAATGCAATAAGAACTTTTTGCTATTCAGAGATCTGTGTAGACTTAACAGAGGTGTATTTTTAAAAAATCTTTTTTAATATTAAAGTTTTTGTATGTTCCCCAAAGGCATAATCATCAACTTCACTAAGGAAGGTGACATTTCTTAATACAAAGTTATGATTAGTAATTGTATGTTGTTATCTCCACTAATATTGTGAAATGCTCCCATCAGTAAAATAATTTTCTAAAGCAAATTGACATACTGCTGGAATTACAGATGGAGTACAGTTGAGAGGGTTTTTTTATTCTTATGGAATCTAGACTATAAAAGGCAGTTTGAAATATATTGGCCAAATCACAGAATGGTTTGCATTGGATGGGACCTTTAAAGATCATCTAGTCCAGCCCCCTGCTGCCATGGGCAGGGCCATCTTTCAGAACACATTGCTTAGAGCCCTGTCCAGTCTTACGTTGTTTCCAGGTGTGGGCTATTCACAACTTTTCTGATCAACCTGTTCCAGTGGCTTGCCACTCTCGTGGTAAAGAATTGCTTTCTCTTCTCTTACTTAAATTAACTCTATTTCAGGCTAACACCACTGCCTCTGTCACTACAGGCCTTGCTAGAAAGTTTTTCTTCATTGTTCTCATAAGCCCCGTTTAAGTAAGGCCACAATCAAGTCTCTTCAGAGCCTTTTCTTCTCCAGGCTCTTCTAGCCAGCTCTCTCAGACAGTCCTCATAAGAGAGGTGTTCTATCCCTCTGACCGTGTTTTGTGGCCCTCCTCTGGACCCTCTCTAACAAGTCAATGTGTTATTTTCCTGGGAGCCCTAGAGCTGTGTGCAGGTGCTGTTTCATGAGAGTGGTGTGGGAACTCAGGACGTCCCTTTAGGAGTCCAGATTTACCAGGACCCTTATCGGGGGGTTTTGGAATCTAGGCAGGTAGCCAGAAACACTTGTGGATTTGACTCTGAGCCATGGAGCAAGTTGCGAACTTTGTATGAGACTCTACAATCCACAGGAGTGTAAATGATAGCTATCACAGGGTGGAAAAGTAGATTTTAGGATTTTTGGGATGGGAGTTTATGGAGGCAAGATGGAGAAAAAAGGGCGTGTTCAGTCCTTTCTTCTTCTTCTTTGTCTCTATCTTCTGCTGTGATGTGGACACTTTGGGTTGGTTAGAATAGAAGGTGCACTTTGCAACATAGGTGATAGGTATTAGAAAATAATGGTAAACGTAGAATACATAATTTGTAGTATAAAAGATAACACTGCCCTGAGGGGCCAGCCAGTGTGCCATGGTCGCCTTGCTGAGCAGACCTCAGTTGGGCTGAGAGAAAATTTTATAGATAAGATTTAATAAATACTCCCTGAAGACCGAAAACCTGAGAAGCTGTGATTTATTCTCCGATGCAGACACTGCGAGCAAAACCTCGTACATCTCTCAGGGCAAAAAAGTCCCAAAAGGGACCCCAAGAAGTGGAATAGAAAGGAAGAATCACCTCAGTTGACAGGATGACCACACTTCTTTTGGTGCAGCACAGTGTATGATTTCCTGAGCTGAAAGTGCACGTTGCTGTTTCATCTCCAAATTTTCCACCAGTACCCCCAGGACCTTCTTGACAGGGCTGCTCTCAGTCCTCTTGCAACCCAGTCTGTACTGATACTGGTGGTTGCTCCAGCCCAAGTACAGGACCTTGCACTTTGCCTTGATCTTCATGAGGTTTGTGTTTGCCCACTCCTTAAGCTTGTCATTGTCCCTCTGTGTGGCATCCCTTCCCTCAATGCACTTACCTGCTCAGTGTTGTCTGTACGCTTGCTGAGGATGCACTCAATGGCTATGTCTGTGTCATTAATAAAGATACTGAGCAGTACTGGTGCCAGTACACCCCCACAATGGACCAGTTGTTACTGATTTCCCTTTGGGCACTGAGCCCTGGATGCAGCCACCCAGCTGCCATCTCTTGAGTAGTCCATCAGAGTCATCTCTCTCCAATTTATCCACAAGGTGTTGTGTGAGAAATAAGTTTCCTAAAGAAAATAATTGTTTTCTTTACATTATTAAATATGTAAAGTAATTAAATTGAAACTTCAATGCAATTGTGTTCAAGAGCATTTTATTTCCCTTTGCATGCTCTCCCTCTTTCTCAGGTTTGAATCTGGAAACAGAAACATTTCTTTCAGCTGCTGAGTGACTGTGGAGAGTCAGATTTAAGAAGAAAAAAAACAAACCCTCTTTTGAATGGTGTTGCATCTCTCTGAAATAGAAACTTTGAAGCAATTCACTTTGGATGTTTAGACCGTATGAGTTTGCTCTAGAAGTTCTGGTTATGACTGTATATCAATTCATACTATTCCTGCATGCTGTTTCAGTTGATAGCAAAATCTATTTGTAACAAACATCATCTTGTAATCTTTTTTATTGTGAGGAACAGAAGTTGAAAGGAGCACGATACAGGGAAAAGTTCCTGTGTTTTCAGCTAAATCTATTTAGACAAAAGTTTGTTTAAAAGTTTTTTTAACGTAGTGTGCTGGAAATGCAAACAACAAAGTAATTGGGGAAAGAATATGGTTTTAAAGGAGATTCCATCTGTTTTTGGTACAGTTGGGTCTCTACAGACATCATGATTTTGCATTTTAAAGTGTCTGTTTTAAAATCTATGTGATACTGAAACTAGTTGTCCCTAATAATTTCAGATTGAGTGTGTATTACTGTTGTGGGCCTGTAATAATCTTTGGCTTGATTTTAGTGTCATTTAAAGAGACCCAGAGAGAAGGGAAAAAGGTACAGGCTTCTTTTAGGATTGTGTCTTTTCCCACCTTCATGTTGTGACAGTGTTATTTTTCTGGTTCCCCAGCCTATTGTGGATGAGTTTATTACAACATGCAAGGTTCTCTTAGTGTGGTTATCTGTATTATATAGAAACCTATACAGAAAGTATTATTGAAGATGACAAATTCAAAGGATATCCAGATGAAAACATGCATCCTATTCCTGTTTTGAATATCAGGAAAGATAACATTTGCCTGCCATGAAGTGCAGCTGGTCAGTTAAAAGTCTGATTATGATATTGAAGTGTCCATTTAACACTAGATGCTCAGCAAAACCCCAGCCAAGTGCTTGGGGTTTCTGTCGTATTTTTCAAGTGTGATTTAACAGATTTTGGAGTGTGTGTTGTTTGGTTTTGTGTGGGTTTTTGTTTGTTTGTTTGTTTTTTGTTTTTTACTTAATGTAGGCAGGGTTGCTTTATATCCAAAGGATAGCTGCTGGGGTATTCCTTTGTTGACAGTATCCCACTCATTGCAGTCATCTTCATCCAGCATCATTTCACAACGGAGCTTTTCTAGAAAAACTAAACAAACGTTTAAATTTCCAGGAATGTAAATATATTCAGTAGGAAAAGAAAAAAAAAAAACAAACCGAAAAAACTCAACACATTTTTTACTCATATATGACAAATTGCCTTTTAAGGTAGGTTTGAGAAGTCTTGAAAACCTACAACAATTTTACTGTAAGATTGTGCCTGCCAAATAGTTACAGCTTAATCTCAGAGGCTGGGGAAAGAAACAAAGAAGCATTGGGGTTTTCTAAAAACCCTGAGTGATTAATATTTAGTCAGATAAATGCAAATACCTCTTTAATAACAATACTGTGATTAGGGCATTAAGAAACAAATCTTTTTTTTTCTAAATGAGGCTTTTTTAGAGAGTTCTTCATAATTTCACTCAAGGCATGTAGTTCTTCTCTGAAAGCCTTCTCTTTAAAGTATGATGTCTGTGGGAATGATTAATGACCAATATATTTTACTCTTCATGGTACTTGCAATTAATCCTTGCAAAAATACTACAATAAAATTATTTCTCTCATTGTTTTATGAAAAGGATGCAAAGGCAAAAACAAAACACCTCAAAACAGATAGGTGTAGTTCTATTTTTACTCCTCCTACAAGCCATTAAACCAGGCTACAACAATTCAGATATTCTGATCAATGGCCTTCATCAGTCATTGAGTGAGGTTTACAATCGGCCTTTGAAAGAAGGAGTAGAACCTCTGTCTCTTTCTCTTGTAGATGAGTGTCTTAATTGTTAGGTTACACGTCGTGCTTCTGTCTCGTCCAATGAATCATGAATTCTTCCTTCCACAGAGTTTCAGTAGGTGACAGGAAGACTGTTTATGAATGCTCTCCAGTTGGATGAGTTGGAAGTTCTTCATAGAGTATGTTCTGTGTGGCTGTGGGAGGTGAGGGTGTTCAATTTTTACAGTCTGAGAATTGGCACAGAACTATTATCCTGGCTTTAATACCTTTCGGCTTAAAAGATTTGGCTTTAGACTTAAATTTTTAAAACTGGCTTTTACAGTGATGTTCTGGGTTGTGTTAGTGTTTGCTCAAATTTGGTCCATTAGGAGTCTCATGCTTTTGAAGGCTGGGTTCATGGCCTTGCTAATGTGGAAGATTTTTTTTAACCATCTGTGTTTGCAGCTTTTGGGGCCTGATCTTGATGGGCATGTCAAGTGGTTTTGTGATGCATGTAAGGATTTTAATTTTGAATTTAGGCTTGTCATTTTCATCGTTCTGCTTGTGGATTTGGACCTACTTACCTCTGTTTCCATTATTCTTGCCTGAATGTCAAACCAGCCTTGATTTAACCTTTAGGGCAAGGAAATCCTCTGTGAGCCAGGGTCATGCTTCTGGCTCTGCTGCTGGATTAGCCCGTTATATAAACAGCTGTGTATTTGGAAGAAAAACAGACAAACCTTATTTCCACTACAAAAATCTTAGCTCTGTTCACTTCAACCTTGGTGTAAGCTCTATATGAGCACCAGTAGCCAAAGAGATCCTTTTTAGAATTATGCATTCAGAATCCTTTATGAGGGCAGTCAGTATGTTGAAGTGAGTTTTTGCAACATCTCTCTGCATGTGAGAGACTTCAGGGTTCTTCAGACCTCTCTGTATGATAGTTCCTGTGTGGGTAATTTAGCAATTTTTTTTTTTTTTTCTTACAGTGGTACCCAATATGCTTTGTAAAAGTTTAATGCAGGGTCATGTACTCCTACAGAACTGGGATATCCAAAAGAATGTTTCTGGAAGGATGTGAATGCCTTTTTGAGCTTCCATTCCCTGCTGCGGACATGTTTTCTTTAGGAAGCCAGTTCTTTGTATGCTATGTGGCTTCACTGTCATTGCAACAAAAGTGGGAGGATGATATCTGTGTTGCAGCTGGCAGCTCCTTTTTTTTTTCTTCAATCAATTCCTACTTCACCAGCTAAACCCAGATGCTCCCTGCCTCTGCATAACCACTTACGTTATTTTTATGGGTTTCTGTAGCCCAGAAAAATAATTCTTTGTAAGTATAGCTCAGTAATGTTTAACTGGAGAATTCTGTACCTGTACTGCCAGATCTTCATCATTCATTGAAAGAAAACAAAGTGTTTTTCCATTAGTGTTATCATACATAATTCTAAAATCCTGGCCAGAGGGTAAATAATTTAACTGTGCTCAACACTCTATCCTGTTTTCACCACATTAAATTTACTTTATCTAGTTAACACAAAATCCAGGTTATTTAAAAAATCAGTTGGATTTTATGGATCATTTGTTCTAATATAATAAAGCTTCCCTGTCTTTTCCCCAGAAGAAGATAGGAGGTTTTATGGTATCACCACAGATAACACAGGGCCCTCCTACAGCTTATTTCATAGTCTGTCATGGATTCTTTTGAGGTACTCGTGAATTACTCAGCAGCACTCAGCACTTAAAAACTGTTCAGTAGCTCTGCCATCCCCTGAAAGCCAAAAAAAACTGCATTACTGAATCCTCATTTGTGTCCTCCCAACTCTTCCTTCCTTGGAATGTTTAATTTCTCCTGCCTGGAAGGTGCCTGTGTGTCTGTAGCAGCAGTTTTTGTTTGGTTTCTGTAACACCTCATCATCTTCTTGAGCTCATTGAGTAATAGTGATGGAAATGTATGTGCAAAGCCTAAAGGTAGGCAAAATACTTTACTAGCTGCTACTCAAGACCTGCAGTACAGCATACAAAATCTGTGGACGCTTGAGAAGTTTTCTCCGTGTATGGTAATACTACATATAGGCTACTCCCTATGACCCAAGGTAATTTGGGTCCTTAGCCTGAGGTTTGTCTCTTAAAGAGCAACTCCAGAATGATTTTCTGGAAGTGTTTGAAGTATATTTCCTGTATTGCATGTTTTACAGAGTCCCTTACATAACCGTTCCTTGTTTATCTTGATGATGCGAAGTTGTAAAGTCTCCCTTGGCTGTGTAGCCTGGTTTATGACTCCTCATTTTTTTCACTTTAAACTGTGTTTTGTTTCCTGGTTGAAAGTTAAAAACAAAGTCAGTGTTCTGATAATCTTCCTATAGTCACCTAAACCCTGACCAGTTTCAGAAGATTTTTTTTTTCTAGTAGGAAGTGATTTAGGCAGCTGAATCTTTTTGTGAGCCTAAAAACATCTGTTACGTCTTTGGTCTTTGATTTTATGCTGTGATTTATCTTTCTATAAAACTTTTTCCACACAAAAAATGATAAATGAGTTTTGTTTGCTTACTGAGGCATTTTAAGTTGTGTTGGTTAGGTACCTTTTTTCTCTACATCACAATATTTATGTATTTAGGCAGAATCATATGTGCACACAAGCACTTGCTACCTTTAATGTAGGACTCCTGAGACACTTCTTCGGACAGGTTCAGATCTAACCTGTGGTAGCCAGTCTTTTGTCACTCTGCAGTTTCCCATTTATGTAGTTCAGGTCTATAGGGCTCCTTTTGGTCTTGGTCATTTTTTCCAGTATCCCTAATAAACAAGTGTGCAGTGATAAATTACAGTTTAGATAATTCCTACATTTTTTTTTACAGTCTCAAGTAATCTCATCAGAATTCCACCCATACTCTGAAACTGTGTTCTAGACACTTATATATGGGCAGTGTATATGTAACTTAATTAGATAATTTGTGATTAACACACTTAATATCGTCTTAATTTCCTTCTGATGATAATAGAAAAAAATTACCTCAGGTACTGCTATATGACATTGTAATATTTTCTCTCTTTTTATTTTCCAGCTGTGTGGGGAAACTTTGTCAATATGAGGTAATGTATATAATTTTTTTATTGAATATCCTTATATTTAATAAAATTAACTTACCTTTCCCATCAATATATGTATAAAGCAGGGAGAAAAACAGCAGCTCACACTGTTGTTTGGGTGGTTGCTAAGCAGCTGATACAATTTTTTTTAAATACAAAGTGTTCAGTCTCAAAAATAGTTGTATGTTTGCTATAGATCTCACCTGGGATTTTACTCATACTTCATCTGCTTTTCTTTGCGCAAATTGGTCTTGTAATTTTGGCCAGTTGATTGGCATACCTGGTTATATAGGCTTGTATCTCAGAAGTAATGTGGGCTTAAATGTGGAGCAGCACATTCTCCACTGCTTGCCATCATTATATTTCTGTACCTAGAATCAGAAATGTGCTTTGGAGAGTTTTTCCTCCTCCACAGTTAATTCATAGAGAATCTGATGGTTTAACTGCTGAAAAACAGAAAATCGTGCACTGTCCCCTAGAATTTTTTCCTTTAGAAAGACAAACAATACGTGTGCAAAATGTGCAGATTTTCACATTTCTGCTTGCACGTGAGTTTGTCCTGCAGGAAGATTTACCAGGAAGACACAGCTGCGAAAGAAATTGAAGAGAATATGGGGACAGCTTGTTCCCTACAGCCAAGTCATTGTGTATAGAGGACAAAATATTTTACCATGTTGTTTTGCTAGTAAAGGGTTTTGGTATTCTGTTGCCACTCTTAGCGGCACATAGTAAGGAAAGTTTGAGACAAAATAAATAAGAATAATAATGAGTTCTCTGCAGGCTCTAATTGTCCCAGGACAGCTAACTGTGGGGTCTGTTCCTATCCCAAGTGGTCTACTCTACTCCTCCTGGAGTTTCCCGCCCTTGATGCAAAGAGTGCTCAGCTGTCAGGCAAACAGCTGCTGGGCTGCTGTGGCTTGCAGATGGAAATATCAGTTAGATTACCGTGTTATCATGACCAGTGACTATGGCAGCTTAGCAGCTGTTACGTGAGCAGCTGAGAATTTCTTAACAAAGAACAAGAACCCCAGAGAGGGGTTTGAGGAAGACAGGAGGGTGTGGGATCCAGGCTGCTTATATCCTGATAAGCTATCCTTACAAATTCTGCCACTACCTTTATCTGAATTTTTTTTGAGATGTCCTTTATAGAGCTATTTTGGGAGAAAATTATTTCTGAAGGACTGATGTTGATGCTCAGCCATTAAGATTGTCTTTGTTAGGAGGAAATGCTCATTTAAAAATAGACTGCAAAGTTGCCAGTGCTTGAGTTGCAGGATTTGTGAGTAAAAAAACAGTAGGAACTATTTTTTAGGGGACCTTTCTAAATTCTGAGGAGTTTTCCAAATTTTCCTTGCTCACATATGACAGAGGAAAGGCTGTCTGTTCCACAGTTGTTTGCACAGTTTTTTGTAAATTTCTATTACTTGGGAAAACATTTTCAAAATCCACCAGGATAGATTAATATTGCTTCCTTACAGTAAATTCATTCTGTGTTAGCTGCAGGGGTTTTATTTGCCACTATTGTTGCAATAAATGACAACATGATTTGAACAGATGGTTCAGGGAATGTGTGTCTTAGTGTAGGAATTTACTATATTCTTTAGAGATACAAATGAATCTGGTCAGTAAGGTCTTTACCTCAGTAATAGACTGAGTTGACTTTTTTTCAAGTGAGAGTTTTACAGAGGGTTATGAAGGAAATCGTTGCTTTAACTTCTGACAGTGTGGTTTGTATATATATATATGTGTGTGTGTGTCTGCTTAACAAAGGATCTTCTGTTTCTCTAGGTGTAATGAGTTCAGGTCCCAAGTAAAGGAGCTCTGTTTTGCACTTGAAAGAACTGTGTTTTATGTTGGATACCCATGAATTCTCTAGCATGCAAAAATTTAACTTCTGTAAGATAAATAATTCCCCTTTCAGAAGGTTTAATTGAAAAAAAATATAATTACACAAACGTAAGGAAAATTGCATAACCTTGATACAAGAGGTAGAATTTAAAAATACATATTCTACACTTGTGAAAGTTTATATGAAAGTGAACATACTGAGACACTTTACACAATCAGATGCTAAATAAGACCACACAGATTTGTGCAAGACACTGGTCTTCTAGACAGTATTATGTTTTCACAAGTTAGCATGACATACTTCATCCTTGACCTCATTTCAAATGAGTAATATTTGTGTGAGGAGTCAGTGTTGCCCATCAGGCAGTCACTGAAGGCAAGTTTTAGTGCAGTTGGGATTGTTTCCCATGTGTTTGGAAAAGTTCAAAGTCAAAGTGAGATACATTTGCCTAAGGGAAAATGTTTTGTCAGCATACAGTAGGCAGAGACCCTCAGAGACATTTTGGGCCTTTGCACAGTAAAGTTACACTCAAAACTAGTAATTAGACACTTTTCTAAAAGGAAGTTAATTTTCTGTGTAAAATGAATAACGTTTTTATTTATATGGTTTCTTTCCTATGAGCTTGATTCAGTTTCTTCCAAGCTGATGGATTTCAATGGAAATTAGACCATCCTCTTTAATTCGTTCTAATTATGGTCTTGAAATAATACTAACTCAAGATACTTTGAGGATGCTGTTTTAATATGATTCAGGTGCCATGGAGTAGTTATTGGTTAGGTGTGGATTATTTTTTTCTTTTCTTGCCAACAGGTCTCTTCAAGAAAATGGGGATCAGAAGGTGGAGAGTAGAATAGAGGAGGTTAGTTTTCTAATAATGTAATCTGTTTTATTTTGGGGACTGCATTTCACTAATTTCATATTGAAGTGGTATGTTTAGTTTTATTTCTTTAATCTTGATTCTCCTAAAATCAGAGCATTGGATTTGTGTCTGTACATGAGTTTTTTAACTGTTCTTCCCTCTAATTGATCTGTGACTCCACTTAATTTTCATTAAAACTTTTCTTGAAAGTGATAGATCTGCTGATACATTTGCTGCAGAGATGATGGCAGAATCTTCCCAAGAACTGTTTTTTTTTGTTACTGAAAGGATGTACACAAATTCTTTCCTCTGACTGCCTTAAAAAATAGGAAGTATATACAAAGTGCATTACAATTTCAAAGGTGCCCAAAATTGCTTTGCATTAGTTTTTAACTAATGAACAAATACAGCAGTGTTTGTGACTGGGGAGGGTGTACAGTGCCAAGGCTTTAAGCACAAGTCCTGGCGATTTTCTGGAGTAGGCATGGGGACTGAACATACTAGTGGTTCTGAACTGCTGTACCAATACCTCTGAATTTCCATTTTAGCCTCAGTTTGTTGTAAAATATTAGAGAATGTGTGCAACAGATCTTCTCCAAATCTTTCAGCCTTCCAGTCTAATAACAATAAAACAAAGTATTTAATAGAAAGTCCTTGAGATTGATACCCCTTCCCCTTATGTGGGTGTGTGTTCCTGTACTACTGTAGTCTGGTCTGCCTAGTGTCTTATATTTTAGCAGGTTTATGTAGCAGTTGTTCCTCTGGGCACAGCAAGCAGCCCACTGAAATTGCTTAAAATCAATGGAGAGCTTGTATTCTTAATTTGTCTTTTACATTCTTCTCTCTGTGTTTTTTGGTTGGTTTGTTTGGGTTTTTTAAAAAAATTCTGGGAAGTGTTGCAACAAGCATTGTGAAAATTCCAGTTGTTTAAGAATGGTGAAATACTTGAAATTCAATGTGTAGATCAGAGTTATTGTAAGATCTGAGAAGTTGGGCATTTCTGAATCTTATTTTTAAAGTTGTGTAATGTCTTACACCATCAGAATAAGTATAACTGTTTCAAGAACTGTTTGCTGTTCCACTGAGCTAAATATTTAATGAATATAAATGGCAATGCCATATTATTTCCTCTTAACATGAATATGCAGCTTTATTCAGTTTATGAAGTTCCTGAATTGTCTAGCTCTAACCAGAAGTATTTGCATAAAACAAATTAATGGCTGTTGCTGATGTGCTGCCACTTAGTACCAGTTAGAACCTCTGACAGCTTTCAACTTATGTAAAGCCCAAGAGGGTAAATTCTGTGACAAGGCTTTAGTAAACTTAAAAACAAGAGTTGAGGGACTCCTGTTGAAATTTAGCAGGACTGTTAGAAACATGGATCTTGTGATAAAGAAATTGAAACTGATGCCAGCTTAAGTGATTCTCTCTTCTAAAGCCGTGAAAATGCAAACAGAAGTCTTGGTAGGTGAACTACATTTTCTTACAAATTTCCTTTGAATATTTTCTTAACATAAGTATACCCTCAAATCATGGTGTAGAGCATATTTAGATATTTCTACATGATGTATCGTTAAACTTGCATAGCGTATTCTGGAGTTAATGTCCCTCTTTCTGTGTCTGTGTCCTCCATATGCTCATCTGTTGACCATTTAAATAGTTGGATGTTTAAATTACTGTCCCATTGTTCTGTTGCTGGACATAGATTACCTTTGACATCCTCAGACAAGTCACTTTTGACTTCACTTTGCCAAATAGGAATCATAGCATTGAATGTCCTTGTCAAGACTGTGGTACTTGTAGCCTTGAGATGTTTTGTTCTCAGTGGTACATAAGGGATTTCATTTCACACTTTCCTAGGTGACTTTATTTTTGGTGGAAAAGATTCAAGGTTCTTTTTAAGATAAAGGAGGCTTTAAAATGCAAGTTTCTTGGAGTGTCTTCAGTAAAGATCTGCATAGGAGACTGTTTTTGCCATGATTTTTGCTCTAAGGCAGCTTCCTATGTACGTGTTTTGTGATGTGAATCTTGTTTTATTCTTCAAAGATTAAATGTTTTTCCTTTATTTTAGGCTGTTGCACCTCTAAGGGAGAAAATCAAAGATCTAGAAAAAAGGTATGTCATCTGCTGAATTTGGGAAGCAGCTCAAAGGCACAATTTCTTTTCTGTAGCAGTCAGTTCTCTAGTTGTAGGCTTGAAATAAATTTTTGTATATACCTTCAGCACCTTTGATTTGTTATCATATATAAGTGAGGACAGGATGTTGAATGCTAAGACAGTAATGGTTAAGGTATTCAGGCTGATTGATCCTACTAAATCAAGCTGGGAGTGCTGGACTCAAGTTCAAATCCTGTGGAGGAATTTGCTATTTGGAGTCCAGCTGATGAATGGATTACTGTGGTTTATGTCTGCTAAGACATACTGGTTTCATCTTGAAGAGACTTAAAATATGTCTTATGACACTTTTCCCATACTTATGATTGGTTACTCTGGTTCAGCTACTGTACAGTAATTTGCTTGTATATCTTAGCCTGTGTGTTGCTTTGGATGAGCCTGACTGACCTGCTTCTCTCAGGCTTTGTAAGGGAATGTGTTATCATCCCTCACTCTGCCTGTTCACCTTCGTGTCACACCAGTTCTCTGATCAGGGTGTCCTCATGGACAGATGATTTCATCACAAAATAAAGTCTGGTATGGGAGTGGGTACAGTCATCTCTAATAAGGATATGTTTTTGCAAGTGGTACTGTTTTGCAAGTGGTACTGTTGTTGTCCCAGACAAAGCAGAGAGTTCTGCATTGCAAAGGGGCAAGTCTGGATTGTCCAAGCAGTACCAGTAAGCCATTGTGGGTATTGCATATTGGTGGTTGTGTGCTGTTCCTCTGGAGAGGAGACAGAATACCATTGCTGCTGGCCAGAGGTACGCTTGACACCTGCAGTGCTTTAGTGTTCAAGAGTTCTGTCTTGTCAGTGTGCAGCTGCCCCTACTCCTCCCACCCCTCCTGGGCTGTAAGGAAAACAAAAAGAGAAAATCTTCAGTTCTGTTTTTTACATTTGATTTGAAGGGTTCAGTGACCTGCCACATGCAATTTATTTCAGTGAGAATACTGAACTGGTTGCTCATCTCTTAATGTGCTCATAAACTTCATAGGTTGAACTAGGCGTATATTGGCAACGTGAAACAAATTGCAGATTGCGTCACCACCTTGCCAATTACAGTATTAAATTGATTTATTTAATCTTTGTTGACAGTCCCATAAACCTTCAGCTTCAGTTGTGGGTAATTCAGATATTTTCTTCTGCCATCCAAAGACCTTTGTGAGAGGGTATCCTGATTGGCTCTTTTTTTATTTAATAATTGTTATATTTTTCAAATGAGCAATGAATTGTTGAGTAGAACCACTAAGTTAAAACTTTGCCCACAAAGCCATATAAATGCTCCTGCCTTTTCATATGTATTGATAAGTCTGGTTTCAGACCTCTAGGAAAAAGGAGAAAGAATCAAAATATTTTTTTACCTCTATATGAACCAATCTGGAAATTATACTTTCACAAAAGGGCTGCTCTTACTATTTTCTTATTATTTTTCAAATAATGTAGCCACTTACCTCTGATGGTTCAGCTGAATGTGGGTTGTTGCAATTAATACTTTTTAAATTTTATATCTGTGTGAAGTGGCAGTAAATAACTACTCACTGTCAGATGCTTGAAAGCTGATCCTGCTTGCAAAGCTTATTCTAGTGTCAATGTTTTCTTACTGCATAAGCTGATAAAACCTGAAAGCAAGCCATCTTCATGGTTTTGAGAAGCAGGAAAGACAAGAATTCCTTAATGCTAGTCTCATAACAAGAGATTGTTTAACTGAAGCTAGAGCTGTAAAGTTTTTATTAAGAATTTGCACAACAAAAGCATTGCTATGTAGTCATCAAAGCAAGCATTAAGTCAAGATAAACTCCATTTTGTTTCCAAAAGGTCATCATTTGGCACCCAGGCTCTATCCCACTGCCTATAAACTGCAACTGGTGTAATAGAAGGAGCAAAAATGGTTGTGAAGTCCCTTTGGCAGCCATATAACTCCAGGCTGGATTACTACAACCTTAAAATAGTGGTCTTCGGAATGGAGGAGAGAGACTTGCCTTGCATCTAGTTATTTGGCGCTTAAACTTATTTTGTACTCCATAAATTTCTTGTTATGAGTGAATTTTCCTCTCTGTCTCAGAAAGGATGTGTTTTATGTGTCTGCATTGTGCTTGTGCTCTGCTGTCTTTCATTGCTTCAGCTTAAGTCAACGAAATTGATAGTGACCTGTATAGTGATGTAAGGCAAGTGTAGATAGCTTCTTTTTCAGTCCCCTGTGTGGCTAGCATTGGAAGGTTCCATTGCCATATTTCCCCTGTCCAAGAAACTGGAAGCAGCTTTCATGGCTGTGATGAAAATTGGATAAAGAACAGAAGCATCTGTGCTCTGGTGCTGAAGAATTCCTGTTGAGCCGGTACTGCAGGTTAGAAGCAGAGGAGAAGGTACTTCAAGATCACAGTTGTAGGGTCAGTTCAATCAGCGGCTGTTTATAAGCAGGAGAAAATATAACTCTTGCCATTTTTGACTCCTGCATGCTACACCAGGCTATCTCTAGCCTGTGGACTTATTGGATGAGATGAGTAACCATAGTTTAATTTTTGTGCAGTGTCATGCTGATATTTAGTTAAGGAAAACCTGAGCCATTAAATTGCCAAGACTATGAGGCTAACTACCGAAATAAATTAAGTTCACACCTTCTTTCAGAGGACTTTGTTGCTTTATGCAGAGGGCATGCCAGGGAGGAAGAGAAGTTGTTCTAAGGTTTGAAGCATCAAGAGCTTGAGAGAGCACTTAAGATTCACATAGTTTTATTTTATGGTGTTTTTTGGTTTGATTAAGTTCTTGTAAAGAAGGTGCAAAAATTGAATTACTGGCTTGAAGACCATCAAATAAATGGCAGTCTAGTACGTCTATGAAAATTAAGATTGGTTTTCTTACTGAATAAGCTCTCTTGTAGAAATTGTTGAAATCTCTTAAAATGTGTTTTTTCAACATTCTGATTGTAAACTTTTTATTAGATTTTGTAAAACTTTAAGGAGAATTAAAACTTTATGTTGTGGGTTTCACATTGAAACTTCAAGATGTGTTTGAAGTCAATGTGGTGAGTCAACAAAATTTACTTTGTTTTTCAGAACTTCTAAGAGTGTTGTTTGCCTTTTAAAACTTTAAAAAGGAGTCCAGTCACTGCTCACGTTATATTGTTTTATTCTCTTGTGATGTCATGCCTGGCACTAGTTCTACTCTCAAAAGATAAAAGTCAAGTGATTCATTATGTAAAACCAGGCAGAAATTTTAAAAGCACTCTTTGCAGATGAATTTTGATATTCCACCATGCATAGGCATTGTCTTGTGTTGACCCAGATTTTTTTTTTTTAAATAAAGGACTAAATATACTCTTAACAGAGCTTTAAGAATGGAAGGTTTTTAGAGTAGTTTCTCACGTATCAAAGGCAGGTATGTGAAAGAAACCAGGCTGAAACTTACTTAGTTTTTCTTCTTTGTTTTGAAATGTTCTGTAGTTTCACCCAGAAATACCCACCAGTGAAATTTTTATCAGAAAAGGATCGTAAAAGAATCCTGGTAAGTTTGTGTTTACTCAGAGATTGTTTTGGGGAAATACCAAAAAATTCTATGAAATGTAATCTGTTTTGTAGGATTAAAGACATGAGAAGGGATGAAGGGAGTTACCTTGGATGTCATTTGTTGCACAGGTTATTTGTGTTCTCAAGCACAGCATATGAACAATACACTTGGACTCTGCTTTTGAAGTTTGACTTGCCAACTAAACTGCTCTTCCTTGTAACGTCTCAGGATCACATTGCCAAAGAGTCTTTGTGTGTGCTCTCAGATGGCTTAGACTTGAAGAGACTGGGAAACTTTTAAAGTACATCTTGTCGGGAACCTTGTGTAACCATATAGGGCAAAATCTAGTCGTAAGGCTAGGAAAGAAGTCACTCTGCAGAGAGTGTTACTTTGAAGCATCATAAGCAGTTAAGTCAGGACAAGTAGTTGTCCAGGGCATTCTTAAACTTAATGAATTGTGCAGGAAATCAGCTTTCCACTTTTGTCTGCAAACACTTCTGTAGTTATCTGTGACCTAGATTTTTTCCTTGTTTCTGTTAGTCTGGGTGGGGGAAATTGTCCCCGTGTTTTGAAGGCAGAGAATGTGTAAAATAGAGTATGAACTTCTGCTTCTGCAGTAGAAAGCCAAAGTCTGCAACAAAACCCTGTTGGTGCTTTTGTTTGCTTTGACTTCAAAATCTTGAAGAAAAAACCTGACAAGACGCAGATAAAATTATTTTACTGCTATTTCATTGCTATTGCAAAATTTAACAAAGTGTTATCAAATTAGTTTAGTTCTACAGTGATATTCTGTCCTTTTTATGACAGTTTGAAGGAAGGAGACCTGTAGACTGCCAGTGCCCCTGTTGAATATGGAAGATAAACTGAGGAAAATAGAGGTTTAATTCTGAGAATTCCTAAATTGTGTACTTCGTGTGTTTGCAAAGATATAAAGTAACCTTAATGTCATGTTTTCTGTGTAAGTGAGAATGTACTTCTAACAAAAGTGTCAATGAAAGCTGTTAACAGGCTGTGGAGCTCTTAATGTTCACTTCCAGACTTTGCCACTGAAAAATACTGGATATTTTGTTGAAATCTCTTGCTTCAACAGAGATAGCAAGTAGCTGGAATATAGGAGTGTTTTCAGCTGACCTGGTGATGAATAGCTTTTTGATCACCCATGTATTTTGTAGAGTCTAAATGACTACAGAGAAAGCTGGCTGAAAGGAGTGGCAGGTTGTTCTGACTAGTTTTGTGCCAACTTAGATGGCATTCATAGGCCTCCTGCCCACGTGGGCAGTTCCCTTCTGTTACAAAGTTGCTGTCATAATCCTAAGGGAAATAATCTATATTCCTTTGAGTAGCTGAAGTTCCCATAAAAACGTTGCATGACACTTCAGAATTCTCAAGAGCTGGCCAGGCAAGTGAATTTTGCTGGATCACGTATTTTTACTTTGTATTTTCCTAATACTACATCTTCTAGAATGCATTCTTATTTTGATTTAACTTTTTTTAAAATTCTGACTGTAGTCTCCATCTCCAGCCTGGAGATCCCCACAACACTGTCCTCACAAGACAACAGTTATAGCAATTACTTTTTATTAAACAGCAAGTCTGGAGATGATTTTGAGTAGTGGTGGTATCTAAGCTGATATCCTGTCTCTTTCATTAAAAAAGAGATCTTCACCCTGTTGTGCATGATTTTTCTATTTCTTGAGTTCTCTGAAGTGACTAGATCATAGGTTTTCATATGCAAGAGAAGGAATTCTGTTATTGTGGAAGATAGTGTTGCCATTAGTTCAGTCTATTGGGTGGGTTTTTCCTGAATTGAATATTGTAAACTGATAAAAGCAAAAAACAGAAAAATAAATGTAATTTCCTTATGAGGCATATGATGTTTTAAATCTGATTGCAGACAGCAGAAATGTGTAATAAATAGACAAACTTGTAAGTGCCTCTGTAATATTTGTACCTTTTAGTAGATGCTGAAGTTACCAAGCACATGTGCACTACTAAGTAATTAAATATTTTCATTAATGTTTCCTTAATAAAGAATTCCTTTTTAGGATCCAAGTACTGGTGCTCCAGTTCTTATATGGATATGATTCATGTACAACTATGATTATGTAGATTAATATGTCATTGTGATTTGCAGGAAGTAATATTTAGAAGTGGTGCTTCTATGAGTAATTACAGTAAGGTTGTACAAAGAACTTCAGTGATAAATTATCTTTTCTTTTTTATAATGTTGCCTCAAGTAATGATAAAAAACATAATTTACATAGTTTTTTTTACTTTTCCAGGGGAAATTGAACTCCTTTTTCAATCATTTCTTAACTTTTGTCTAATACCCATGGAAGAGATATATTAATAAAGTCTATATTAATAGACTAATAATAAAAACTGCTTGTAGATTTAAGGTAGTTGGAAACTTCTTTCCAGACAGAATTGGTTTGTGCTTTTTTTCTTCATGTCATGTTGCAGCATAACATGAGCCTTGAGATTCTCTCTTTTATTTCAGAGGTGATTTCTCCAAAATCCTGTTTCTCCTTCAGGTTTGTCAGGGAACTGACTAAGATGTTGAATGTGCAACTGGGAAGCCCTGACCAACTCAGAAGAATACTAAACAGGACAACTAAATGATTCTTTTATTAACTGCTACTTATAGTTGTTTTGACACACTGGTGCTCCTGAATTTTTAATAAGAAAAAGAGGGATGAAAATACAAGAAGTGGACACTCAAGTTTTTACAGAAGAAAACAGATGTAGTTTTTGTATGGGGTTTTTTTTTTCAATCTTTGAAGGTTTTCCTTTGCTTTTTTTTCTAGTTCAAAAAAAATTTGCTAATCTTGCTTTTTAAAACAGTGGATGGCATGTTAGTGGACAGGATAAATGTTTAGCCTTTGATTAATCAAAATAAAAGAACTTCAGTCATCCTATCCTTTTCCACATAGCACTTGGTCATTGCAATATATGCTCTCTGTTCATTTGATTCCACCTTGTCCTTTCACTCTTCAGTTAGTTGTCACTACAGCTGAAGAATGGACATGAACAGCTGAACCACTTTCAAAATGTGAATTTGACCATGCAGATATATTATACAGCTGATACCACACAGGTCTTTTACAAGTCTACTTTTTGAATGTTGTGGTCTGTTGTGTCTTGGTTCTTGAAAACTTTTTATGAAATGCAGAGAAAATAATTTCTTTCGTAGATAGGTCTGGATGTGTCACACAACTTGCAGTTCTGCTTATTGTGCTAACTGCTTCAGTACTGAATTAGTGATTTGTTTGCTTGTTTACTGTTAAAGTCTGTGGTGCAAAAATGGAAAAATTAATGAACTTGTTTCTTCAATGAAAAAGGAGTATAGGGTTTTAAATATTTTACTTCTGCTTGTTTCTTTGCAGCAGAACATCAGTTTCAAGAAAGGCAAATGCTGCATGTCAGAGCAAATGGTATAGAATAGTTTTTTCAGTTGTAAGGGACCTGCAAAGATCATCTAATCCAACTGATTACATGGCCAAGATGATGTAAGCTATGGAGGCATTAAAACATAGAAGTATTTTGGTTTTAACAGTTGTTTCAAAGGAAAGATCTTCAGAGAATTCCCTTCCTCCTTTCTGGGTGAAAACTTACAGTACTTAGAACATCTTTAGCATGTCTTCCATGTAAACCAGACAGAAGCTGGATTTGACATGTTGATAAATCTGACATGAAAATAACCTGGCATGCTGCCATGCCTTTTTTTTTTCCTTAGGAGTGGGATTTTCAGAAATTTCTCCTATTACCTTTCTGCATCTTTTTAGATTTTGCTGTCACAAAAAAGCACAATCCAATTTGAAGTAAAAAAAGGAAAATAATGTAATCTGAAAAAGAGATTTTGTTGATGTGAATAGGTAGCTGACCTTCTAGCCTGACAGTGATGAAACATGTCAAGTATGTCTCTTGAAATTTTAAAAGCTGTAAATCTTGGGAAAAAAATACGTGGAAATGGAGTTGTTTCCCCTGGAGTAAGCAAAGATCTGAAACCTACTGTTCTGTCTTCATGTTTGTAGACTTTGTCTAGTGTTTCTGTAAAAAGAAAAAGAAATTTATACCAACTGTCCTAACGCAGATAACTGGAGGAGCAGGGTTTGTGGGTTCTCATCTTACTGACAAACTAATGATGGATGGCCATGAGGTTACAGTTGTGGACAACTTCTTTACGGGCAGGAAAAGAAATGTGGAGCACTGGATTGGTCATGAGAACTTCGAACTGATAAATCATGATGTCGTTGAGCCCCTGTACATTGAAGGTAGGTAGTCTCTTTGGTATTTGCACTTTTTTGTGCCTTTCCCTTCCAGCTGTGTGTGTCTGTAAAGAAATGAAGTTTACATGCTGAGTTCTGGGTTGATGTATGTAATATCTGTATGCTTTGTTTATTATTAGTCTATTTTCTGTGACCAGTATGGAGTAAGAGGTTCAGAGCACTTTTGAAATCAGTTCTTTTCTGAGTGGACAGGAGGAAAGAGACCTTAAAAACATCCTGATATGTCTGATTTTGTGAGACAGCAAGATGGCAGTGGGTCAATCTGTCTGTCCCATCCATTGTCCCACTTTCCTATGTGCCTGCACAGGCTTGCTCACACGGAGTCTGTGGTCCAGATATTCCATGAACTGAACTTTGAGGGCTGCAGTTACACTAGGCATGCATCCTTACAGCTGTGTATGGTCAGTTGAGAGGAAAATAACTTTCCTTAGTTTCATTCAGTGTCTTGTGTAGGAAGCATTGCTCCTGCTTTAGGTACAGGCATTCTACAACCTGAAGAGTTGGAAAACAGCAGGACTGAATTTCTCTAGTTTTCAGCAGAAAAACAAAAGAAATACACCAATCCTAAAGAAAGAAGCAAACAAACTAAAATGTTCTGCTTTAAAGCAGTAGCTCAACATCTGAACTATCATAATCCTCAAACTATTTAAGGCACCATTAACATGGTTGTATTTGAGAGAGACATGCATTTATAGACTTCTATGGGAGTATCTAACCCTATAATGAGTCAGTGAAAGCGTTGCTTAAATTCCACTGCAGTTCTGGTGGGTGTACTCCATCTTTTTAAAACTGTAGCAATGTACTTGTTCATTTTGAGAAAAAAAAATTACTGATCAATTTGTATTTGTTTAATTCCTTCTGAATTCTAGTGGATGGAATTTCACAGGAAATAGCTCTAGTAATTGCGTTTCTTGTATTATTGCTGGTGATGAATTCCTGGCAACACTACTGAAACTGCAAAAACACTTGCTCCTGCTCTGTTCTGACAATGCACTGGTTCAGTTACTGCCTGTTATTTTACTTCAAACTTCTGCTTCCACTGACAGGATAATGGAACAAGGATCTTATTAACTAACTCCAGGTGCTGGTAGCTCATACCTCAGCCAGATCAATTTGTCAGCTATTCTAATCTTTTCCATGCATTACATTCTTCCTGACTGACTACACTTGAGACTCTCAGGGGATTATCATCGTTGTTAATATTGTTGCCTGGCTAACTAGGCACTAATGAATGGAAATTCTGAGATCTTTCGGCTACCTTTCCTATGGCCTGTGTAATTAAGACACCAATTCCCTAATTAGTATTGACAGCTAATTACTACATGTTATTCAGTAGGTAGTTTATTGAATGTCTTTTAATCTTCCAGCAGTGTAAATTGAGATTGGCATGGCTAAATGTTAAAATAAAGTAAATTTAATAGACTAAGTACATGATAAAATTGTATTTCATTGCAGAGTTTCTAGTCCAATGAGGCAACGAAGGGATAGTTTTTGTAACATCAGCAAGTTGGCATATAGATCAGATACTTCTTTTCTTAGTCCTTGTTTCTCCTTTTTACTTGCAAATAGAAGTTGGAATGACTGTGCAGTCATGGTAAAAAGTAGGTTTGTGTCTAAAGATTTCTCTGTATTTGCTGTCCTGTTTAAACCAGGTTATATAAGGTTGTTTGACAGTTCAGTTCCAGAGAGGATAATCAGTGCTTTATTTCTGAAAGAGACCTCATTTTTGGTCTGGAAAAAACAGTGCTTTCACTTTGGATGTGGAAAAGTGAATTTAGTCTCAAGATGTGTAGCTTTCAGCTTCACAGTGATGCCTACGCACAATCTGCCTTGGCTGCGTCATTATCTTTGATCCATGACACAAAGTGGGACTCAGCATTCTTGGATCTTGATCTAGGTTGGCCAGAGACAATAATAAATCACCTAGACACACATTTTATTTTTTAGCCCTGTGACGACTGTAGTTATCTCTAGTGCTGAATGTCTTTCTCCTCTACTGGGATTTTATTCGCTTTAGCATTTGTTAATGTCAATGGGAAATGCACAAGTTTTCGCTGTTTTTTTCAAGTAGAAGAAAAAGATCTTTTAATTCTTTAGTGGAATGAAAGTAGTTCAGGAATCTTGAAATACGAAAAATAGTAAACATAAAAAGTCTGAAATAGGTATTTTAACCCTTTTTTCCCTATTATAGTTCAGTTCTGTCTTTTTAAAGATATTCTCATTTCAGCCTGACCCTCATGTAGAGCTTTAATACACTATTAAATGGGCACTTTTTTGGTTCAGGAAGACAGGGTTTTTTTTCTGAAAGCTGGTCTGGAAAGAGAAGAATCTACTAACACTGTTTTTTTTGTATTATCAGGAAAAAGAAATATAAAATAAAATTTATATAAAATATAAAAATACACCCTTACTTCTTTTCTGCCTCATTTGCTACATTCATTAAGATTACAAGTGGCCCAAGATGGTCACTTGAGAGTGCTGTGGCTTGCGTTCCTACAAACCATATTGTAAAGACACACAGATGTTAATTGGAAGACAAATAAGAATTAATGCTTCATCTGATGTCACTATGATGTACTCCACTTTAGAGTAATAGACAAAATTGCATTAAAAAATGCCAAAGGAAATTCTGTATTAAATAAATATGTTATTAGTATTGGTTTACATAGTGACATAAGCATTAGTGCTGTCTTGTTTATACTCCCCTTTGCATTAGAGTTGACTCTGTGTTTGTAGTAAAAAGTAAGAGTTTGGTTTTATATCACTTCAAGCCACCAAAGTCTATATTTCTATTGTGAAATATTGTTGTACTTAAATAGATGTGTAAAAAAACAAAACCACAACAAAAACAACCAAACAGAAAAGGACCCCAACCTAAAAACACAGATACATGGAAACAATAAAAAAAATAAGAAAATACACAACCCGTCTACCACACAAAATCCCCAAAAACACACATGAGAAAAAAAAAGCCACTTCCAAGGTGATGTCATAAAGTGGTGCATGATCATTCCACAAACTGGACCTCCTAAACAGGAAAAAATGCCTCTCAGTTTTCAGTCTTGAGGTCTGGTTTTCAACTACCCTTAGATAAATCTGGAACAAAACACCAGACAGTTATACATAACCCATATCCTTCTCCCACTGGTGTTTCTTCTTCCTGCTTCCTCAGCAACTTTTGGAAGCCTTAAAACAATCTTCTGTAAAGTGATAGGTGCGCATTTCCATTAAACCCATCTATCTCCTTTATCTGAAAGATGTCCTCAGCTGAACTGGGTCTTGGTTCACAGGAACACACTTTGGCCTTTCATTTCCTTTTGGTTGCTTAGTAGTGTTGTTTTCTTTTGTTTCTACCACACCTTTCACAAACTTGAAACAAAAAAAGGCCTGAAAATGCCACAGATTTACAGTCAACAGTGGAAACAGTTGAGTCAGTTGAATAGATTTCACTTCCCTAATCAAGGATGCACACAGTATGTTTTGAAAAATACTGTATAATACTTCTACAATTGCAGTCTATGGCAGCTGAAACTGCTGCCCAAACTCTTTGGGTAGAGCAATGAAGAGTTATGTAATAGAGAAATGAAGAGTAGTTCCACTCTGATGCTCAAGAACTTTTATTCAAAACAAGTGCATGTGCACTACCTAAGCAATATAATATGAAATGAGAGAGAAGTGTAAGTGGTAGGTAATTATAAACTGTTTTATGGCTTGTGCTCTGAGATAACTGATCTTCAGTTGACTAAAGTTGACTGTTTGGTTTTGGTCTTGGTTTGTTCAATTTCTTCATCCCTGCAGTCCAGTTTCTGGAAAAACATTTCTTCAATGTTGGCTCGAATTTCAGTGACTATTTTGACCACAAAGGTAGTTTTGGCTCTTTCAACTCTCACTGAAAAAGCTTTTAAAATTATATAATAAAAAACGTTTTGCGAATTGAGAGACAGAGTGTAAGCATGTGATACACATAGTGACAAGGATATTGGCTTTCAGATTTTGCAGGAGGTGTTGTAGTTGCTAGTTACACACACATAGGTAAGTAACAGTGATTATAGAATTTTAATAAATAATTTGCTTGACTGGGACTAAAAAACCGTTTATTTTTAAGGACTTTGCTGGCTTGTAGGTCTGAGTTCATTTTTAAGGCTAAGACTAGCAGTCTTACAAAATTGGTCAAAATAATAGTCTATAGCCTTCTTGTGAATAGCAGACTTCCAGATGTCAGGATGGTAACATTTTACTAAACAGTGTTTTACAGTATCCCAGAATTGTTCAGTCTTCAAGTCCAAGGTAATTTACAGCACATACAAATACAAACACAGAGTCAAAGAGTGTCTTTAATACATGGCCTTTTTTTTCCTTTTGCTTCCATACTTCCATCCTAGGTTTTTCCCTTCCTAGTCTTTGTTTTCTGTGCTGAATGCATTCAACTTGCCAGTTTTAGATTGTATGGTCAGGAAAGTCTATGGCAAGGCAGAGAGTAACAAATGCTGCTTTATTTTGTTTGTTCAAAGCCCAGTGCAGTAGTGCCTTGATCTTGGTCTCTTGTATCAGGCTCTCCAAAACTGCTTCAGTATGAGCAATATGGTAAATCTTTGTGGAGTTATTCCCGTTTGCCTGACATTACAGGCAATGTGTTTAGTATCAGGTAAATAAACTTCTATTTGTAGTTCTTTTTAGTTCAGGGCAATAGAAATGTCTCACTTCATTGTGTCAGCTTCTCTGGCCTGACCTCCAGTAATGAAATCAGCATAGCTGATTTTTTTCACAAGACAAGTCCATGCATTCAAGCTGTAGAAACTTACACTTCTGATCAAAGCTTTTCTGCTCAGTGCTTCGTGACTATCAAATAAAGTGATGGATGCAGGTGCTTAGTGAGCTCAGTGACCTGTTCAGTCCTTTCTGAGACCATGACACATGTTGAAGGCAGAAATTGAAAATAAAGGTTATTTCTTGTCAGGAAGAGTGGTAGATTTCTCCCTTATCATTCACGTAGGAAGCATGGAGAACATACTCAGTATTAGGGCTAGAAAATAAAGATTATATGAGGGAAAGTAGTTTTATGGCAGTATTTTGGAGTTTTATGGAATATTTTGTCTTCGTCACCCTAGGGCAAGTGGTCTTACTGATCATTCTTGTTTACCATTAAGGAAGACACAAGATGGAATGTTTGTGTCCAAATTTAGGTATTGCAGATTCCATGTCTGCTGAATTTTGGGGATTTTTTTTTCAGCTTTTCACATAGAGAAGGGCATAATTGGCAAATACTAGTTGTTGTTTATCTTGTAATATGTTACATAAACTTTATGTTGAGCACCAACTCCTATATTTGTCACAGTGTACCTTGTGTACCTAGCTTGAATGTTTATGCCAATTTCTATGTCTGTGCTATTTTGAAATTAATTTGATTTTTTTTTGCCTTTTTTTTCAATAAAATTGTAATATAGAAAATATGTTTAATGTGTCTTTATTGGTACTCTACAATCCTGTGCTTGGTAAACTACTTGCTGCCATCTTCACAGTTAACAAAGTTCTAGTCTCCCATGTGACTTACACACAAAACTTACAGAATTTTATTGTTATCATTTGTTTTTCTTTTGTGGTCCTTAGTGTAACACTTTGCACAACTGTTCACACGGTTATTTTCAAATAATTGCACTATGACTTTATTGCAAAGCTAGCTCAAGGCTTTGTATTAAATGTTGTAAAACTTCTTTTCTTTACCTCGTGTAACAAGAAAGAGTTGAGGAGGTCAATTACTAGGTATATTTCTTTCTGTCCTTCAGTAGATACTGTCCCAGGCACCCAAACAGTTAATCCTTTGAAAAGCTGTAGCTTGGTTAGCTTTCCACAGCTCTGGTTGGAACAGTTGCTTGCTCTTTTAAATAACTTGTGCTACAATGCACTAGGTTGTCAGCCAAGCTGGCTAGATGGCTTTCTCAAGCTGGCCTGCTGAAATTCTGAGGGGCAAAAAAAAGTAGGTATTTTTCAGACCTGACAGTTAAAAGAGGGAAGGTGAAATGAGAAACAATTACTCTTATTTAAGCATTGTCAGTTTGATTTATTAAATATTAAAAGTTTGTGGTAGAAACTTATCACCCTGCTGAAATGTCCAGCATTCTCCAAATGTTTTGGAAAAACGGTTTTTCATTTTTTTTTGTAAAAATGTTTTTAGTTGGTCTGAGGCTTGATATACAAAAGATTCCTTCCCAGGCAAGAAACAGAGGTCCTTTAGCTGCCTGGTTGCCTGTCCTTCTGATCCAGAAGATGGCCATCTGACACTTGACAAATTCCCCATCTTCCACCTCTCTGCCAGTTCTGCTCTTGCTGAACCTTTTCCATACAGGTGTAGATTTTTGCCTTTATGCACTGGGGAGAAGTACATTGAGGCAAATGGCACAAGAAAGATTGTACATCTTGCGAGGAAAACTGTTTTTCCACCAGCTCCTTCTCCTTGTTTCATTTAAAACAATTGCTAGCTGGGAAACAAAGGAAGAATGAAGGACTAAAAGGAGATTTCTCTCCTGCTTGCTTTCCTGCTTGCTTTCTGCTTTCTATCTTTCTTTTCCACTGTTTTTCATACTTAGTTTCATGTTTAAAAATAAGTAAATAAACTTGAACATTATAAGGAGTTTTGGGGTTTTGTATTTTATATGCATTTGTTTCTGGCTAACGGTTATATATGACCACTTGGATAATCACAGGCCTAGCTGTATCCTTGTGGAGCAAAAGGAATGGTAGTTTTTGACCTTCTGTGTCTGAATTGCCACATACCATTAAAAGGACCGTTCCTATAGGAGCTGCTATGTGTCAAAAATTAGCTGTATTTAAAAAAAAAAAGAAAAACCACAAAACAAATTAAGTGAATGGAGAGGGAGGCAGGAAGGAGTTAATTTCTGCTTTGACAGAATAGGATTGGGCAGTAAATTACTAATAGACCAAAGTACTTTTGAAGTGACGTTTTCTGTTTCCAAAAATCACACCACAGCTTGTCAAAAACCTGATTTAGAAAGGGTTATGAAGGAATAGGTAGAAAGAAATAGCATCAGGTCAGAGTTCAGCTTTGAGTTGGCTGTAGGTGACTTCAGCAATTGCTTTGTTAATTTTTCTGCACCACTGTGCTTGAGTTACCTGCTGGTTGCAAGCATCAGTCAGCATCTTTACAGAGCATTCCTTTTGCCAGCTTTCAGTCTGCCACTTGTCTTTGGTTTTATGACAGTAGCATGCTGTGGGAAGGGGATACTTCAAGCAAAACTTAAGGCAGTCATGTATTCTATTCCTGTTCAGAACTCATCTGTAGGAAATGTGTTGAAGTTCAACAAACGAGCTAAAATTTACCCCATGCTACATTTTTGCATTATTTCCACAGCACAAGACCAAAGTGTGGAGTAGTTATTCCATGTCACACTTCATCGTGCAGAGCAATTAACAAGCCTCCTGTTGCAGACTCCTAAAAGTTTCAGTTGCATTAGCAATGCAGGCAGAGCTTGGAATTGAGCCTAGGCTGGGAACTTTCTTCTTCCAGCTGTTGCTGCATCAGATTGTCTTTGCACGCTATTTGTGTTGCTATTACAGGTGCCTTGTGTGACAAGCTCTCTCTTGATGCTGCACCAGAGTTGATAGTGGTTGGATGTACTGTTTCCTGATAAATCAAGAACAAATAGCAGAGAACCTGCTACATAGAATTTTGCTTTTGAACCTTTTTATGTGAGAATAAATATTCAACAACATTGCACATCTGCCAAAACTCTCTCTCTTAAGCTTTCTGGGCTGTTTTGACGTCTTCTAGGCAGCAATTTATTCCTGCTGTAGAGATAAACAGCTGTAGACCAAAAAGAGCATGGCAACATATAAGTAGATGTATTTTGTGGCATCTGCATGAGCATACTGTCAAATACTCTGTCAAGACAGTAAAACTTGCAGTAGCAGTCATTAAGTTTGCCTTAGGAGCTCATCTTATGTTTATGTTGATAGTTAATTGTTCTCTGGGGTGAGGTATGGCTTGAAATAATTTCTCCTTATTTTGGTCACTTGACACAGTAAATAAAGCTATTTTGCAGGATTTCTTGTGTTGCAGTGATAATGCAGGGATGCAGTACTGGGTAAACTGTGAAATGTTTCCTCCAGTTGATCCGGCGTGTGTTTATCCAAGCTATGTTGCATAGAAGTCAGAGGCTGAGCTTGCCCAGTAGACAATAGACACAACAGTTAATCTAGAAAAACTTGACTTCTGTACAAGCACATTTCATTAGGATTTCAGAAAGAAAGTAGGCTGAATATTTTACCATGCCAATTCTTCTGCTATTTTTGAAGTGTTGTTACCAGAACACATTCTTACCTTAAAAAGTATGTAATGTTTTAATGTGAGGAGATGCTAGTGCTTTGAAGACTTACCTACTTTTCATTTTTTCATTGTTCAATAGACTGTTGAAAAGTAAGGAATGACTTTCATGTGGATAATTCAAGCCACTTATGTATGCTCTTGCCTTACTAGTCTGTTTTTTTAGCATATATATATATATATCTTTGAGGTCAGAAAGCAAGGGTATGTATACTTGCTTTGTCAAATGAAATTTGAGAATGGGAAGGAAGTCTTCAACAGGAGGCACATTCCTCTAATATTTCAGTGTTCTTGGCTAGTTGAAAGCAGGTGATAACTTCGTAGTTGATATTTTTTCATATAGTGATAGGACATGGGGAAATGGCTTTAAACTGTAAGAGGTTTAGGTTAGAGATAGGAAACAGAATCTCTACTGTGAGAGTGATGAGGCACCGGAATGGATTGACCAGAGAAGCTGTGGATGCCTGATCCCTGAAAGTGTTCAAGTCCAGGTTGGATGGGGCTTTGATCAGCCTGGTCTAGTGGAATGTGTGGTGAGATCTAAGTTATCTTTAAAGTCTCTTCCAACTCAAATAATTTCTGAATTTTTTTCCCTACTAGATATAACTCATATGCAGCTTGTGCTGTTGAAGCAAGTATAGTTGTATTTAAATGGAGAAAAAGAATTTTTTTGGTTTTGGGTTTGTTTTTATTTTTTTTTTTTTCAATTTGAAAGTTAAGGGTGCTTCTACCCTGTTTTAAGTAGGAAAAGTAATTTAACTGGAGGAAAAAGTTCACCTTGACTTTTCCAGCTTCTTTCTGGTTTCAATGTCAAGTTTTCTTAAAAAAAAAGAACAACCAAACAACCCTAACTTTTCTTTTGAAACACAAAGGAGTTATTTTTCCTTTCTTTTCATTGCTTTGTTATTATTATAATTTAACAAATTTGTTTCCAACAGTCTTTTGTTTCTAATACTACCAACCTTCAATCATCTCAGACAGTGAATTTTGACTAGTTCTTTGGTTAATTGTATTTCATAACAGGAAGTGGAGTGCTGAAATCTCTGTATTGGTTTTGATCTATGTGTTTGTTTTTTTTAATTAAAGCTTAAATACTGTATTATCCAAAGCATTGCATATATATAACAAACATAACAGGTAAAAAAAGGCAAAAGTTGCATGTTTGTATCTTGCCTTTTATATTTAATATGTAAATGATACAAAGCCAAATAATGTTTTATTGACTGATGGTCTAAAAAATAAATATATAGAATTTAATTTTCCCAGAAAGTTTCTCCTCATATTGAAAAAATGTTTCTACCATTTTTTCTTCATAGTCTATTTTAGAAAATTACTCTGAAGCTTGTAGCCGCTTAAAAATGTGAAAGTAACAGAATGTTGCAAATACTTTTACAGCTTCTAAACATTTCTGAAGTACTTAGCTAAATTTTTTTAAGTGGAAAAGTGTGAGCACCAACACAGACATCTATATCCATGTCAAGAGTGTTGATACATTACATTATGGTCTAGGTTTTGTTTTACTAAAAATTAAGTTTTTCTTAGAGCTACAACAGGTTTGTGTACATATCATCTGTAGGTAGCAATACAGGAAGTGCTGGGTTCCAGTGCTAGGAGTGCACAAAGGAATACTTGTTTCTTGACTTCAGTGCTTTCCCATTTAATATCTTATGTGGGAAAATAATAATGCTATCCCTTCAATTTTCCTTTAGTGGACCAGATCTATCATCTAGCATCTCCTGCTTCTCCTCCAAATTACATGTATAATCCTATAAAGACATTGAAGACCAACACTATTGGGACATTAAACATGCTGGGTAGGTGGAATTTTTTTATCACTTAATTTGGTTAGATGTTATATAATCCTGATAGAGTTGCTGGGGAGGGAGGAAGATGAAGCAAATGAGTTGTACATTTTAAAAAGTTGTTTCTTTAAGCAAAATAAGGTTGGGGGTATTTTTACCCTCTTTGAAGATTTTTGTTGTTTTCCTTTAAATATATTGGCAAATGAACACTGACAACATGGCTTTGAAAGCAAAGAACTTTGTGCCTGTAAGTTGGCTATAGAATGTGCAGTAATTACAGAAATAATAGGAAAAATTAAGATTTGATTTGCCATGCCAATTTGAAGACCAGAAAGCCATTGAAATGGAATGCAGGATAATCTCAAGTGGTGGGTAGGATCATCCAAGCAGTTTAAAAGGGTATAATAAAGGAGAAAAAAGTACTGATTTTTGACCTATAACATCTTATTCTATGTAAGTTTCTTTACATAGCTTGTCTTTAATCTATGTAAAGAAGGATTTGGTAATCATAATATATTATGCTGTTTCTAGATCCTGATTTCCTAAGTGGAATGCTTTCTTGGCCTTTATTTAGATTTATTTAGATTGTAATACTTGGATCTTGTTTCAGTGTGACTGCTAGTCCCAGAAGCAAACACATCACATGCAGGTGTTACTGTGCTGTTTTCTTAAGTTTTCCAGTTTGGAAGTGGGAGCTATGGATGTGATTTACAGCTAAATTTGCCTAGCGAGAGAAATCGAATTCTCTTTAAAATCACATAAAATGGAATCACACTAAAAGAGCTAGCGTGAGTGAAAGATTCTTGTACTTGCTTTAATTACGTTCTTCTTTCCCCATTGCCCAAAATCTAGGTTTAGCTAAACGTGTTGGAGCACGACTGCTGCTGGCCTCTACGTCAGAGGTTTATGGAGGTAAGAAGAATAAAACAGTATTTAGAGCTCTTCAGATATAATGGTGTAAAAGGACATTTACACATTGGTCAGATACCAGAATGATAGATTTTCATCACTGTCTTAGCTTGCTTTTTTAGGAGAAGTTCTTCTTACAATTTAAAATGTAAGAAGGACACTTACAGCACTTGCTTTATGTATCTAGTCAAGAGAGGTGGCAGGAGTCTTGCAGTGTTGTCTGTATCTTTCCCGTGTCCTGGTTTACTTCTTTTTTTCCAAAAGGCTTATGGGGAAATTGAGTGTTGTACTTTAAAGTCCAGATGCCATAATGAAAACCTGAGAGGAAAGATCATTTCAATAGTAAATATGCATATCTTTTTCCCATCACATAGGAATTAGATTGTTAAGATGTAGCCTGCTGTGTAAGAGACAAAGGATGTAACCTCCAAGCTAAGAAAATACTGGTTGTGCATGCAGGTTCTTCTGGTGTCTCTTAAAATGTAATACTTGGCAGTGCTCTCCATCTTCCTCTTACTTTTAGAAGTGAAGGAGTGAAACAATGATGGATAGAATGGTGAGTGGATGCAGCAAGAATCTTTAGTACTTCCTTGGATGTGTAACAGACCCTGTGCCTGCTAGAGAAACTTCTTTCTGTTCTGAACTATTGCATAATTGATAATAGTGGTGTTGCAAGATGTGGAGATACACAGGCACAGTATCCTACTCAGTGGGATTGGAGATCTGAGATTTGAGTCTCAGCTGAAAAGCACAAACAAAAATGATCTCCTGTGGTACAAAATAGAAAGCTGTGCAAGCAAAAAGTTGAGGAAGGACAAAGAACAAGCCTCCAGCTTTTGGTGGAGCAGTTTCAGAAGATTCAAAGCAAATGGCCAAGCAAGAGATCACTAAAATGATTGACCAGCCAAAGTGGCCTCAGCATGTGCTGCATTCCTACTGCCTCCCAAGCTTTAGATTATCTGTGGTCAGGCTCTACAGAGAAAAATGGTAGCCCCAAGGACTCTTCTGTAACTGAACAAACTCCCTTCTGGAGTATCTCTTTCACAGCATCTTTTCATTCAGGCCTTTTTAAGATTGCTATGGGCTTTTATAATAATTTAAAACTTCTTTGCATTTACCATTGCTCTGTGGCTTTCATATGGTATAAATTCACCCTTAATCATGTCTGAGCAGCATAAAATCTGGAAGGTTTAATCAGAACTGTGAAGGTTGTTTCAAAAATTAGCTTTCAACACTAGGAAGTTCTGTAGTAATGTATGCAGACTTCAAGCCCAGTAGAAATTATACCGTTCTAAAGACAGCAGAGGGGGAGATTTAACCAAGTGTTTGTATTTTTTCAAGCATGTAAAGCACACACCATCAAGGTTTCTAGGCGATTGTTGTTTAGTTATTTGGTTTTTATAATCAAGAACTTCTATGCTGGATCAAACCAAAGGATTGTCTAATTTCATTGTGTCCAGTGATAGCTACTAAAAAGGCTTAGGGTAAAAGGAGAAATATAAGTACTTCATGGTACATCACTCTTATCTCTGTAAGAAATGCAGCACATCTCTACTTTCTCCATTTTTCTTTCCTTGTTTCCTATTTTATGAAATCTGAATATGCTTTACTTTCCTACATAACCTGTAATGCCTCCTACATAACTGCTGCCTACATAACCTGTAATGTTATGAGTTGAATTTAACCCTCTGTTCACACACTTTTAGGGAAAGCAGTTACTGGCTTTTGTTTGCTTGTACTCAGTTATTTTACTGGTCTTTCATCTTCTGCCACTGCCGTTTTCATAGTTCCAGTGATTGCAATTCAAAGACATTGTGTTAAAATATAAGGTTTTCTAAAATGCAGAATGCAGAGAGAAGCTGTGCTTACTTGTATAACACAAATGCTCTACTGAAAGTTTCATCATATGTAGTCATCTTTTGATATATCATAATCTAAGGTGTTTTTTTTCCCCATAGATCCTGAAGTTCACCCTCAAAATGAGGATTATTGGGGGCATGTGAATCCCATAGGTCCAAGAGCCTGCTATGATGAAGGAAAGCGGGTTGCAGAGACCATGTGTTATGCATACATGAAGCAGGTATTAAACTTGCATCAGATTTGATGGTTTTTCTGTAATTATTTAAGGCCAATGTATGGCAAGACTGAAATATGTATATTTAGGGGTAGGAGGGAAAAAGAGACCGTCTTGAGTAGGAACACTTATCCTGTTGTTGCAAAATCTGTTTTCTTTAATGGGAAGGTTTTATTGCTCCCATCTGTTGTATGTTTTCAGATGAGCAGTCTTCTCGTAGAAAATGTGCTTTGGTCTTCTTAATAGGTATAATATGTCTTTCAGTATAGTAAATAGTTTTTAGACAGATTAAACTGAAGTGACCTTAGTGTGCTGGGAAGTCAATGGGATTGAATAGGGCCATTACTGATAAATGTGGAATGTTGAAGGAAAATAATCAAAATCAGAATATACAGATAAGAATGGGGAAGGTCTTTAATGAGTACTTCCATAGAAGCAATGTATTTTAAACTCTTTTGAAATGTCTTAAAATTATTTAGTTATAAATACAGACCATAATGAATACCTAGCTATGTAATGCCTGTTTTCAGACAAAGACAGTAACATGAGGATAAAAATGCAATTTAAAATATGTTTAATAAATTATACATGCCAGTTTCCTTGTTTCCTAACCAGCAAGTAGAAACTCATCATTAACTAATGTGGCATTGACTCTTTACCTCTATGTAAGTCTTGCTTAATTGTGGTTCAGCTAGGCTGTAGGAGACTATACAATTACCAAATGTGACTCACTAAAGAAAATCGTATCAGTATTTCTTCTTATTTGCAGCCTTAATATGCTAAAGTATAAATCAAACATAGTATATTGTACAGAATTTTAAACCTTTAAATTATAAAATTCTAAGTGCTTTTATAAACTTTGAAAACAGAATCAAGCTTAAGTGGTAAGACTTAAAGAGATGGTATTTTAATATAGAGTAGTAATTTTGTCTTTTCTACCAGATAGAGAAGGTAGAGGTTCTGTCTCCTTTGTTCTCTTTTAAATCATTTAAGGTCCAACATGATGATACTGTTCTTGTTCAGGATGATGTCTCCAATATTTCACTCTAGCAAAATATTCCTTATCAGTCTGGAAACCCATTTGCAGTTGAAGATTGCAGTTTTTATGAGAAATTCTTGAGCTGTAGGTTATTGCATTTTTTGCAGGTTTGTGGTACACACTGCAGTATTCTTTTAGAAGGTCATGAGTAGGTAATTTTTAAAATAATGGGCTGTATCCTAAAACCACAGAATAAGCCATGATAGCATCTCATAAATTTTATGCAGGATTTACAATGAATAGGAAAGATTTGTAAGGTGGAACTGCAATGCACACATAGATTAAGTAAAAACTCATGATGCAAATGAACTGTCTGTCCTAGTGGCAGTTCTGTGATATATTTCTTGTACTTCTTATGGGTTAGTGAAGTCTACCCAAGCTTGTCCTATGTTCAGATATATTCTGAAACACTGTTGAGCTGGTGTGAGGAAAAGAGAGGGATGATAATGTTTAGGTGATATGCTGTTATTAGTGGAGGAAACCTTACCTTTTGAAAGGTCTGATTTCCTCTATGCAAATAAGCATTGTGCTTTTAAGAGGATTTTCAGTAGGAGTGACCTGGCCCCAAACAGTAGGATTTACAGTATTTCAGGCTAAAATATTTTCAGAATCTCTCAGCTTCTATAAAAAGAAAAAACAGGCAAAGTTGTTTTGCATTTTTAGGTAATTTCTTACAAAGATTCCCATCATTATGCACATTACTAGGTACTTAATAATGTTTCTCAAAATGTGAAATAAAAAAGTTCTGCCTTACACTTACAGACAGCCTGTTTGAATCAGAATGGCTTTTTAATCTGGTCAAAGTTGACTATTTGCTGTCATCAGAGTTCCTGCATTGTTAGTGCATTCTTTTCTGCTGGTGGTGTTGTTTTGTTCACTTATTTTGACTGTATGGATTAAGCATTTCTTGACTTTATCACCTGAAGAAGCAGTGGGAGGGCAGTTTCAGCGCACAGTATTGCAGTGTAAATTTTGTGCTTTGTTCAGGACTTGCCATTCAGTTATCTGTTCAACCTTAAAAAAGTTGCATTTGGCATTATGGAGCTCCTGGAAATCTAGGTATTAATGCTTGCTTCAATACTCTGGATTAATTTAAATTCTGGCTAGAATCTCCCTTCATGGCAGGGATTTGCATCATCTGAATAGGTGTATTGTAAATAAAAATACATAGCAATTTAAATGCTGTGCGTATTAAGGGTGTTGTGTGAACTAGATTTCTTTCTTTGCTTATATTACTGACCTGTAAGGAAATTCTCCAGAGCTGAAGCAACACTTCAGGTCACTAGGGAATGTTACAGGAAATTTTTTCTTCTCCTTCCACTTTCTTAATCCATTTTTTTATAGCAGCTCTGTGACTCTGAAAGCTTTGGTGGTGAAAAATGGGCTTTGTTGTGATACAACTATCACATTAAGTGATAGTTTTGGAATTGCCTTAGAATAACTGAAGTGTTGAACTATGAGCATGGTGACATTTCAGCTGTAAAATTGTAGGTTGTGTTCAGGGACCTGCATTATGCCCAAAGTATAGAGTAAGATGATTGAGCCTGTCCTTCCTAGCTTGTTTAGGAGCTTTAGGGTTTATGAAATTCAGATCTCAGCATCACTGTCTTTGCAGAATAATACTAAAAAGCTATTAGTAGCAGAGTATTAATGGCATTTTTTTATACAGTTGATGACACATATAAATAAAATTCCTTGGGCCCAGCTTCATTGTAGAGTATTGCAGCTTAAACATATCATAGATGGATCCAGTGTACATAGTGCTAGCAATTCTTCTGTGATTGCAATTCAGAGGTTTGGGAACAATTTTGGGAGTTAATGATCTATGAAATACTTGGGAAAGAATATGAATCAGTACGAAAGTGATTAGAGCAAGGAATGCAGAACAATCTTAGTAATTTTGTCTGAGACACTGGTGAAGATTTGTATCAGGTCACAGTGATATCCCTGCTACTGCCTGGACTTCCCCAGCAGAATTTTTAAATTCCAGTTGTCTGCTGGAGAGCAGAGATTTGCAGCTTTTCCTTTCCTGATCTTTTATGCAGGAAGGTCTACTGCATACCTGCTGTTCAGATAAAACCACAGACTTTGCAAAGAAGGAAGCACTGGTTATTAATAGGAGAAGGATGCCTGATATCCTTGTGAATTACTGCCACAGCATACCATGTTCAAATTGTTTTGGTTAAAAGAAGGTTGGCATTTGAATTGTATTGATCTGCTTTCTAAGACAGTCAATACAAGGAGATACCTGTTAGAAAGCTTATAAAATTAAAATATGTCTTTTAAAATTAAGGAGTTATTATAGCATCCTTGATACCCTTGATAGTTTCTGGACCTGGGATCTCTAAAACTAAATCACTGGCAAAGACTCATGCTGAAAATCATGGACAGCTTTGTTTTGCAGAACTGGATAATTAATGTTATATTTTGACTGACAGCTATACAATAATCTTGAGTACTTATTCATATTCAGAGGAGGTATCTCCATAAGCCATAACAATCTTTCCTTCTTTCTTTTTATCTGTACAGGCACAGTCTCTGTGAAGAAATTCATACTGATAAATAATAGAGGGAACTGAAGTGTTTTGCTAGTCTACAATTCTGCATTTTGTGATCTTGCTCTCAGGCTGGTTTTTTTTGATTGCTCAAGGAATTTTCTTTCTGATCAATCTGCTGTGGGAAGGCATTGTCTTAAACTGTCAGGACAGAAGGCAGTTGATTGCATTTTATCTCAGCATTAGGGATAAATCTCAAGCTCTCTTACATTTAGCAGTATAAATATGAGACAAAGAGGTTGTTTTTTCCTGTCTCTAGGATGTAATAAAATACGGTACATGACTTACTGCTTCAAACCTGGGGAAGTAATTGACTTTGATAGTGGGAATATAGTAGAGGTAGTCAGTCATTACTACATGTTATTGAAAATACTGAGAGTAACAGACATAGCTAAGACATAGACAATTAATACAAAAAGGAGTAGAGTTACTCAACATATAAAAAGGATCACTTCAAATGAGATGTTAATGAAACAGAAAAGGTAGAGTTATGACAATTTTTAAATTACCGGCTCCAAGATCTCTGTCTATGGAAGAGTTTCTTTTGAGAAGATAGATTCCAGTTTCAAAGGGGCAAATGAAAAATTAGTTGCATAGAAAATAGATTTTTCAAAGCTCTAGGCTGAAGAAAAAAGTTTTTGCTAGATGATACTATAAATAAGAGTTTACTCATTTTAAAAGAGACCATTACAGTGTGGTGAGGTGAATAAATGGAAGGGAGAAGAAATAGTGGATTCATTTTTTCTGTGAGTAAGTGCCTATAGAGGATGGGTTGTTTTTCTTTTCTAGATCTCTTGCTAGTTTCCAACCAATACTGGAAAACAAGGCTACTGCTGTAGCTTGTGCAGTGCAAGAGAGGCTTTTTGGTCAGCATTGTTGAATGAGTTATTTTTATCTTGAATGCTAGCTTCCAGGTGCCTTATCTTCTGCACTTATTATTAATGGCAGTATCTGGAAAGCCCACGTGAAATACAACCCCTTCCTGATGGAGTCAGTGGCCTTCTTGAGATAAAGTGCTTGGCACAACAAAGGAAGGAGCAGATCTGTAAGAGTATATCTTTGCAAATGCATTTAAGGCTTTGGGAATGCTTCTGTCATGTGCTGCTGTAATGTGTAACATTTGAAATGTTACACTGCTGTACTTTTTGAGCTAACAAGAAATAAGGAGTATGTTCCCAGCTGGTGCATTTTGTATGGAAAGGGACTTCTGCTTTTTCCAGAGTCTCTTTCAGCAGGAAGGACACAGTGGATGTTGTTAGGTTGTATTTTTGGCTCTGTGTGGATACAAGCTTGTTGGACGAAGACTGTGTATCTTTTCCTGTGGCACAATAGTTACCTCCCTTGTTACTGTTATTTTACCATTTAGTTGCAGTTGCAAATAAGGTTTGATCGTGACAAATGAAATCTTACCTGCAGCTAAATAATTAAATATTGTTTGACTTTCTCCATACTGGGAGGTGTTGGGCTTTACCTGTACTACTTGGTGTTTCTGATTTCTCAACACCAAGTAATAGCTGATGTATTGAATGTCCCTTTTGCCTGTCTCTCACCTGTAAAAAGCTAGTTTTACTGCTGTCATAAAACATCTTTGAGGATTCATTTGTTTATGAATCAGTTGGAGACCTAAGGGAGAGTGTCACATTTTCCTGCAATTTCCATATTCTTGTACATGAAGCTACATTTATTTCCAAGAAAAATGTGTTTCCAGGTCTCTTCTCAGTGAAGTGTGTGTGAGCTGCAGCTTTCAGCCACAGATGTACTGACAATACACTTCTTCCACATACACCCTCTCCCAAGACAAGAGCAAGCATTGGTCTAAGCCTTAGTAAAATACATGGAAAATACAAGATGTTCTGTGTATCCTCTGAAGCAATGTTTATGCAAGGCATGTTTGCAACTCCACAGCACTGTGGTTGTGACTTCAATTGGATCAGAGCACACAAAGTTTACTTCAGACAAATTTTTTCCTATAACTGATACAAGGATGTCTTTTTCTGGGAGATGGGAGGACCAGGTAGTGTAAGGAGGATACATAGGCATGCACTGATATTGATACCTTCTTCCCTACCTTGTGACTGTCACTTTCAGATGGTAGCATCTATCTGCCTACAGCATACCATATTGCTCTGAACTCAGCAGTGTCCTGTTTAAGCACACAAGGGCCCAACATTCTTCTTGTAGGCTTTATCATTAACTGCGGCTTGTCCAAATGAATGTGTCAATCAAAATAACTTGAGAGAGACTACTTCAATCTACAGTCTCTAACTGTTAAAATGCTTTGCCCAGAAAGGTTCCAGTTTCACATATTAGTTGCATTTTGCTTTGAAGATTTGCAAAATATTCCGTAGAAAGGACTTCTGGAAATGATAAAATTGTTTCTTGGAAAAAACTATGCCATTGAAGAGTTTGATTGTAATGCATGCATTTACACAGCCTAATAAGAAGGGCACTGGAATACACTGTGGCTTTGGTTACAAAACCACTTTATGGCCTTTGTAAAAGATACTTCTCTGACATGTTCAACTTTTCTAAAGTATGGACTTTTTTAACCTATGGAAATGCTGCCTTGGTACTACATCCAATTATTATGAGACTTGATTTTTGTGCAAAAAAAATTAGCCGACTCCCAGGTGAAGTAAGTTACTATTGGGAAGGTATTGCTGAAAAACCTTGAAGTATTTCATGGAAGAAAATGCATGTGCTAAAATCGTGAGCTGTTCTAGCACTGATTTAGATTTGCATTACAAATACTGAGAACTAGTATAAATTGCATTGCTATATGCACTACATTTTTCAGAAGGGCTGAGGAGACATTTTAAGTGTTTCATTATTAGAAAATAATGCATGTTAAAGGTGAAAGAGGGATTCTTAAAAAGCTTTTTGACAGGGGTGAATTTACACTTTTAGGGAGAAAGACGCTTTTATTAAGGAAGTAACCATTCTTTTTTCTTTGGCTACAGGAAGGAGTTGAAGTGAGGGTTGCCAGAATATTCAATACCTTTGGTCCTCGAATGCATATGAATGATGGAAGAGTTGTCAGTAATTTTATTCTACAAGCTCTCCAGGGAGAACCACTAACAGTAAGTGAAGATCTCCTGGTGATAGGAAGAACCATTCATCTTTCTATCCTGTCCTGATGTGTTGCGAATGAGGATAGATTTTAGAAAATACTGATGTTCCCCTCCCAAAATGTAATGTTGCAGTATACTCAAATGTATGGAATGACATTTCTGAAGATGGGCTCTGGTGATGGGGTTCATCTTTCTTTCCCAGAAAGAAACAAGGCTACCAATTGCAATCTGCAGAAGCATTTCACCATTCTTTCTGTTTGGGATATGAACAAAATCCAGAGTTCTGTCAGAAATACCTTGAAGCAGATGATCCAAGGAGAATAAGGATGAAAGTTTTGTGGTAACTCCCACAGCTGTAATTATTGCAGAGAAAAATCTGAAACTGGACAGCGCATTGAAGAGTTTAGGCCAGGGAATAAGTCATGCCAAGCAAGATGAAGCTTGGTGTCCTGTGATAGATCTCATCTAACTTTAATCTTTTTCAAATAATGTGCCAAAGCATGGCTACCCCCTGCAAAACTTTGGTGGTATATACTACCCTACTGACAGAGTGAAATCTAGAACTCTTTCCAAATAAAGAAAATTTAAGGAGTTCAAATTACATAGGTTCTGGAAAGCAATGCACATCACCTTACACTGATAATTTTTGAAAAATTGAAGGTCTTCTTAGGTCACTTAGGCAATTTGTTACTATTTTTTAATATCATTAGTGACAAATCTTGGCTCCTCTGGTGTTCCTAGCCTTTGCTAAATTTCCAGTTTAGGCTTGGGTTATTTCAGAATAATAAGCCTGCAGTAATGCTGTGTTCACCACCTCTCCTAAAGATTTTTTCCCCCCAGAGATATACTGCTTTTGTAGAAATCACTGTTAGTGCTTAATGTGTGGTAGCTATTGTGTGATGCTGACTGTAACTTACTGGCAGTGTTTACTGAGGCATATGTCATTTCGTCTGCCATAAAAGTCAGCATTAAGAGGGCCGATCTCAGGGCTTAGTCTTGGGCAGCTGACTAAACCAAGTGAGCTCAGCTTGCCTAGCCCTTGATAGGAATCTCTTCAATACTACATAGACAGCACAATCATGTGGGTCTGTGCTATTTTCCTATCAAAACATTTTAAAAAAAGAACATAAATTCCTGCAGAAAGAGTTTCATTTTCTTACCCAAGGTTCTCCTCAAACTTGTTTATTAGAACTAAGCAAACAGAAGCAGACGAGAAGGTGGAGCTTCTTATTTTGATACTTTTGATTCTCCTAGGGCTTGGTTGTGTCAAAATGTGAGTGTGGCCATGTGCTGATTTGTGAGTGTTGATGTTCCCAGGGCATAAAGGCTGAGCCTCTAAATGCTGTTTAGGAAATGGACTGGCTTTTAGAGGATCAGAAGGTATTTCCATTTTTTGGATTTGGTTCCCAGCGCATATAGCAAGCTATTGCCGTATTTGGCCTGTGAATTTTTTTTTTGATTCATGCATAGTTTCTCAAGTTTTATTTGCAATAGTACTTCAATCTTTTATAAGAACAGAGTAAGAGCACTAACTGGAAGTTTTCTGAAGCCTAATGAAATACGAAGCACTTAACCTTGTTTTAAAACATACAGTCCCTGGAGTATTTCAGAGCATCGGTAAGAGAAGTTTGGAGTCCATGTTGTTCTGTGGAAGGGGACACTGGAAGCTTTTATTTTATTTCTATAATTGCCATACTGTCTAAACTTTAGCAAGACTGTAATTGTAGTAGGGGTTAAAATAGAATGTTCTGCCCAACATCACTGTTCCGCAGGAAATAACTGCCTGATGTTGAAAATTACTGGATCTGAGAAAAGAAGAAAGGGAAGAGTTCTTTAGTTGACCAGGTCAAATAAAATTATTTATCAGCAATAAGCAGTGGCTGAGACCCAAGAAAAAAAAAAAAATCACTCTTATATCATCACAGAATTTGGCTGATAGGAATACTAAGTATGTTGATCTCTTTAGAAACTCTGTGTATTTGGTCTCTCAGTTCAGAGTACTTCTTCAAATGGAGTAAATAATCTCTTGAGAGAACACTGTCACTGAGTTGTAGAAATTGTAGCCTATGCAAACACGATGATTGTTGCTTTGTTATTGTAAAGGAAAGATTTATTAAGAGAAATTGGAAGATAGAAACTGTATTGTGTTTTGCAACCATTGCCTGTATGAGGGAAAGATAACTACATGGGCGACTTTGCAAGAATCATGTACAAATACTTAGTTCTGTAAAACTTATCCCACACACTAAAAGTAAAGCTAAATGCAGGAAGCTCTACATAAATGCATAAATCTGCTTCCTGTTTGTTAGGGAGTCTATCAAGCTGTCATTGTGCTCCTGGTGCATTCCTCTCTGAATCAGTTTTTGGGTAAACTCTTAGACCCCTGATCTTACCCAATGTGTACTGAAATGTGAATTCTTTTGGGCTCTGAGTCAGCCTTGGACAACACAAGGCTTACCAAGTAACAGATGGCCTGTGTACCGTTGTACTGCCCTTTCTGTCCTCAGGGAAAAACAAGCACGCTTTCTTTTCTGTCCTTCCAAAACCTTTCTATTGCAGCAGGTTGATGGTAAAATGTGTGTGCCCTCAGTTAAACTGAAATGTTTTCACCACTTAAATGTGCCTACTAATAGCTTTCAGAATGTAAGTGTTCATATTCTAGAGACTTCAGTAGTATTCATGCTCTAGAGACTTTAGTACTGCACCTGGTTAAACTGTGAAAAAAATAATAGTATCAAATGCCATTCTGTACACTTCAAGTATACATTAATGTCTGTTTGAACTTCAGCAACTTGCTCCAAAGTACCAGTATGTAACCTGAGGAGACATCTTTTCTTCCCATCTAGGGTTTTGATACAAATCTGTACAAGTGACTTTGTGAGTCATATCATCTAGAAATTACTCTGCTTCCCATTTCCCTAGATAGTAATGTTTAGAGCCACATGACCTTTGATTTTTTTTATCCTGATTGCTTTAAACATAGTGCTGTTTATCAACAATTTTTTTGGAGACCACTAGCATTTAGTGGTCTCTTTGAAGCTTTTGTTAATAAGCAAATCAAAACTGCTCATCATAACCACATATTAGTAGTCTGAAGTTTGCTTTAAATGTTTGGCACTCTTTTCTGGTTGAGTGCAGGCTGCACCTTCTTTCAGTGTTCCAGGAGAGGACAAAGCATCACTCTGTCCTACACCCCTGAGAAGGTTTCCTTCATGCAGAGTTCTGGTTAACAAAATGCCGAGGGATATATTTACTGAAACAGATCCAAGAGGAAGACAGCCTTCAGTGAGCTGATACTTTGCCAAAGGCTCTGCAAGCATATTTTTTTCCATTCCTGTAACACTGAGCTTTTGTCTCAAGTGTTTCTTCTTGAGATGTTTTTCTGAAATGGTAAGGAAAAGATAATTTAGCTAGAGATGGCTTCCGTATTTATTAACTTTCCTATTTTTCATATGGTTTTAGGTCTATGGATCTGGAACTCAGACAAGAGCTTTCCAGTATGTCAGGTAAGCCTTGTTTATTCTGGCTGACAGTTTTCTTAATGGTTCAGGTAGCCTGGTCCACTTTGTATTCATGTGCATTTACTTTACTTTTTTAAATCATTTTTTAATACAGGGACTCAAAAAAACATGCACCCATTGAAATCTGATTTCAGCATTTCTCAGCTGCCTGATCTGCTTACTGGGGCTCTTAGGAGCCAGTTTTACTTTCAGAAGGGAGACATGGAAGTATTTTAAAATATCAAGGAGAAAAACATTAATTGGTTTAGAATTTTAATTGAGATACTAACATACTCTTCCCTTTCAGAGACAGCAAGTAGCAGACAAGTTTTTAGTGCTGAACAGTTTGTCACTCCTTGCATTTTAATGCAATGCTGCCACCTTGTGTCCTTGATTGGTGTGCTGTGCAGAAAAAAAAAAGCTAAAAAAACCCATATTGGACTTCTGGTTCCAAGCATTCTTTGTTTGGAAATATTCTTTCCCTCTGCTGAAAATACTATTAGCAGTAATAGATGTTAAAGAAACCCCATCAGGTCAAAGTACTCATTCTTTTCCTAATTATAGGTAATAATGAAAAGTATCTGGATTTCTATGTCTAGGACTAATGTGCTACATCTGTAGCTAATAACCCAGAATAACTGGGTTATATTGCTGGGGGAAAGTAATACCAAAATACTGGTTTTTAACAAACTTGGTTTAAGAATTTTTGAAAATGAGAAGGCAATTCAAACAACAGCCTGCAAAGTAGGTGGTAGTATTATGTGCCTCTGTATTATAACTTGCACTATTCTGTTTGAAATGCATTTTAAATCAACCTCCAGATATGTTTGGATACTGGAGCGAAGAGGAAATACAAATAATTTTAATACAAACACTCAAGAGAACATGCATCCATATAAATCTGATTTAAGCATTCCTCAGCTGCCTGATCTGCTTTACTGGAGCTCTTAGGAGTCAGCTCTCTTTTTAGACCAAGAATATTATTTACAGAGAAGTGGAAATTGCCCCAATCTTTTCTTCCTTCTTTTACAGTGATCTTGTGAACGGGTTGGTGGCATTGATGAACAGCAATGTCAGCAGTCCTGTCAACTTGGTGAGTATGAGTGCTCCACTCTCCTGAGTTACAGTGCACTGGTCAACACCACCTCTGTTTTCCTCCTTGTCACTGACACTGATTTCTAGAAAAAATAAATGGAACAAAAAAGGATCTTTCCATTATGAAGAACGTATTCTCCCATGTACTCTCTTTATAAATAAGAAGACTATGCCCCTAGATAGTGAGATCTTAACAGTTCCAAGAACAGGATACATTTGCTGGAGTTTTTCATTTGTTCTAGCAAGAAGATGTATGTAATTGGAATATGAAGGAAGAAAATTTGCAAGGGACGCATGCAAAGTGCACCAAGAAAATTATTAAAGACTGATTTTAGTGAAAAAAAAGCACTGAAGGAATACATAGCTCTAGATAATTAGAAATAATTTCATACTACCCTGGATTCAAGGAAAATGTGATAGTATTTTATGGTATTTTTCTCTAATACTGTTTAAAATGCTTGGAACTTAATTTGTCTAGTAAGATTTTTGTTCTGTCCTGTTTGCTGTTGCCTTATTCTTAGTAGTGGATTTAAGAGTAGGAAAAGGATGTGTATCCCAAGTAATTTCTTGTATATGCCAGCTTTTGCCAAATCAGATACTCAACGCTGCAGGGCAGTTGTTCACTAGATTTTCCTTTTCTCCTGTGGCTGTGAATTAATGTATGTGTTTCTGTCCAAATGCTGATGTGTTTAAACCATGTAACATTCTTTGTCTTCAAAAAACTCAGTATTTAAATCTGTATTATCTTAAGTGCTCAGCTTGAGGTCAAACGAGATGTAGTAAAGAAGAGTTCTGAAACAAGGAAAGCTAGGGATGGAGGGAATTGAGTCTGATGAAGGTGAGCTAATGCTAGCAGAAAGTGTTCAGCATTTGATTGTGAAATGTTGATCAGGACATTTTGTGCAAGTTGATTAAAAACAGCGAAAAAGGGTGTTGTATAGGAAAGCAAGTAGCCATTATGTATTGATATGTAAGCTATAGTAGATTCAAAAGCAGTTGTTTGCAGCTAAATGAGTCTGGGTTCCTAACTTTGAACCAAGAACTTAGCATACTTCTTCATTATACCTGTCCTCAGCTGGGCACAGTCCTTAAATCCAGGTTTCCAAATTATGTGGCTGTTTGGGCTGCTCAGTGACATAGGCCTTTACTGTGCTTGCCAGCTCTTTACAGAATTACTTTTTTGAGGGGGGGTGGGGGAGGGGACAGAGATGCAAGGAACAACACCTCTCTACATAATACTGAATTACCAACATGAATATAATGGAGAAAAATATTTCTAATGAGCAAGGAGCTTATCAAAGTTGCTGCTTTTTTTGTGTGGTTTTTGGTGCATTTTTGGGGGGTTTTTTTGTTTGTTTGTTTTTTTATTTTTAAACAAAGTAGAATAAAGCTTAAAGTTTAGCTTTTTCAGAGTTTAACATGCCGCTGTTGGAACCATCTCATGTCTAGTATGCGATGTTTAATTTAAGGTGTTTAATTGTTATTGAAATGAGCATTTCTTGTGTTTGTAGGGAAACCCAGAAGAACACACTATCCTAGAGTTTGCCCAGTTAATTAAAAAACTTGTTGGTGAGTACGATTAGTAATTCTTTGTAAAGTTTATTAAGTACTTATTGTCATTAGATAATTATTACTTGATTAGGTGTGTGTAATATGTGGCTAATTCAATTAGTCTTTGGATTTCTTAATAATTTTATCAAAGGTATTTAATCATATCATTAAATATTAATAAGATAATCCAAATCCTCTCAATTGTCTGTAAACTATTGCATGAAGACTAGAATGAATACATTTTCTGTGTATCTGTGCAATCTATACCCATTAATTTTTATAATGTTTGAACAATTTTTTAGGTTTGTTTTGGCACAAGGACAATACATAAATGAAATGTAAAATACATGAATGAAAATGTCCTGCATAATATCTCAGCTGCAATAGGGACACTTCAGGAAGCTGATTCTTCACAGTTGTGCAGAGTGTGGTCCTTCAACTACCATTAAAAACCTCACGGTGTGGCAACAATCTTTTTGTGTTCTTTTCACCGTTCCTAACAGTGATTCTTGAAAGGGTTGACAGCACTTGGGAAGGAAACACTGTGGCTTCCTCTTCAGTCTTGCTCTGACACCTGTAGCAAATCAGAGCTCTCAAGAATGGAATGAAATGATGGTGTGTGGTCTTCTAGTGTGGCTCCCTAATGAGATGAAACATCCTGCTGCCATTAGGCAAGGACTTTTAGTCTGTACCTTCCAGGAGTGCTTCTGACATATCTGAAAAAGACAAGTTCCAACATAGAGCACAGAAGCTGATATATGTGTTATTTCTAATAAAAGACTGTTCCCTCTGGAAAACTTTTGTGAATCCACAGATCAGGGAAGGAAATGGAAAAAGCACAGCACCAAACCCATCAGACACATAGATTGTCACCTCTGTTTGTTCACAAACAACTTGATGTGTTCCAGTCCACTAGGGGAAGCAGTTTAGTTCTAAAATGGCATGTAAACTATTTGCTAGATTTGGTTAGAAGAATTGGCCTCTTTCTGTCTGTTGTTCTGAGGAAAGGCAAGTGCTTGGTTATTTAAATCAGACTGGAGATTATGGGCAAAGAGAAACTGATGCCCTTTTGTAATGCCGCAGTGCTAACAATCATGGAAGGGTTGAGGTTGGAAAGGACTGCTGGAGGTCGTTTGGTCCAGCCCTTCAGCTCAGGCAGGACAGCCTACAACCAGCAGTGGCTCAGGACTGTGTCCAGATGGCTTTTACGTATCTCCAAGGGTAGAGAGTCAACATCCTCCATCTGTGTTTCAGTTTGTGCCCACTGTCTTTGATCTTGTCACTGGGCACCACTGAAAAGAGCCTAGCTTCCTCTTCTTAATCCCTCCATCTGGTATTTATACTCATTAATGAAATACCATATCCTTTTCTTCTCCAGATTGAAGGGCCCCAGGTCTTTCAGCCTCTCCTCTTACTCAAGTCCCTTCATCATCACTGTGGCCCCTTTGTTGCACTTGCTCTATATGTCCCTTTCTCTCTTGTACTGGGGAACCTAGAACAGTTCTCCATATGGATCTCATCAATGCTTATTAGTGGGAAAGCTGATTTCCCTTGTCCTGTTGGCAGCAGTTCTGCACCCCGGGATGTCAGGATGTTGTTTTCTTTTGTGGCAGCCACGCATGACGAGTTCATATTCAGCTTGGTGCCCATCAGGATCCTCAGTCCTTTCCTGCCAAGTTGTATTCCAGCTGGTTGGCCTCCAGCCTGTACTTCTCCAGATTCAGGACTTTGAACTTGTTGAATTTTGTGAGGTTCCTGTGAGCCCTTTCTCCAGCCTTCTTTCTCGAGGTCTGTGTGGCAGCACGTGCTCTGGTATATCAGCAATGCAGTACTGATCCAACGTTGACCTTTGGGGTATAGCACGAGTTACCAGTCTCTATTTGATCACCACCCTCTGAGCCTGGCCACACAGCTCTCGGTCCTCCTCACTGCTCATCCAGCACTAAGCGAGAGTGTTACAGGAGACAGTGTCAAAAACATGACTGAAGTCAAAGCAGGTGATATTCCCTGCTCTGCCCTTGTCATTTCCTCATAGGAGATTTATAGACTAAGCATAACTTAATTTTTGTGAATCCATCCTGAAATCTTTGTGAAATCCTTTTGAACCTATGTTGCTGTGTGGCAGGTGGATTATCCAGCTGTTGGATGCAGTGCACCTGTGTCTGTGCAAAGCGTTTCAGTGGCTGAATTAGGAAGCAGAGAGCTGCAGAAAAACCTGCTGCTCCAGTTGGTAGAAAAGATGTAAATGCAAAGTATCGTGAATTGCAGATGATAAATCACAGTGTCTTGTTTAATAGGCAGTGGGAGTGAAATCCAGTTTCTCTCAGAAGCACAGGATGACCCTCAGAAACGAAAACCTGACATCAGAAAAGCCAAGTTACTGCTTGGCTGGGAACCCGTGGTATGTACAAATTAATTACTCTTGCTGTGTGGTAAAACACCAGGAAGCAGAGGGGGCTGAGGGAGGCCACATGATAACAATACATTCCCATACTGGAATATCTGCCTAACACTATCTCTAGAACAGTTTTAACATTTTAAGTTTTTCACTTGCATATTAAAAGATGTTTACCTTTCTGTAAGCCTGACGAATCATTTGAAGTATATGGTACATAGTTACTTAGTTAGCAAGCCCATAGCTAATGGGTTTGCTGGTGCTGCTGCAATCCTCATTCCTGTCGCTGGTAATAGGAGTTGGTTTGCTTGGAGAGGTAAGATCTAATTCCCAGAAGAAGTGTGACTTTCTTAGCCAGCTCCCCACTCTAACTTTCACGGTGGTTTGTAGCCTTTTTTATATTTGCACACAAAAATCATTCCAGGAAGCATGTGAACCTACCTAGTAAAGGTAAGCCTAATAATAGAAAAAAAGATTCAGACCCTTCTGAAAGGATTCACAGAGCCACCTGATAGACCATGTCTGACAGCACAAGGGTGGTAACAAATTCTTGCAAAGACAGAGGATTTAACTTTTGTATTTCTGGGCTTCTGTGTTTGGCCCTGGCAGTAACAAAACTTACTCTGAAGTACAGAGCAGTAGTACTTCAGTAGTAGCTACTGAAGTACAGCACCAGTACAGAGTTGGTGCAGCAAGGCAAGCAGTTTCTGTGCTGCTGTTTTTATCTTCCTGTATTGGTGATGGTGTCAGCAAGCATGTCAGAGCATATGGCTCCTGAGAAAACAACTCCTCTGTTATTCCTGTCTTCATATTCTATGCCTATATTTAAACACTGTAATTTGTAGGATTACAATTATTTGTATAGGATTTAAGAATATCAAATGAGATACTGGATGCCAGCTTTATACCATGCTGTGAAAGAGGATCTTTAATCCTTACAAACAGAAGGGGCTTAAATGCTGGATGTTTGTCTCTTTCAATGCATTAGGAATTGAAAGTAGAATTATGCATGTCTGTTTTGATATTAAGCAGACCCATCATAACAATGTGTGAGATTGAAATTTGTTGGCTTTTTCAACTTATGTTAGAAAATACATGTGCTGGTTTTTAGCTCAGCTGCATTAGCAGTGAGGAGATGTAACCAGCATGTGGTGCTGTTAATACTTAGATTGGCTAAGAGTGAGACTCCCTGGCTCCCTTGTGATAGCTGTTTTATAAAAGATACTGTTGTGAAATGAGCTGATATGAACCTAGAGTGATACAATTCTCTCCTCACTTTTGGGAACAGGTCCCGTTGGAAGAAGGTTTGAATAAAGCAATTCATTACTTCCGTAAAGAGCTTGAGTATCAAGCAAACAATCAGTATATTCCCAAACCAAAACCTGCAAGGATGAAAAAAGGAAGAACAAGACATAACTGAAGACTGTTAGTTGGACAGGAAATTCCCTGCTTGACATTTGACAGATGTAATTTTTTTAATTTTTTTTATTTTTTTTGTTTTTTCAAGAGAGAGACTTTAAAACAGGTATCATGAAGAACGAACTGGAATTTCATTCTGAAGCTTGCTTTAAAGAAGTGGATGTGCCTAAAAATAACATAAATATTCCCTTTCCCTGCAAATCTTGCCTTGCACTTTTTAAATCTGTCTTTTTATGTAAAATAGAGTAGAAGCATCTTTTAGTATCTTCAAGTTTTATATCTTGATGTGAGATCATTTTGTTGTGACTGTCCTTGACAGTTTTATTTACTGGTTTCTTTGTGAAGCTGATGATAAACACAAATGGGATGGAAAATGCCAATTTATTTATAAAATGGGTACTATAAAATATGAGATGTTCTGCTATGCATAAGAAAAAAACTAGTGGTATTGTCAGGTGAAAGATACTGACATCTGCATATAGAAGAGTTTAAAAGAATTCTGTATGAGAGCTTTATGTATTCTTTAAAGAAGAGATTTTTTCAAAGTTTAGTTTTAGTTCTACACTTGAATTTGAGATATTTTCATTGATTACCATGGATAAGGATATTTTGAATCACTGCTGTGTTGTGCGTACTCTGGGAATAAAGTTAATGTATTATTGGTTACAGTGGTTGAATATGCTATTTTAATAAAATACTGAAACTTCTGTTATTAGTTTCAGGGTTTCACTGTGGGCATTTCTCTGGATTTGCACATCTGTGGATTTATTATGTGTTAATTATAAAGTAATAGTCTGTAAATAATCCACTTGATGTTAATAACTTTGGTCTTACATTGCTTGTCTCTTAACAGATGTATAGTAAGGGCTGCAAGATGTCTGTTGAAATAGATCAGACAAAACCATCCTGATTCACTCCAATTCAGGTAGTTGATAGTGATGCAGGAGTATAATATTTTCTTTAAACCGTGGAGCCTAACTTCAGCCTTCCTTAAGGAAATACTGAGGAAGTGTTTCTGTTTTAAGCAGTTACTAAATTGCCAGTAAATGCTTTCAACTTTAGTAACTATGCCAGTCGTCATAGAAAAAAACAAAAACAAAAACAAAAAAAACTTCTATTCCTCTTATTTTTAATGATTCCCCTAGTTTTTAAAGGGTATTTAAAAGGTATTTTGGCTTAGTGCCACTCAAAATTGAAAATCCTACATCTCATCAAGCAAAGTGATTTCAGTTTATCTCATTAAAGCTTGATATTTTTATTAGCTTTTGAGTATCTTCAGGTTGATGGTAAATTGGGAGTTACCAGTAGCAGTGATGTTATGCCCAGCCCTGGGAAGACTCCCAGAGTGATGTGGCATTTAGGCCCCTTTGTCTAAGCTGTCTGCCAGAGCCTCACAGTGCTTGCATGGCTTGGACTCTCATCCAGTCTGTCTGGTAAAGTTCCCAGTGACTCCAGCCAGTGATGGGGTTGCTGCATTCATTGCTGTGCCCTGCCTGGAGTGGAGCTGCAGGGATTCTTTTAAGACTAATGGGTTTTTCCTTGCTCACAAGTGCACGTTTTCTCCCTTTGGAAATCTGCCATACAGCTGAGGTGGGGAGCCAGGGTGCATTTTCCTGTCTGGATTCAGAGGTGGAATTTAGATATTATACATTACCTCCATCTTTTCACAGCCAAGCAGCTTGATATCTACTTTTTTTGTATGAAGCCTTTTTCTAGGTCCTTGATCTGGGTATTTATTCCATACTAAATTGCCTGAAAAGTACACCGTGGTGTGCTGCTCCAAATATGCCTGTAACCTGTCATTACTAAAACACTCACAAAGCACAACCTCTCCCTGTACTCGAAGACACAGCTGGACATGTGTGAAAGTAGTGCCCACTTCTTCAGTAGTTCTTTGGAGAGAAGTGCTAATCAGGTCCCAGCATGGTGGTTTTAACCCTTAAAACCCTTAGGCTGGATATTGTATTTGGGGGATGATGCTCTTTCTCCTTTGGTTTTACTCCTAGTGCAAATTGTGCCATTGTATGCCAAAGTCTTTGAAGAGATGGGACACAGGTACAACCCTGGTCCAACATTTAGTGCAGCCATAGAGGATAAATGGGAGCTCTGGCTACCAGCTGTTACTTCCAGGCCTGTTTCTTATTTAATCCAGTGACTTCAGTGCAAAGGATGTGAATTTGTACAGGCACAAGCATGCTACTGCAAACCAGCTCAAAATGTATATGTTAAAAAAAAAATCCCTTGGGAAGTCTGAGCATTTAGATACAAGAGAGAAGGAGTTAAAAGCTCTTTAGGTTACTTCACAGCCTGACTTCCTTCATAAAAAGAACAAATTGAAGAGAGGGCAAGTTACTGGTACCAGTACAACCCATCTCTGTGTTGTCTCCCACTGGGCCCGAACGACAAGACTGTGGATTTGCTATTTTCCTCCTACTGTTTCTAGTTTTTGTTTCAGAGGTTCCTGATTCAGCTCCCATATTCTTTTTAATAGTGTCTTCTAGCAACAGGAGCTGAGGCAGCTGTTGCCCTTAGGTTTTGAAGCCAGTGAATGACTGTGGAGCTGATTCGAAAGGCATGAATCATGTTAAGAGTCTGCTGATGCTTGAGACTGAAAGTCTGGGGTACTTTGAAGTTGTCTGGTCTGAACTAGTCTTCAAGAAGTCAGGTGGAGGTTTGCATGTTGCTGCTCTGCTCCTGTCTGGGGTTAGACATCTCAGCAGGAGAGAGAGGCATCAAGTGTGTTGGGAACCACAGGTAAGAAAGAGCTGCTGCCTCTCCAGAAGAGCCTCTTTTGATGGAGGGTAGTAGAATTCAGCACTGAAAGCTTGGAAATACAGGATTTAGGAGTGAATGAAGCTGAAGCATGCTCTCAGGACTTTTTTTTCCACTAGAAAATTTGAGAATTGGAATTTTCTGCTGTCATCTGGTCAGGCAGACAAGGTAAAACTGACATGACCAAACTTGAAGTGCCTGTTTACTCACAGCGATCTGTACAGCTGGGCAGTTCAGCTGGTGCTGGGTGCAAGTCCTCACTCTCAGTAGGAAATACACAGTGCAGCAGAAGGAACTGACCAGCTTGGTGCTGCTCAGTGAGACCAGCTTTCCAGAAGGAAAGATGTGCAAGGCACCTGCCGCTGTGCTTCCTTTGGTTCTCGCAAGGAGGACCACTCCTGCTGCTGGAGGTTGCTACAGCATGAGATCACAGTTGGATTTTATTATTTTTTTCAAGCAAGATATACTTCTTTATTTCTCTATGTAGGCTGCTAAGGAACATTGTTAGCCACATTGCTAGTCTACAGACAGCTACAGAGGGGCTTGCAGACCTAATGAATTTCAAGTAGTTCCATGAATATGTAGTCTAGAGAAGCCTCATGCCTGACTTTTTGCTGTATGGGGAAATAATGATGTGGTAGTTTCTGTGTCTAAGGTGTTTGCAGATTCTCTTAACCTATATAGACTCTGGTGGGTTTAGTAGCCAGTGAGTTCACTGCTACCTGGGTATTAATGTGTCTTAATCTATGTTTTTCAATAAATTTTTAGAAAGGTAATATACTGGGGAAAAAAGCTTCACTTTTTGCCAGGGTTTGAATTGCATTTCAAAGTTGAAAGCGGCATAATTGCCTTAGAGAACAGGCTACAGAGGGCAAAACAAGGCTTCGATTAGTTTGATGGATTGAGCCAGTCCCCAACCTTGCTAGTATTGAGTTTAATGCTACTTGAAGCCAGGAAGTCTCTGAGGGTTGTTAGAGGCTGGTCAGGGGCTGGTCCACAGGAAGAAGCTGCTGAAGCTGCTTTGTTAACAGCAAGTGTGTACTCAACACTGCTAGCCCTAACAGCTGTACATTCCTTCCCTGAAATTCCTGGGAATGTAGCTGCCACAAATCCATAGTTACTCTGTAGTGAACGTTACCCTGTGTGGGGATTTCAGTGGCAGAAAGGAATGTCTTATTTGCAGCTCTTGACTCCTTAGAGCTACCATGAAGAGCAGCAATAGTTCTGAAGCAAAGCAGGCTCTTTCTGTGTGGCAGAAGGCTTCTGAGTGGAATTCTGTGTTAACAGAGAGGCTTTGCTAAAGTGACAGTTCGTATTTCTTGCAAAAAAAAAAAAAAGAAAAAAAGAATTTTGGTTCTCTGTTCCTTGTCTCGTCCTTCTCTCACTTTTTATTTCATAATAGCAATTTGACAAGTCTGTCCATCTTGGTTTGTTGCCATTTACAGCCTGGAACAAGCACTAGCTTGTTTATTTTTGCAGTGTTTTCCCTAGATGCTGACATGCTCTTCAGCAAGGAGCAGGATCCTCTGAATATTGTGGTCCATACCACAGCTGAAACAGCTGGAAGGTCCAAAGCACAAAGCCACAGGGGACAGTGGCCTTAAGTGCTGTCAAAGCTTCACACAGCAATCTGGGCTTCATCCACCCCACTGCAGAGAAAGCTGTTTCAAACAAGGAAGGCTGCATGTTCCACCTGGGCAACAGTCCTGGGATAGAAGTGCTCAATCCCCCATCCCCAACGTGTTTATGTAACAAGTAGGAACTTGAAAGGAATGATGACCTGTCCTCCTCCTCCTCCAAAAACAACAACAACAAAAAAGGACACAGCAGTAATTCCATTTTGGCAGAAATGTTTGCTGGCAGGTGTTACCAGCAAAGGAGGCAGCACTGCCCTGTGAATCTGATGGATCTGCCTGGCTGACACCAACAAACTCTGGGATGTTGCAGCATCAGGCTTTGAAACATGAAGCACTGGAGCATGGCCAAGCTATTCCTGTTCTGAAGGGAGCCACAATGAACAATTGCTGCTCTTCTGTCTTGCTGGAGAGGTTACGTTATGTCAGTGCTGGGATGGCTGAGGGTGATGGGGATGTGAAGTGCTCTATACTGTCTGCACAGCAGAACAGAAATGTTGGGAAGAGGTGCACAGCTCTGTCTATGTTTTGGGACAGAAATAGCCAAGGGAAATTAAACTTTGAAGCACTCCCTGCATATCTGATGAATTTTTTTCCCCAGTAATCTTCCTCCTTTTGCCCACGCCTCATCCTTGCTTTCCATCATTGCAGCTGCTTCACTGCAAGGCAGGTGCACCCCTCTGCAAGGAGGGTGCCCTCACCTCAGAGCTGTTGCCTTGTGGTGAGTTACCCCAGCCAGCAGCAAAGTCACAAAGTCACCCTCACAGCCATTCCCTCCTCCTGCCCCAATGGGAGAAAATTAGACAATCAGAATGAGTACTCTTGAGGGCTGAGATAAGAGCAGTTTAATGAGTGAAGAAGAAAACCCGAGTGATGCAAAGGTCACTCAGCATCTCTCCCAAGCAAGCCTGGTGCTCACTCAGACTCTGAGAAATGGTTTTCCTGGAAGGCAAAGCCCCCACCCTCTTTTTCTTCTTCACAGCTTTTAGTGTTGACCAAGTCATTATATCATTTGGAGTTGCCCAGTTTGGGGTCAGCTCTCTGACCCATGTACTCTCCTAGCCTGCCTCTTGGGGGGCAGTGTGGAAAACAGGCTGTGAAGGCGTTGTTCACGCAAAGCAAAAACATTTGTGTTCTGCCTATGCTGGTTTAGTCACAAATCTAAAACATGTCATCATACACGTTGTTATGTAGAAAGCTAACTCTGTCCCACTCCTTAACGCTGCAACACAATATAATGGAAAAGATTTTTTTTTCCTCTTAAAGAATTCAGAAGACAGAGAACATAGATTTGGTTGTGAGCTTGCAAGGCACAGAAAGCTGCTAGACTGAGTCAGCCCTGCCAGAATGGACAGAGTTTACAAAGGCCTAGGGAGAGATGGTCTTTATTTACAGCACTTTTTTTATTCTTCCTTATTCAGCTGGTCTGAATTACCAATTGTAAATTCTGGGAAATAATGGAAATTACTAGCATGGTTCAAATGTTGCCAAATTCAGTGCATTTCTTGGATAATACACAAAATGGAAGTATTCTAGGAATAGGTGTTTTCCAACTGTGCAAAAGAGTCTGTGCTTGACTCAAAATGTGATTATTCTGTATTTGGAATAAAGGCTCTTCTACCAAGGAAACACACGAGTCTAAACAGTTAAATTGCCAAGGATTCTGTGGAGATTAAGCCTAGAGAAGGTTGAGGGTTTGGAGCATGTTAGGCCAGCATGGATCTGTGTGTGCAGAGAGGTGACCAACATACTTGTTCAGTTTGGCTCCCTCAGCAAAGAGCTGTCTCCTGGGAAGTGTTCCTGCAGGGAGCTGGTAATGCTGGACTACATCTCCTAGACACCAGTGCATCGCACAACAAGGGCTTTAGACAAAAGATTACGAAATACACTCAGAGTTAAGAAAGAAGTGAAGTGTAAAGAATGGTGGTGTTGTCATCCATGCTTTGGAAATTTCTTGTAAGCTTTAGATGAGAGAAAGCTAAAGCATCCATGCTGTCTTCTCTGACTGCTACAGTTGGTAGAACATATTTAATCTTCCTTTATCCTGATTCTTCAGTTCCAGAAGTCATGGAGCAGCCAGCCTTCCTCACCTGCCCCTTCCCAGTCCTCTACATTTGTCAAGTACCAGCAGTGCTTTCCTCTGCCCAGCTCCTCCTGAAGCCCCTGACGGCTGAAATCTCCCTCCCAGGCTGATGTTGCTGTGATACAAGAATTGGTTGTGTTTCAGGATTCTTAACATACATGATGCCACCAACAATCCCCCCTTAATCCACTGTGTTTCACTAACAGATGCCTGGTCTCTGATATATTTTGATGCTCAGCCTAACATGCGTGTTTCAGTCTGAATTGGGGTAGAGGGAATTTTGCAGTAGGAAATTATGATGTCAGGGAATTGTTTTGGATGCTATCTGACACTATCTCAATTTTAAATAGCTTACTTTGTTGTTTTATTCCCTGCTTTGAGCTAGGCTGGGAAGCTTGACGCTAAGTGGAATGGACACAAAGGGGAGTATTCAGCAAAGATAACCTTTGGGTTATCGTGCCTGGGAGGGGTTGGGGCCACTCAGGTTGGATGCTCTGCGCCTCCGCAATTACTGCTGAAGTCAAGTTCCTGCCTTGAGCCCGTTCCCCGGAGGATCCTTTCACAGGCTTTGTCGGTAGGCAAGCTCGTCTGCACTGAATTTAGCTTTTGTGAATATCTGCGTCCTTGACCCAACAGGAGCTGCAGAAGTGCCATGTCAGGCTTGGAGTGCTGCACACTGTAAGTATGGAAATGGCAGAGGAGGCAACAAGGCAGCACTTCAATTGACAGGAAATCCTTTTTTTTCTTTTCTCCTAAGAATAATTGCATTTATTTGTTAATAGAAACGTAAATGGGCAGGCACATCTTAAATGTAGTGGCTTATATTATATATTCTATATGCCAAAGTAAATTATATAATGTAATTTTGCAATTAATTGTAGGACAGCAAATGAAAAAGCCCTTTAAAAAAGAATCTGTAGTAATGCAGTTGGAATTAAACTTACTGTTATGAAGTATACTAAATAATGGCAACCTGATTATCAAAAAAGCTTTATTTCTATAACACTTTATATATATAGTGTACTACTAAGTAATGATAGTTTTAAAAAGTTGCTTTCATCAAAGTCTGGCAGTTCCTTTACTCTTACTGTTTGACATGAATAGAAGACAAAGTGGGGTCATTCTGACTGAGAGAGGGCTCAGCCTCACCCAGTGCAGCCCTACAGGCAGCAGCTATAGTAGGATAAATGGCATCAGTAATCGTCGTAGTTGACGCCTGCACCGTGCCTGAAGGTGTGTGGATTTCGTGGGCCAATCGGAGAATCTTCATCGTAGTGGTGCTGGTAGTAGCCACCGTAGTATTCATTACGAGCACGCCCCAAGTTTGTCCAGTAGGAGATGTCATCTTCAAATTTCTGCCAGAAAAAAAGGATAGCATTTGCTTTCAAGCCTGAAACTACAGCGATGAGATGAAAAAGAAATGGTGCAAGAGCCTCTTTCAGAAATTCAGATCCTTTGCACATTTGTCATAAATGAAATCTCTAGATCTAAGTGGTTTTGTGACTTGTACCCACCTTCTCTATGGGATTATCAGGATCCTGAGTGCCGGAATTGTCCTGCCCAGTCCCGTACCCCCCTGCCCACTGCAAAGTGCTTAAGCTGAGGGCACTTTCATCTGAAATGTGGGCTGTAAAATTATATCAATATTTTGCAATTAAAATTTAAAGGTTTAGTTGTCCCTTGCCATGTGCCTTTAGTTGCAATGTCCCTGGCTGGGGTGCAGCAGGCTTTTGCTTTCTGTCTGTGATCTCTCACTCCCACCTTGCACGGGTGAAAACAAAGGTACAGTGCAGCCTTCCAGCTATGGAAATGCAATAAACACTTCAATTCTGCTCACAACAGCAGAGGAAAAATAGTGTGCAAGGATATCAAATACTTGCCAAGTCAAAGCCTTTCCATCTGAATGACTCTTTGGAAATATTTTTGGCTGAGATTTGGGGGGAAAAAAAGTTTTGCAAATACACAATGGCTAAGTATGGACCAAGTCCTTTGCTGGAACAAACAGTTATTTCATTGTTAAGTCTGTGTCTTAATACTCAAGAAAATCTACTAAGTGGATTCATTGTATCCCACAACAGGCCTCATTTCAGTTTTTGAAATGCATACAGGAACTCAGAGGAGATTTCACTTTATCTGCATGGTTTGACCTTGTTCCTTTTAGTATTTTCCCCCAGTCTTCTGATGTATAAAACCACTTTTCCTATTTTTCCTATTCCTATTAGTGAAGGGGGATGTAGCCATGCTGTTGAGAAGTTACTTTTATCCACATAATATCCAGGAGAATTTAGGAAAAAAGTACACTTCATTATTTCAGCTCAAGCAAAGGATTATTTTTCTAATTGTTGCAGCTTTGAAAATGAGGGCATTCATCTTCCAAGCAATCCACATAGTATGAAAGTTTAAAATGTAGTCCAGTTTGCCTGTGCCAATGCAATCTCATTAAACATATTCATACAGCTGACAGAAGCCAAGAATTCAACATCTATGACTATTTTTACCTCTTATTAAAAGCAGAAAAGATTCTACATGTGGGACTGCAACCACACTTTTTTTGCCCTATCCAGCATCTATTTAGTAGAGCTTTGTGCAGAGTTTGATTCCACTCCAATGTTTTTACATATAAAGTGTTTTTAAAAAATGTGTCCTTCTCATTTGAAGGGAGGCTGACTGAATATTATCCAATGGCTTTCCTTTCTCATATAGAGTGGAGGCACAGCTGCCAGTGTTCATAATGGTCAGGAGCTGCCCACACTGTGGAGGCGCAAGTGTGCATTGGGTACAAAATGTCAGTGCCATTTCACAGAGGAGTGCCAGTCACAGCCAGCTAGGTGCGGATTTCTCAGCATGTTTAAAAGCTGATTGGGTTGGCGCTGACAAATTACTTTCCTGAAATATGATTGATTGCTTTAAGTCTGGCCACCTATCCTATCCACAAAGCAAACTTTGTGCATATGTCCAGTTACAATTTATTAAGCTTAAGTTTGGTAGCAGACACTGATACAAGACCTCAATATAATTTTTTTCTACTAATAAAATAAGGCAAAGATCTCGTAACAGACGTTATATTTCTGTGTGACATTTGCCACTTTGAAGAAGAAATCTGGGCAGGGACACCTTCTACTAGACCCCATCAAACCTGGCCTTCAACACTTAGAGGAATAGGGCATCAACCACTTCTCTGACAACTTGTTCCAGTGCCTCACTGCCCTCACAGTTAAGAATTTCTTCCTAATATCTAATCTAAATCTCTTCTTTTTTTTTTATTTAAAGCAATCCCCCTTGTTCTATCCCTGTCTATTCTCCCCCTTTTTTATGAGCCCTCTCTGCTGTTCACTAACCTGCTCATCGAAGCCCAGGTACAGGAACTGCTGGTACCACTGCTGCACGTCGGGCTGGCTTCTGTCCCACAGCTGGCGCCGCTGCCGTCTCAGGCTGCTCAAGAACTCCTTGGCTGCTGTTTCTTTCACTGACACCTCAGGCTTTGCAGCAGCAGAGGCTGAAATTAATTCCCCCCACAAAAGGCATGCCAGGAAATTTTTGGTTAGCCTGAAGCATCCTGCTTGCAGCAAGCAAGAAAATTATTCTCATATCATGCCATCACCTTTGTGCTTGCCAGTGCAATGCCTGTAGCAGAGTAACAGTAATAAACCCAGGAATCACTGATGTAATAGGATTTCTCTGCTACCCTCATTCTCCTGGATTCTTGAACAGCATTCCTGAGCTCAAGTACAGCAGCTAACTGAGGAATTTAAATAAAAACACCCAAACTCAAGGAGCATATACACTATGTGTTTGTGCTTTCAGGAGAGAACAGGAGACTGGCCCTAAGTGCTACAGTTGCAGAAATTGGTTGAAGAAGAGAGGTGGAGTTAAAAAGACTTAGGAAGCTGGAGAAACACTGCTAACATATTTGAGTGGAGAGAGGGACACTTTAAAAAATAGATTTTTGAATGTGATGTGTAAAAAAGTGTTAGTAAATGCCTTGTATGCCTGAAAATAGAAGCCCATCAGGTTTTCATAGCAACCTGTGTGAGGGATGCATGGAAATGCCCTAACCTGGCAGACCCAGAAGAGCCATCTGGCTTGCTCCATGCCTAAGAGCAGCTTGCTGTGGCTGCTAGAAGAATTTATGCACCTCCCAAAACATGGATGAGAGGACTACACAGGATGAGAAGAAACGGCCTCAAGTTGTGCCACAGAAGATTTAGATTCGATGTTAGGAAAAATTCCTTCACTTTAAGAGTGGTTAAGCTTTGGAACAAGCTGCCTAGGGAAGTGTGGGAATTGTCATCCCTGGAAAGTGTTTGAAAAACACATACATGTGGCACTTGGGGACATGGTTTAGTGATGAACATGGCTCTGATGGGTAAATGGTTGGATTTGAACTTAGAGATCTTTTCTAATTTATGACTCTAGTTCTAATGAATCTAGTTCTATGATTCTGTGACTGGCCAGCCTGGCCACACATGGAAATGATAAAACATGGTATCGATCTGGCTTTGAAACAAGAAGTGTGTAGGAGTAGAAGTCTTGCCTTCAGATGGTTCATTTCAATGAGGAAGAAATCAGGAACACAAGTGTACATGGGATTTTTGGAGGATGTGAGGGAAGAGACTGGGATAGATAGGTGGAGAGGTGAAAACCACTGAAGTAGGAGCTGGGCAGTCTCACAGAGGAAAGCAAAGGACTGCAGAGAGAAGGAGATTCTGAAGATAAAAGTGATAGATGAATTGTTGCAGTAAGTGGGAAACAGTAGGCTGTCCTGCAGTAATGAACTGGAAACATAACTCACCATGTGCTTGGACTGGGTGTTATTATTGGGAAGAGGCACAGCTGATCAAATGTCCCATGAATGAGCCCTTACACAAGGGACACTGCCAGCAAGGGAAGCAGTACTGCACACTTTAGAAACCAACCAGAAAAGGCTAGAATTAAAGAGGCTGCATATTCCTTCCATCATCAGTTTTGCATGCTTCCTGATCTAAGCCATGTTGTCTGCATGCCCCAAGAGCTCTCCCCAGGCAGTCCCTCTCCCCAGGGGACCTGAACAAACAAGAGGCCACTGCTGTGGTGCAGGAAGGTTGCTCCTATCTTCACACAAGCACTGCAGAATTGTGACATATGGAACCCGCACACAAGGAAAACAGAGGTGGGTGGGATATATATTTTAGTTCTGGTAAGAGAGGTGGGGTGATGCCAGAGAAAAAACCCCAGTATAAAATTAGAAAGCCTGGCAGAAAGTGGAAATCCCCCCTGTGGGGGTATAAATTCTTTGTTTCAGCCATAGAGCAGGCTGAGGGGAGCTAGCCAAAACTTCTGGGATGTTTCATCTGCCGTGGTGCAGCTTGTTCCCAGTTGGCATCTTTTCCACCACTTCCCTTCAGCCAGTGAGCCATTCCATGCTTCTGACTGCTGGGCCTTTGGCAATCATCTCTCCCATAAGAGAGCAGTTTTCCAAAAAGGAAGCACAGGTGGAGCCAAGAAGACAAAAAGAACAAGTCAAGGCACCATAGGCAAGCCATGTTTGCAGATATTCTTCCCTGTGCCTGAGCCAGCAGTATTTCCATGCATTATAATTCCTTGGATAAGCTTGTGACTTCCCCAAATAACCCGGATAAATGCCACGTCTGCCATACACACATTAGAAAAGTTCAGTGCTGTGCTCTGTGCAGAGCAAAAGGCAGGCGTGCAGCCTGAGGCTGGGAACCCCGGATTTCAGAGGGGGCTGTGATAGGCAGAGCTTGCAGCCCAACATCCCAAACAGCAGGCAGGCAGAGGCTCTGCCTGAGCAGGAGGTTTTGGTGTGGCCCGTAGTGAGGGTGGCCCTGTGCTTGCAGCCTCCTGTTCCACCTGCACTCCTGGAGCTGGAGGTGCAGGGACAGATCATCGGCAGCTTGAACTGACAGCAGCCGAGGAAAAACCAAGGAAAGCACTTTGCTGGCTCTTTACTTACCTTCTCGTTTCTGAAGCATCAGTTTAAGCTTATTTCCTCTTGAAACATCTAGACAAATAAAAATAAAACACATACATTTACTGAGAAGGAAATAACAACAAAAGATTATTCCTCAAAAACTGCCAGAAGTACTTTTTGTGATAGCTCCAGTTTAACAGGCAAAGCAGACAAGTTTCCCCCAAGAGAAACTTGCTCTCTTTGCTCCCCTTTCCACACTTGAGCTCAATATACACTGCAGGGGATCTTCTGACACTCCAGCATCCTCTCCCCAGCTCTCTTGGCAAGGGAAACCGTATACTGGCCTTTTTTCACCAACTAAATTATTTTTTTTTTCATCAGAAAATTGCAGCTGATTCCAGTATCAGCACCCAGAGCAACATGATAATACTGAAAACCTCTTGTCACCGGGTGAGGGCTGTGCTAACAATCAGACTGCTCCAAAATTGTGCCTGGCATCCTGCCCCAAAGCACATCGAAGCAGTCACATCTTGCTGATCCCCAGGCCGGCAGCGCAACGGGAGACCTGCAAGCGCTCGGCTGTTCCGAAGTGCTTCAGTCGCTGGCAAACAAGCGCCTTTTTAAAAAGATGCCCAACTTGCACAAGGTTTGGAGCAAGGTCCAAAGGCTCTCGTCCCCGCGGGATGCCAGGGTAAGTTTTCTGCCGTGCCAGGTTCTGCTTTCCCCGCATCCCGCATCCCGCACGGCGCGCTCACTCACCGGGGGCCGCGCAGAGCAGCGGCAGGAGGAGGAAGAGGAGGAGGAGGAGGGGGGCCCCGGGCAGGGCCCCGCGGGGACACGACGGCGGCATGGGCGGCAGCAGAGGAGAGGAGACGAGACGAGAGGAGAGGAGAGGAGTCCCACCTGTGCGGGAAGAGACGGACAGGATGGAGGTGGAGGGAGGGACGGAGGAGCGGGAGGGAGGGAAGGGCCGGGCGGGGACGGGCGGGGTGGCGGCGAGGCCGGGGGGGCCAGGACAGCGCTCCGGTATCGGCACCGGCACCGGCACCGGCACCGCAGCCCGGGACCCATCCCCTGGGATTGGGCACCCTGCGCTCCGGGCGGACGGGATTCCTATGAGCAGGACCGGGCTTCCACTCGTGCGCTCGGCTACCTCCCAGAAGCAATTTTATTTTTTGGAATTGCATACAGTAAACCCAGTGAAACTTTTAAAGACCTTTCAGCTGCTCGTGCAGGCTTTTCTGACAGGGGAGCTTAAAAAAATTTTAAATGGCTATAGTATGTCATTTCGCATTGCTCTCGATATAAATCCTGTTTGTCAGATCCTTGTAACAGTACATGGAAATGGAGAGATTGTCCTGATGGAAAAAATAAACAGAATCAACCAAAGGTGACTTAGTTCAGGGTTTTCTCTGTCTCCCTTCCTCCCACTGCCCAAACCTCTAGAAAATCCCAACGCATTTTAGCTGATTGGCTTTAAAAAACATTATGGAATTTTTTTTCTACATATGGACAGTTTTAGTTTATTGTAAGAACTCAGGGACCAAAACCCAAGTTCACAAACTATGAGCCCTTGCTCAGCAGTTTCATAACTCTAATGGTGCCTAAACTTACTCTTGCCTTTTCCAAATTCATACTTACACCTTCCCTTGGTGAATTAATCTTCTGCCAATTCCTTCTCCTGCAGATGCCAGAAACACCCCAGATGAATTCCTAATTAATGCCTTACCCATCCTCAGACACAAACTTCTCTCTTCCACAGCAGCAGAGACCCACAGCACTCAGGAGACCACAATGAGCATCTCACCTCCTGCTGAACCTGTGCCAGCAGAGAGCAAGGGAGAGCTGGGCTCCCACTGTAAGCTACTTGTGAGAAATCTGGCAAGTGCTGAGGCCTTGGCTCTATGATAGAAGGATCGGTTCCAGATCACTTGCAGATGAATGCATACACACACAGAGAGTGCATACTGCATATATTGCATTTGTATATAAATATGTACATTGAATATGTATGTGTATACACATACATAGCCATCAGTGCACGGTGGGGGACCTGTGCAGTGGTGTGTCAACTCCCTGTGATGAGATGTGAAACCCATACAGGCACAGCAAATCGTGGGGGTGGGACCAGACCCCATGGCTGGCTTCACCACTCACTGAAAAACACAGAAAAATCACCAGAGTAGGCTGGTCCCTCAGCAGTGTCCCAACCCTAGCCTGAATGCTGCTTCAGGAAATCGCTCCTGTTTGCCCCACACATCTTTCCTCTTCTGAAAAAAAATCACTTGTATCTTCACTCAAAGCTTTTCCCTTGCTGTCCTTCATCCCCCAGCACCCCTGAACTAAAACTCGGGCATCTCTGCTCATCCTTTTTGTAAGGACTTGTTACAAGGACATGAAGTGATAGGATAAGGGCTTCAAACTGAAAGAAGTTTAGTTTAGATATTAGGAAGAAATTCTTTACTGTGCAGGTGGTGAGACCCTGGAACAAGTTGCCCAGAGAAGTTTCTGGATGCCCCATCCCTGGAAATGTTGAAGGCCAGGTTGGATGGGGCCCTGAGCAACCTGGTCTTTGGGAAGGTGTCCCTTCATATGGTGGGGAGGAGTTGGAATGAGATCATCTTTAATGTCACTTCCAACCCAAACCATTCTATGATTCTGTTATCCCAGTCCAAGTGGCAGTGTCAAAGTCCAACAACAGCTCCACCCAAAGTGCCTCTTGCTCTCTGCAGGAGCCCATCTTCCCACAGAGAGTGTGTGGGAGGGAGAAGCACCTTCCTGATCCCTGTGATAGAAGCATTTCCACAGGAGGCTGAGGTCCCACCTCAACTCCCATGCAAATGTGAACCAGAACTTCATCTTTTCTGGCACTGTTTTAGAGTGGTCTTTCCCATTCTTCAAGTGTCAGCAGACAACACCGTGTGTTGGAGTAAACACCCCTTCTCCTGAATCAATGCACTCTTTCATCAGGTTAATGCTGACAGCCTGCTTGCTAAAACCACCAGAGATTTTGGGATAGTTATTTGCAGAATATAGCTAGAAGGGACAGAAATGAATAGCACATATGCAAGACTACATGGAAAAGCTGTGATGGAGTTAATTTATAAAACCTGGGCAATAACTCATGAATATTCATGGTTTACTGCTATTCTGGTAATGGCAAAGGGTGTTTTGTTCAGCTGGTTGGTTTGTAACAAGCCTTGTGTGGGAGCTGGGGCTCTGCAGAACTTCAGGTGCTTTGTGCCTCTCAGCCAAGAAAATACAAAGCACAGAACCTCTTCTGGAAGAAACTGCTGGGATAAAATGCAATCTTGTGAAACCCAGAGAAGGGATTGACTCAAGTACAAGGTTATTGTGAAATTCATTGGTCTAGTAATGGAAGAAGTGATTGACAGAAGACTATAACGCTCAGGTTTAAACTGAGTGCAGTGTCTTCAAGAAGAGGTCATTTTCTCAGTTCAGGGGACAGAAGTTTTTGCCATAAAGTAAAAAAAAAAAACATAACAGCACTTCATTTCAAAGACAGGAGTGAAAGGTGACTGATGTTTTCCCAGTAGCAATGTCTATTTCTTTTCAGGTTGTTTTAAGGACTTAAGGCAGTGTTGCCCTAGTATTGTAGTAAGGCACTTTTTTTTCTGCTGAGCTTGCAACTACTGCATTATTATTCCAAGTATTTACCCCTGAGTGAATATCCAAGTTTATGGACATGCCTGCAGTGCCCCTTTCTGTTATTTACCATTAAAAAACCACAGTTGCTATGTGTACAGCTGGAATACTGCAGCGTTTTCCTGGGATCTCTCTATCAGCAGTGACGCTGCTCTCTTTAAAACCTCCCTTTCTTCAGCATCACCAGGATCACCAGCCCTTATTCTTTAACCTGCCAGACATCTGCTGGGAACTTAATACAGCAGAAAAGAGGCAGTCCAGGAGGTTCTCAAAGTGTGTGGAGGATAGCTTTTTGTCACAGCTGGTGAGTGAGCCCTCCAGGGGAGAGACTATGTTAGATCAGTTTGTAGACATGGGCTGGTGGGAGATGTGGTGGTTGGAAAACATCTGGGGCACAGTGATCATGAAATTATAGAGTTCTCGGTATTTGGTCAAATAAGGAGGAGCATCAATAGAACATTCACACTAGACTTCTGTAGGGTCAACTTTGGCCAATTTAGGAGACTTATTCAAAGAGTTCCTTGAGAAGCAGCCCTTAAAAACAAAGGAGTTCAGGAAAGATGGGCGTGCTACAAAATAGAGATCTTGAGGGCACAGGAACAGACTGTCCCTGTATGCTGAAACATGAGTCAATGAGGCAAACACACAGCCTGGATGGGCAATGAGGTTTTGAAGGAACTTAGGAATTAAAAGAAGATGTATCATCTTTGGAAGGAGGGTCAGGTGTCTCAGAAAATATTTCCTAGGGCATGTAGGAAAAAAATTAGAGAGGCCAAAGCTCAGTTAGAACTTAATTTGGCAACTTTTGTAAAGGATAATAAAAAATGTTTTTACAAATATATTAATGGCAAAAGGAAGGGTAAGACCAACCTTGATTCTTTATTGGATGCAGGAGGGAACTTAGTAACCGCAGATGAAGAGAAGGACATAGTGCTTAACACCTTCTTTGCCTCAGTCTTTAGTGGGAAGATGGCTTGTCCTCGGGACAACTGTCCTCCTGGGCTGATAGTATTGGGGAGCAGACTGGTCCCTCTGTTATCCAGGAGGAAGCAGTCAGAGAACTGCTGAGCTGCTTGGATGTTCATAAATCTATGGGACCAGATGGGATTCACCCTGGGGTGATGAGGGAGCTGGCAGATGAGCTTGCAAAGCTGCTCTCCATCATTTACCAGCAGTCCTGGCTCACTGAGGAGGTTCCAGATGACTGGAAGCTGGCCAATGTGACACCCATTCACAAAAAGGGTGGGAAGGAGGATCCTGGTAATTACAGGCCAGTTAGCCTGACCTCAGTACCCGGTAAGGTAATGGAGCAGCACCCCCGGATGGCCAGGGTATCAGACCCAGCCAGTGTGGGTTTAGGAGGGGCAGGTTGTGTTTGACCAACCTGGTCTCCTTTTATGACCAGGTGATCACCTGGTGGATGCGAGAAAGGCTGTGGATGTCGTCTATTTGGACTCCAGCAAGGCCTTTGACACTGACTCCCACAGCACACTCCTGGAAAAGCTGGCAGCTCAGAGCTTGGACAGGAGCACTCTGGGCTGGGTTAAGAACTGGGTGGATGGCCGGGCCCAGAGCGTGGTGGTGAACAGCGCTGCATCCAGCTGGAGATCATCACCAGTGGTGTCCCTCAGGGGTCTGTGCTGGGGCCAGTCCTGTTCAATATTTTTATTGATGACATGGATGAAGGCATCGAGTCTTTCATTAGGAAATTTGCTGATGACACTAAGCTGGGAGCGTGTGTCGATCTGTTGGAAGGCAGGAGAGCTCTGCAGAGAGACCTGGGATGTTTGGATGGGCAGAGTCCAATGGGATAAAGTTTAATAAGTCCAAGTGCTGAGCCCTGTATTTTGGCCACAATAACCCCCTGCAGTGTTACAGGCTGGGGATGGTGTGTCTGGACAGTGCCCAGGCAGAAAGGGACCTGGGGGTGCTCGTCAACAGCCAGCTGAACATGAGCCAGCAGTGTGCCCTGGTGGCCAAGAAGGCCAATGGCCCCTGGCCTGGATGAGGAACAGTGTGGCCAGCAGGAGCAGGGAGGTCATTCTTGCCCTGTACTCAGCACTGGTGAGGTCACACCTTGAGTGCTGTGTCCGGTTCTGTCCCCTCAGTTTAGGAAGGACCTTGAGACCCTTGAGTGTGTCCAGAGGAGGCAACGAGGCTGGAGAGGGGCTTGGAGCACAAACCCTGAGAGGAATGTCTGAGGGAGCTGAGGGTGTTTATCCTGGAGAAAAGGAGACTCAGGGGAGACCTTATCACTCTCTACAACTCCCTGAAAGGTGTTTGTAGCCAGGTGAGGCTGGTCTCTTTCCCCAGGCAGCAAGTGACAGAACCAGAGGAAACAGTCTTAAGATGTGCCAAGGGAAATATAGGTTGGATATTACGAAAAAGTTTCTTACAGAAAGATTGATAAAGTACTGGAATGGTCTGCCCAGGGAGGTGCTGGAGTCACCATCCCTGGACGTGTTTAAAAAAAGATTGGATATGGCACTTGGTGCCATGGTTTACTTGAGGTGTTAGGGCATGGGTTGGACTTGAGGTTCTTGAAGGTCTCTTCCAACCTGGTCATTCTGTGATTCTGTGTATGGAGGAAATTAAGGCTTATTTTAGGGCTTGATTTGCCTCCATTGGCACAGCAGTGCTGGAAGCTCTCTGATGTTGCGGTTGGGCAGCATTCTCAAAGGCATTAGGTAATCAAGTCTGCACTAATGATGTCATTTGGTTAAATATCTTTCATCACCACTAGTGGCAGTAGTAGACCCTTGATGTCAAAATTTTGTTGAAAGCTGTTAATTAATGCTGTCAGCAGGACTGTTCCCCAGACAGCTCTGGAATGACGAGCAGTGAGCAGGGCCCCTTTCATGCCTGGTGTAAACTCCATCAAGTCCCTCAGCATAACAAAGACCATGAATTGGAGGGATGCCTGCAGCAGGATAGCAGGATGGAGCTGGTGGGTTCATTATTTTCCCAGCATGGGATTAGACTGAAGGCTATGGTCTTGCAGGCCTGAAGCAAAAACTTGGGAGCAATCCAATGAAAACCACTCTGAACCTGACTTCAAGAATATACAGGCAGAAGCAAGGCAAGTAGCTCACTAAAGAAATTCTGGTAGCTGAGTCTGCTACTTGCCAGCTTTGTCTTTGGAGCCTGGAGGACTAAGTGTATGTTTTTCAGAGTAAGCAAAGAAGGCCTTAGATTTTAAGTAAGTCTTCAACTTGCAGCAGATTTGGTGACTTCTCAGGCAACTCCATTCTGTCATCTCTGAGTTTAGGTATATTGGTTTTAAGCCCAGCAGTTTAAACTTAAGCTGCCTGAATTAGCATGGGCATGTGTGGCTCTTTAGCTGATATGAATTTTATATATGTTTTACTATAATTATTATTATTACTATTATTAACATTCTACATTTCACCTAAAATTTTGTATAAAGAGATCTCTGAATAGCAGAGACTCCTCTGCTTTTGTCTCTCATCACAGTAGCTGTTGAAAGAACTGTGGTTTGTTCATTAAAATGTAAGAGATAGTATCAGTAATGGCTATTCAAGGATATTCAGTAATTCCAAGCACAAGAAAAAACATACTAAAAAGATTAATCTTGGTTTCTTTCCCTCTTTCTTTGTTATGAATCATGATTTTAAGTGTTTCATCACAGTAATGCTCTTAAATATAGTGTAGATTAAATGCTTATATAATCACAGGACTCTCAAAATTGAATTTCCAAGAACCTCCCCCCCTCCACAAATATAATGAGACTTAAGATTAAAAAATGAAGCTCAACATCAGCATAACTTAATAGGCAAATCGATAAGTTGGAAATTGGCCAGGAAGTGCAGGAGATGACACTTCATCTTTTGCAAATAAGTAGTGTGTAGATTTTAACAATCCACTAAAATGATCCATTTGATCAAGAACATGGCAGCACTGAACAGTGTCTCCAACACCCAGAAAATTATTACTTTCTGTTAATAAGGTTTTTATAAATCTCACAGCCATATTGCCCAGGTAGAGGCTTGCCTTAGGGTAGACTTGGCACTCCAAATAATTTTCTGCAGCCTATTCCAAGAAAACCACAGGAGCTGTGTTTTCCTTCCAAACAGAAGGAATAATATTTAAATCATCAATTCTTTCCAAAATATTTTGAGTTTCACACTATTTTTTTCCAGTGCCCCAGAGATGCCCTGGCAGTGATAGGACCATCCCCAAGTCCCAGGGCAAACACCTTTTCTTTAGGAAAAAGTTTATTTGTTCTCAGCCGTGAGTCTCATTGTCCTTGGCACATGGTTTGGGACACATTTCAGCCATTGCATCTCAACTGGTTGTACTATTTCTTTGGTCCATTTTTTTAATAAATATTAGAGCTCATATTTTTCATAGAAAATAGCTTAAAATAGCTTTTTTTTTCTCCTGCTTGGCTACTGCTGATATTTTTCTCATCTTCTGTCTGAGCCTGCCAGATAAGAAATGGTGTCTGTTGGTCTGTCCATCCTCCTCCCTTCGTTGACTGGCAGCACTTTGCTGCCCTCACTGCAGGATTTACCTTACTGCTCTGGTGATAAGCACAATGAGAAGCAGATTAGTTCAAAATGTTATCAGATCATGGCTGCTTCCTTTCCACAGAAGGATAAAAACATTCTCTCTCTAAGAAATCCTTCTCCTTTTTCTCTTTCACTGCTTCCAGCATACTTTAGGATAAACCTGGAAGCATATTGCAAGCCTTCATGTCAGATTTAACAGGAAGGGAGATGGAAAGGGACTGTAGTACATTAATGCTTGTCTTTCTTACATGGCTTGATTTCATTCAAATCATTCCTTCCTTTACTGCTGTCATTTGAGACACTTATTTTTTATGCTTCAGAATATTTTTTAACACTTATTTTGAGCAATTTTTTTACTTGTGTTCATTGTCTTATTTTTATATTCACATCCAGAATGCACATAAAATCTCATGAAAACAGAGCAAAAAAGCCCCTAGACCCACCCAACAAACAAGCTGCACCTACTCAAAGATTAGGAAATGCAAAAAATCTTAAATCCTGATGATGACACGGGTTAAATGTGGGCATGCTCTAGAGTGGATTTCAGGCTGTGCAGGGAAGTTTGCTCCACAGAAGGCAAACCTGTTCTGCTAGTAAAGAGCTTGAGATGGTGACAGGTGAATCTGTAGTAGGTCTGCCCAAGGTTTCCCTCCCTGTGCCTCAGTCCCCACAGTGCCAAGAGCCCGCAGCAATGCTGGACAGCAGGGCAAGCCCTGAGCATCTCCACTGCAGCCTCACCAGCACAGCCAGGAGCCTCAGAGACCTGCAGGGACAGAGCACGTGCCTACTGAAGGCAAATAAAATGTGTGGGCTTTACTTGAAATGGGAGAAAGTGTGTGCAGTTTCATAGGGAATGACAAGGGGGACATCCCAGAGAGCTGCTGCCACCCTTGGCTCAGTTTGAAGGCCACGTTTCAAAGGTGAGGAGCTGGAACATTGCCTGGAGTGCACCAGGCATTTTCAGCACAAACAAAACAACCTGATTTCCCCTGCTTGCCTTCTCAGGCAGGTAGGAATCACAAGGGCTGCAGTTTTCAGCAGCACTGCCATCCTGCCCATGGCAGGCCCACAGGATGCAGAAGTCTGCCCAAACTGTTGAAATACAAAATACAGCAGAGTGACCTGCAGCAGAGGGCAGGTGTCTGCTCTCTCCTCGGGCCAAAATGAGCCCTTGGGAGCCTTAGGAGCAGGCAGTGCCTCACAGCTTGGAGCATGATTCTCAGATTATTAGACCAGAAACCTCACTTGTCTTCCTGACTTTATCACATAAGACCTTACACCTCTTCTTGATCTGCTCTTGTTGGCTCTGCTTTATAACTGTGCTTCCCAGTTTCACCAATGCCCTGCCTGTGAAGAAGCTCATGCTCCTGCTCATCTGATGTTGGATTACTTCTATGATTTACAGTTCAGTTTGTTTCCAGGAGAATGCACTCTGTACTCTCTCTGTGCTGCTGCTGAGTAAGAGATGGTGACATCTTTAATCTTCTCCTGTGAAGCCCCACTGCACCCAGCTGTCCCTGGATGCCAGTGACTTCAAAGGGCGGGTGGCTGCGGGCTATGGAAATTTGAGGGGAGAGTTTTTGCCCATTGTGATCATTTAGGCACCCACCCTGCAAGTATTCATACACACATGCATTTTTAATCACAAGAGCCCTGTGGAATCCCATTTATCTCAGAAAGATTAAATCCCACTCTATGCCTGGATATCCCAAATGCTGTTATACAGAAATGTGGCTCTGCTGGAAAGGTGGACATTTCATCCCCAGCTCTTTGCTCTCCTGGGCCTGTGTTTGGTGGGTGACAGAAAGGAAGGCTGCTGGTCTCTGATCCCAAATCACAGCTTGGGGCCTGGCCCAGCTCACATTAGCTCTCCCTGTGCTAGCAGGACTGCACAACTCCTGAACTCATGCTGGCTCTCCATCACCTGAGCAGAAGAACCTGCCTGCACTTGTCAATGTAGACAGGCCTCCAGAGTCCCAACTTGCTCCTCAAGGAATCGGCATAATTGCTCTTTTGCCCTGGAACTCCTGCCACAGAGGATGGCACAGAGGAGATAAGATGCTGCTATCTCCAGCATGTTTTTTCCCTTCCATCAAAAATATCCCGGTAGGCAAGACAGCCGCTGTTTGGGTCAGATCACTCAGTTTCTGGGCCAGACTAGATATCAACTTTAGTCTGAAAGTTAATCAGCTTCAGAGAGTTGAATTCTGAGGATGCAATTCTTCAAATTGGAATGAGCAATTCAATCACTTATTTTACCAAAACCAACACCAAATTATTTTGCCTCTTCATCTCTCAAGACTTATCATTACAAATTGTTGTGTCTGACTTCTTTTTTTTTTTTTTTTTTTAAAGAGACAAGACNAAGTTTTTATTTTCAAATTTTTTTTGTTTCCTTTTTTTTTTTTTTTTTTTTTTTAAAGAGGACCACAGTGAGTTTTGCTTTAAAGAACATTGTTCTGGTTTAAAACATTTTCACATCCTGCATAGCAGATCTGTTCTTGAGTGAAGGACAGTGACTGCCTTTTTATTATGTAATGTTACTGCCTAATGGCTACAATGAAAACATGCTTACACCTGGTAATTATTTGCTAGAATGGGCTGCAAGTGTAGTAAATATTCCTGAATGGTATTTGGAATTGGGGAGGACCTGGGCTGGGTAATGCCCTGATGTCACCAATCTCTTTCTCTCATGTGTAAGTCCAGGTTAGGATTCAGCCATACAGCAGTGAGTAAACACACAGACAAACCTCTGAGGATTTATTTTACTTTACAGAAATGGCACAGGCACAGTAATGACTTTATGATAGATTGGGAGAGGCCACTCAGTGGTATTAGATTGTTTATTTTCACTCAAATTAAAACTGGAATAGAAACATCTTCATAAGACAGTCACTTAAACTTTTAATTTTTATGTTGATTAATGTAGTTGCAGGGACAGCAATAAAACTTTGATATTGGTAATCACACAGAATCCTTTAGGTGGGAAAAGACATCCAAGATCAGCAAGTCCAACCACTGACCAATCACCACCTGGTCAACTAAACCATACTATGCAGTGCTATGTCCAGTTGTTTCTTAAACACTTCCAGGGATGGTGACTCCACCATCTCCATAGGGAGTCCACTCCAGAGTTGTTACCCTCTCTGTGAAGAAGCTCTTTGTGAATTTCAGTTGCTGATAATCACTCGTTAACTAGAGATGGTAGTGATAGAAATACTTAATAAGGAAAGACCTTTAAGACCATAGAGTCCAACAATAAACCTTCACTGTCGAGTCCACCACTAAACCATGTCTCTAAGTGCCAAATCCATGCACCTTTTAAAAACCTCCAGGGATGGTGACTCCAATGCTGCCCTGGAGAGCAGGGAGGAGATTTGAGGAGATAGGAAGCTTTCTGCTGTTTAGTCTTTTCAATTAAGAGAAAATGACAGATCAGTCATACTTTGAAGAACACCATACCCATCATGGGAGCACAATTTTCAGAGACAGAGCCTGGCTGGCTGCTGCTCAAAGTTTAGACATCTGGATAAGTTAAGTCCTGGTTCTGCTAATTAAAATATAATAGTTGTCCTTGGGTTTAGTAAAGCCAACCCTTTACTCTTGATAATTTCATATGAAAAGTTTTGCCATGGGGTTTGAGTTGGCCATATAATGAGAAATTATTTTACACTTAAAAAAAAAAGCACCAAATGCAACCAAATCACTGAATTATTACGAAGCCACTGCATATGTCCATGGAAAAGCTTTTCCATAATACTAATTTTACATGACTTACTAATTTTATTTTGTACTTAAAACAATCCATACTGAGATGTTTGAAGAAGAAGGAAGGAGAGAAATACACAAATGAGATGAAAAATACACAGCAGAAAGAAGAGAGAAATACACAGTGGAGAGATGATTTTTTATCTGATTAGGAACATATGTTGTAAGGTATGTATTTTAGTTAAGAAGCCAAAAGCCTCCACTGCTGTCACCATTCCTATAGAATTCCCATCAAACCTACAGTCTCAATACAGGAATCAATCAATCAGTCTCCCTAGCCATGGAGAGATCCCACTGCCCAAGGCGTAGATTGATTTCCCTGAGAGTGCACAGGCAACTCCAGGCAAGGCTACAAAAAGAAACAGATTAAAACAAAGGCTGACAGAATACCGGCATTTCGGTTTCATTAAGAACAAATTCCAACTCTTATTATTTCATCCAAGCTGTCTCTCTCTTATTCATCTCCAGTCTCCACTTAAACATCATATATTTTCATTTAAAAATAAGCTATCACTACAGAGGACTAAACTCTTATATGTAAATAAACAATACAAACTAGGAATATTAATCAAAGATCTAAGCACATTTTACGCATAGCAAATATGTCAGAAAATGTATCTTCCTATTCCCTTCCCTGATTATATAAGGCAGCTTCACAAACAAATTATCCCAAATGATCTGAGGCTGAGTTTATTGACTTATGAAATATATGTATTTTGCTTACTGATACCTGAATTATGTGCAGAGAGAATGCATGTGTGAATAGTGGAGCACTTTTAACAGAATTGGATGTGTAACGGGCTCAGAGTCTAACTTCGAACGGGAAACATCAGATGGATGTTAACAATACTGGAACAACTTCTAAAGAATTGTCTTGGACTATGAGGATCTTTCTTAATCAAGGAGAGGTTTTTTCTCCTTGTCAAAAGACTGTCTCTGTCACAGGTACTCTTCTTCATCATGAAACATGACTTTATACAGGGATGTCAGAGGACCTGAATTATGCATGTGGTCAGCCCAGAGTGATGTCATGCAGCCTTAAAATCAATGCATCTCTCTTGGATGTGACAGGAGGGAGAAGACAGGTGGTAGTGTAGAGTTAGTACATTTACAAATAACTTATAAAATGGATTTCTGCAAATTTATACAAAAACGCCAGCTGAAGCAAACTTTCCTCCAACCTAACCAATATTGTTTTCCCATCAATTGCTCAGCAGTGATTTCAGGCAATACCTGTAAAAGGTTGGTGTCTGATGACAGCACTTCAAGAGAGGCTGCAAGTAAGAGGCAGAGGGAGCAAAGGGCAGTGGTGTAACATTAGAAAGACCAACAGGCAAGAGTGATTTTACAAGGCCTTGACAAATTCCATTTACTCCCCAAAGTTAAAGACTTGTGCTTGTGCCTCCTACCAAGAATGAAAACTCATCCTCCTGCTGAGGTTGAAATCTGTGTGGTGAGTGGTAAGAATATTCTCTGTAAGCACAGCCTTCACAAAGCAAAGGAAAACAGATGTGCATTTTCCCATAGCTACACTGAGACCCAACCATCAGAGCTGGTTGCCACAGGGAAGGACTGACATAAGGGCTTATCCTTCCTATAACTGAAAATCCAGGAGTGATACATGCTCTGTTAACTGGTCAATTCTAAAGGCTCCTTTTCTCAGTACCTACACTTGGCAATCAATATTTTCAGAGGCCACTGACACAGCCTTAAAGGCCTCCTATCTGTCTGTCACCAGAAAGCTTCTCATCTCTGTATATCTGCATTAGTATTCACAGGGAGTGAAATTGTATAAAAAAATACATTGAGTATGAGGCCTTTAAAAAATGCAGTGGTGGATTTATTACAGAGTGTCAGTGTGTTGCAGCACCCAAATGAACATTCACGTGAGAAGCCCCAGAAAACAGCAGACCTCACACAGTTTCTTACAGACCATCCCTTTGTACATCATTAAATTTTCCTTATAGTAAATCAAGCCAAACACAGCATGTAAACATTTCTGTATTTCAGTCTGTGCTAAATAAATGCTTTTTCCTATTGTTTTTTAATGACAGATGTTTCCCTTTGAATTTTCATGCACTAGCACAGATCATTCTACAGTGACCTTAAAACTCTACATGAATGTATGTGAATAAACTGTGAATAAATGGTAAAATATGCAGAACCTCTGTATGTCAACTTTTTTTTAAACATCATCTGTCCATCACTGTTCCCTGCACTTGTTAAAGGATGATGTTCTTCCACTCTACCAAAACTTCCCCAAACAAGACAAATTCTTTAAAAAGTCCAAAGTAAGACTTATTCATGAGAACTGTCTTCTTTATTAGGCACTTGTTTGAGGCCAAGAATATAGCTTGAAGGTCTTAGTAAGGACTTACATAGGAGGACCTTAGGAGGCCTCAGTAAAAGTTCAGTTCAAAGAGTTTAGGAGAGCCCATGCCTGATTTAACCACATGCCTCCAAACAGCATACACAGAGCAGGCTGCCTTGCTCTAGGTCCTCTTGCCCAGCCTGCAGCACAGCATTTTCCTGCAGGATTGTGGTGAGCTGTCGCTTCTGACCATTTCAATCAGTCCAGCTGTAGGGATGCTGTGGCTGGGTTGGGATGTGTGTCCCTGGAGCACTGCAGCTACAACTGCATCACTGAGTTTTTAATGTCTTCTGCAGACCTGGCTCAAGTTTTCAGGCTATCTGGAGTATGAGCTGGTAAAATCCAGCCTGAGAAGGTGGGCAACCAAGCCTTTATAAACATAATAACTGTTGATCATATTGGAAGATTAAAAGTACACTGTGGCTGCTGCCTTCAGCTTGCTTTCAGGAATCACACTGAAGCTGAGCCACTCAATTGTCAAGCTTCCTTTTGTTACAAATACTCTCCCTTTATTCCCCAAACATGGCATTCTTAATTGTACCTATAAATTATTTCTTCAATCCTCTTGTGTAGCAGCATGAAAAGCAAGTTTTAACATGGCATGTGACAAATCTATAGAAGTACACAAACCATAAGACATCTGTGCTACAAACTGCACATTTCATCAAAGAAGTGATTTTTTAAAGTTGTCTTCTCATTGGTCAGCTGCAACAAAGAAAGTAATAACAAACAAACAATAGATTTCCCAGAGACTCTGCTAATAGCCCCTCTGTGTCCATTCACTTCTAATACTTTCAGTCATTTCCTCTGCTGCAGAGCGTGCATTTACACACCAGTGTGTACACATGCAGGCATGCACAGACAGACAAAGAGCATCCTTCCAGCAAGGAAAATGCCCTGCATGAGGCTACAGATCACTGAAGCCTAAAACATTCTTTTATGATACCCCACAGTTGTTGTCAGGGAAGGAGTAAGACACCACAATAATTTTTTCTGAAGAACACTGACATGTTTTTGACATTCCTCCCCTTCCTCTAGCAGACAAATATTTTATCAGTTTACCTTTAATGTAGTATGCTTCCTGTCTCCTTCCCAGGATGGAATGCCTGGCCAGAAGAAATGACCTTTCCTGCCACAGAACAAGTTTCTCTTTATTTCAGCATGCCTCGCCTCCTGCAAACAGGGCAAGAAGCGGCCCAGGCTGCGAGCACGGGAGCCACGGGGCTGGTGGGGATGCCGGGCGTGAAAGGCGCGTTTATTCTGCCTCTCCCAAATCCCAGCCCCTTGGCTGGAGGCGCCTACCCAGCACTCCTTGGACCAAGTGTGGAGAATCACATTTCTCCTTGATCAGGCCGGCTGCCTGGAGGAAGATGATTGCAAGCAGATGTACCCATGTGCTCATGTGAAAGGAATTTCAGCTTTTGTGTCAGCTGTACTGTATGATGAACGCCCAGCTCCAGGGAGCATTTTAGTGCTCTTTAATTCCTTGCAGGTGCTGGGAACCAGAATGTGTTGGTGCAGCAGAGCTGACACACAGGTGGGACAGCACACCTGGGGTCAGCAGGAGGGCCAGAGGCCAAAGGCATGACCAGCAGGTTCCCCTTACTGCAGGGAACAAGGCTGGGGTTCATAAAGACCCAATTTCCTAGTAAACACCCATCATGCTCAAAACTTCATGAGGCTGTGGGAGCAAAACTGTGTTTTACCACAAGTGCAGTGGTTTCAATCTCTTGTTACAGATGATCCAGGGGGAACAAACAAGATGGACATCAATAATATCAAATTAATTTATCCAAATATGTATTTAACGAGGAACAGAAAATGAGTGTGGCATCTGTATAATAAAAACTCTTTTTTTTTTCAGTGGGATATCCCAGTAATGTTTCAAATGGCTAAGGGCATTGCAATCAATTTAAAGAAACACTTGATGCAGTTACAGCTGTATTCTGGAGGCACATATATTTTTAGTGCCAGAATGGCTAAGATACATATCTAGACATTCAGTGGAAATGGATGTACCTTTGGATCATACTTCAGAATATCTGGCCACATCAGGGTGAGTATTCCTGCTCACAGCACATAGCTGGACACACAGTGGCAAAGCAGCTGTAAGCAGTGCATAAACGCCCAGACACTGCACATGGGGCTCACCTACAGGCAGCCAGCCACATGCCCACCTTCATGTAGGAGTACTGGCAAGAGAGGCTTTACTTACTGCCACCATTTGGAAATAATATGATCATGCAGACCTCAAAAGTACCACCACTGTGGCTTGCTGTTTACTCAGCAAAACCCAGTCCACCTGGCACAGATTTTTAAACCTAAATGAACAGCACCTGGAAGCCACCAAAAACCTTTGCTTTGCTTTGCTGACTCCACAGAAAACATCAGTGCTTACTCGAGATATCTTCTTCGAAAAATAAAATTTAGCTTCAGGTCTAATCTGTGAAGCTCCAATGCAGTGAATGCTTTTTTAACAGCAAAAGTGGGTTAAGCAAACTGCCCTGCTTTTCCCCACATCGCTGTGTCTGCCTACACAGCCCTTCATGCAGTGGTCCAGATCAGGGAAGCAGCTTTGGCAGCAAATATCCCAAGGGAAAAGAGAGAAACAACCTTCCCCTCACTGCTTGATCTCCTGGTTCACCCTCTCACTGACTGAATGAGACACAGCACAGGGGATGGGGAAACACCATGCAATGTTGAGAGTCAAGTCAGATGAGACTGAGACACACTGTGACATCTCACCACCAAGAAGAGCCTCTCTTGTCTCTTCATCCCTTCCAGGGGCTACTCTCATACCACCATGACTCCAACATCATGTCTTCACCTGCACAGTTTAACTCACTAAATCACCAGAAGAATAATCTAGCAGAAGAGTAACTCAGTAAAAACTAACCCAGTAGTAATGGAGAATTCACCCCTGCTTTAACTGCACAGTGGCAGCAGCATGATGCTGTACCAACACACAGGGAGTCTTGCTCGCTGTAGGTATTCCTTAGGAAGCTCTCATAACATTTCAGCCTGTGTTCCTGGAAAATTTAAAAGTCTCTGCAGAGACGAAGGGCTGCCAATCAGAGTAATCTGGGAGAGAAATCCAGTCCCTGGGACAATTTTGGGCTGGGAGGTGGAGAGACAGATCTGTCACTAGTATTATTTTTACAGCAACAGGAACAAAAGGGACTCCAGTGGCTTGATTGCTTTTAATCACCCTGCTGACTCCAACTTCTGCAGCAAGAAGGGAGTGCATGTCCTTGCTCATCCCCAGGCACTCATCTTCATGCAGGTTTCTGTCTGCACACACCTTGCTGGCTATTTAGAGACTGAAGCATGTGCCAGGGAGTTGCCTTCATGGAAGTTTTGCCCCACTGCACACACACAGCTCGTAGCACCCTGACTCTCATGGCCAGGTGCCACAGAGCAGGGGCACCCAGCCCTTTGCCACAGGCCCTCATGGAGGTGTAGCTGATGTTACACTTGTGGCTGAAGGCCACTCATGGAGGATCTTTGCTGCTTCCTCTTCCCAGCTGCCACAATCCATGACTGTCCGTGACAATCCATGACTGTCTTCCAACGAGAAGAGCCCGATGATACCCCAGTGTGTCACTGCCAAGGGTGAAGTGAGATGGCAGCTACACCAGAAAGACACCTCAGTGAAGCTCATAAGCAAGAGCAATCCTGCCAAATGGCCTAATCCAGGCTCCTTCTGCAGGCTGTGTTTCCCAGCCTGGACATTCAGCGCATGGATGATACAACAACTCACCAGACAGAAGTCTAATTCTCTGTCTGTCTGGTAAAACACTGATAGGTAGCAACTCTGGGACAAACCTTCCATAATGCAGAAACCAAAATTTCAGCTAAGCAAAAACTGCATAAAAGGATTTCTGATGTTGTTCACAGCCACCTTTCTTATAGCCTGTGACCCTAAGTCTGCATTTTTTATAATCAAAATTTTCTTGCATAAACCCAGTGTCCAGAAGAACAGCTCTGAAGCAATACCCCAATTCAGAAATACAAATCTTTATATCCTAGAACAAGTTGTTCAGACAATGTTTTTCAATAACTAAAAAATAAGGATTAGGAAAAAAAGTCATGAAAAAAATCAAGTAAGACTGGGTGAGAATTTTGCCTCAGTACATAGCCTTGTGTTATTAAACCAGTAACTGGAGCAGAAAGCTCCTTCTAGACAGATGCAAAAGACAAAGAAAAGGAGGTGTTGACGAGTCATTAGTCTGAATTACTGGAAAGTGGGCAGCAAACTGACAGGCAGCTTCCAGCAAATTTCTGTGTAAAGGTTTAGTAGAACTTTCCCAACCAAAGCTTTGAGATTTTCATGACTTTCACTAAGGAAGGCTTAGACATGACCCTGAGGAAGCTTCAATATTTAGAAATCTGATAACACACATGTGATGGGGAAATGTCAGCAGAAGGTGGCTACTTTCAGCACTGTGGGAGATGGACAGAAGGGAATTTTGTTCATGAACATATTTTATTTCAGATTGTTTGACCCATGTTATTTAAATAGCACATCAGCCTAAATCAGGAAGAAAGACAGTTTCCTTTTTTACATTTGTGATTTCGCTTTGTGTTGTCTGTAATTGCTGTAAACAGATCCTGCAGTTGCTGAGCTATAGAGTAACTAAATCATCTATCTTGGGGAAATTCCTCCTGTTCTCCTGCCGACTCTGCCACTTTTTGGCCACTCCCCTACCTCCTCACATTCCAGTCATGGCTCTGTTTATACTCCTGTATTTTTCACAGTACCAATAGCTCATATTTGGAACATATTTGCACCTCTGTCCCTTATGCTAATGGACCTTGCTATGAATGGCCCCTTCTGTGAGGACACACAGGAGCTCTCAGTTCTCAGCAGCATTTTGTTGAAGGCATTGACACAGAGGTACCCTGCTGCCAGCTTTATTCCGTAAATAACTACAGCATCATTTTTTGGAGTGGGGTGGAGAGAGTGGTGAGAAACCACAGCATCTCTTCCACCATCACCCTGTCCCAGTTAAATGAGTGAATTCCACCAAAATCCTCCTCCCCTTCAGACTTCAATGCTTGTCTAAAGCAGATGGCCCCATAAATAATACATCCTAGGAAACCCAATCAGTCACCTCTGGGATATACTTGAGCTCCTGTCTCTCATCATATCATCACTAGATTAGCTCTGGGAATTCTTTTAATTTAATCCTTTTAACAGGTCATGTGTGCAAGAAGCGGTGACTGGGAAATTAGATGCATTTGATTGGGCTGCATTGTTGATAGCCTGAAGTCAGCAGGTCCCTCCACTCACAGCTTTTGGGGATTTTCTGGGCACTGCACTCAGCTTCTGACCCCTCACTACTTGTGCCTGAGGCAATAAGGCCCAGGAGTGATCTGACTGGATGTGGGGAGGCAAGGAAAAAGGGGCCAGGGGCCAGAGTACCTGAGCAGCACTATCACATGTGGCCAGAGTGTTCCCAGCAGCAAGACTTTGAGCAGTGAGGTACTTGCTACCTCCACTGGGAATGGAAAATGTAATATTTATTTTAGAATGTATGACAGAAATCCATAAATTCCATTGTCTTTGTCTTAAGTCTCCTATACTTATTCAAATTAGTGGATTTTAGCAAGGGCTCAGAGACATCCTGCAGGATTTCTTCTCACGTTCGTGCAAATCTCACTTTAGCTAAGTAGGAAGAAATTCCAGGTCCCAGTGGTGAGGTGGGTCCTTTTTACAATTACTGCCATGGTGACACCACTCTCAGGGCCTCCTGCCCTCCTTGCCCTGCTACAGCCCAACTCCACACACACTGGCAAAATGTCCCAGCTCAGTTTGTGTTACCTTCATTGCAATGCTGCAAGGATGGATGTGCAGGGTGAAGCTGGGGGAGATATGGGGTCTGCTCACATGGGGAACAGAGGCAAGAACAGGACTGCTTTCCATGCCTCCATGCCTGTGGAGCCACAGCCTGGCCCCTGTGGTCACACAGGCTGCAGCAGGCAAGCTCAAAGTTCCATTTCCAAAGGGTTTGGAAACCATTCTGCTTTTTTAAAAAAATTGGTACCGGAAAAGAAAAGCTGGGCTTGAGTCCTTATCTGCAAATGCCTGCAGGATGCAAATATTTGAAAGTAGCATTGCTAAATCAGAATGACTTTTAAATCATAACAAATCATATCTTGCATTTCTGCAATGCCTTTCATCCTATGTTCTCTTCACAAACATAAACACATGAAGTTCAACAAAACATCTGGCAAAGCATTGTGCTGTGTGGGAGTTTTCATGTCCCAGTTTGGTAGATGAGCAGACATGTGGGGTCAGTGGTGACTGCCCATCCCACATTAGACAGGATATAGGATATCTGCAGCAGTGGTTGGAACATGGCCAACATCTCAGCTCAAGTTGGGAGAAATCTTTCCCTGGTAGCCCTGGGGATTTATTTGTCAAGAGACTTGGTCACAGATCCAGAAAATGAAATTTTGAAGACTTCAAGTGACAAAACAAACTCAGCTTTTCCAGCTATCTTTTTTGGGCTTTTCTGTGTCCATCCAATGCATTGGCAATGTGGAGATGTCACCCCATTTAGGTTTCTGTCTCCTGCATGCCCAGTTGGTGTTCTGCTGGAAACCGATTATCAAGAGACACATTTACTGTGTGGCGAATCAGAATTTGTTATTATCACCACCCCATTAATTTCCACACACATCTGCTAGAGTACTTGTTTCCGCCTGTGTCTCACATTTATCTTCATCTAATCCACTTTTTACTGCCCTTGTCTTAGTGCCAGCAACTATCATGAGGCGCTGTAAACACTTGTTAGTTAACCATTTATGATCGCCAGCTCTTCAAACTACACGTTACACTAGTTGTTGGAGTTTAGTGAGTTTAAGATCTGCCATATCATTATTATTTTGCTTCATTATGAAATAAGTCAAAAGTAAGCACTCTGAGATGGTCCCAGCCCCCCAAGGGCAGGAGGGGAGAGGAAGTTTGGGATTTTCAAAGAGGTCCAGGAACTGAGGAGCCCAGTTGCTCCTGGATATTGGTGGGGCTGAGCTGAACTCAATCTGTGCCAGCTTCTTCTAGAAAGCTAAACCTAAATCATTTGATAAGCAAATAAGTCAAGAGGTTTTGCACATCCTAAGCCTTCTTCAGGTCCAACACCAGCCTAAATGTGCCCTGGCAGATTCCACCCCACTGGGTGCTGCCACCTCCCTGATGCAGCAGGAAGGTGGAGTGGCGCCAGCTGGTAGGAAACGTCAGGCTCAGCAGCCTTTCATCTCCTGTCTTTCAACCACTGTCCAAATAGGACACATCCCCAGTGAAGGGGGAATGTTTCTGAAAAGACAACATATTCTGCTCTCAGAAATGCTGGGTTCATATCTGCACCTACTTCCTAAGGACACTTCAGGTTAAAATTACTTCTGCTAAATCAAAATTAATTTTTCCCATACTACTTGACAGTCTCTTCCTCTGTCAAATGCAATTATTTCCCACAATTGTCAAATGTAATTATTAAAAGGCTGCACCCAAGCTTACCAGAAAGCTGGAGGAGTCCAGCTCACAATTGAAAACTCTTCATTTCTGCTCAGCATTTAGGTACCCAAAGGGCAGGAAACCCAAGATGACCCCCTCCATGGGACTACATCCCATTGACCCTCTCCTCCTTGGAGACAGGAGCAAAGCCTGAGCTCCATCAGCTGAGGAGGCTGTGGTGGTGTCAGATGAGATTGGGCAGCAGGAGTCAGCATGCCCATGGTGGCCTCTCCTCAGCACAAGCAGCTGTTACCCAAAGGTTTCTTCTGGCCCAATTCTGTATCTGCCAATGGGCTAAATAAAAAGCAAAAGAGGTCTTGATATCATCTCCCACCACCAAACAATTCCCTTGGTGTGCTGTGGTCCATCCTGTTTGGATTTACTGTGCCCTGTTGTAGTTAAATTTCCTCTTGCTCCCTTTCTCTGAAGTACACATACAGTAGGAAAACATTGGCAGGATAAAGATACCCCCCCAGAACCTCCCAGGCAACTGCATGAAGCCTGGATGCAGGGAGTTTCACTGCACTAATGGCCTTATCAACACGTGCTGGCACTGCTTGGACCTATAGCATTCCCCAGACTCTCTGTGGAGCAAGGAGGAGAGGAATCACCAGAGAGAGGAATCACTGCATTTTCATCCATACAGCCACCTGCAGCAGTGCAAATAACAAGCGTGTGCCTGTACCAGACCTAATCTGCCCCAATATCCTCTCTGCACCTGATCCTCTGTGCCTTGGTCCCTCTTGCCTGCTTGCCACTCTGAGACTCTCTATGGATTATATGCAGGTGATCCAAAGAGAGCAGCATGTTGTAAAGGGCATGTGCTATCACAAACTGACAGAGGCACTCATCTTTCCTCTTCAGGCTCTGCAACATCCCATTAACTTTAGCAGTAGGAGATTATTTCTTGTGTTAAGGTTGAATTCACCTGACTTAAATTTCTACACACTGGATCTTGTTGTCCCCTTTTCTGTAACTTTATACCACTCCACCATTCCCTTATCAGATAGATTTTTCTGACTGTAAGAACATAGGGCTGCTAAGATTTCTCCTAGGTGAGAATGATAGCCTTTCTGCCTCAAGTCATACCTGGACAGGCTTGGTCTCCAGGCTGAGGGTCACCTGCACTGTTTTCCTGTGGCTCTCCCCAGTATTTCCTTATTCTTTGTGCAGCATGGACCACATAACTGGGCATCTCTCTCCAGACTGGTCTTGTGCATGCTGCACAGACAAACAGCAATGTGACAGCTTCTGTTTGATGCTCCTCTTCTTGTGCAACATTGCCCTGGGAAGTTGTGTTGAGGAGGATATTCATAATCACTCTCACAGCCTGCCTGGGACAGATTCTCCTGTCTTACAGGTACTCCTTATATTTTCCAAGCTGCAATGTGCCTCTATTTTAGAAATATTTAAACATGTTTTGGATGGTGAGTCTTAACTAGTCTATTTTTCTTTCTCAGTAACCTGTCATTATCACTGTAGTTTAATTCCCAAACTTTCCCAGAATCTATTTTATCTTATAGCATAAGTTGATTGTAGCCCTTCATAATTTAAATACTAAATTAAATTTTGCTAGTAACAGTTCTTTAATGTTTTTCTTTTTGCACAGGTCTTCTTGCCTATCGTTAAATATATATCTCTTCCTCTTGAAATCTGTTTCTGGTGGTGGCTTGGACTATAATGTTGGCTGCCAGAATCCTGCTCCAGACTCTTGTAGTGTAAAAGACAAGAATACTGTTGATCTGCATGCCAAAAATAAATCCCAGAAGCTTATTTAGAAGCAATTTAGCTTCTAAAGTTAAAGTTTAATTACTAAAGTATCTGAACTTTTACCAGGTTAATTAAACTGGATCAGCAAAATCTCATTCAGATGTAGTGGTTTCCTCATTTCCATTTAGATATGGATCTCTTTCGGCTTCTGCTGTGAACCTTCATATCCAAGTCAGCAAAAATGCCTGCAGCCTTTTTTCTCTTCTCACTTGCTTCTTTTTTTTCTTCTCTTTCCAGTTTTTGTCATTACATAATGGTACTCTGCTTCACTCCAAATGCATTGTTCTATCTGAAACTCACTAAAGCTGATGAAAGTCCTTCCACTGCTCTCAAAGGCCCTACCTGAGGCTCATAATTTATGCATTACCTCGGCTGTAAGCATCTGAAATATGTAAAGAATATAATCTCTTTCTATCATGTCTTCTTTTCATTCTTTCTTTTTTTTTCAAACACTCCATACAGGCTGTTAATGGAGCAAAGGACATGGAAACATAATCTGTATTCCTGCAGGTTTTGAGGCTGTGCTTGCTGCTTATTCCTTATCACCTGAAGTGATAAAGCTGTGTTGGTGATACCATAATTGAGTTAGTGGAAGTGATTTATCAAGTTGCCAGCAAAGAATGAAAACTTTGGGGGCATGGGGGAAACAAGCATCAGGAGAACATGGACTTTTCAGGAAAGAGAATCTTGCTTTTTATGCAAATAGTTATGTTAATGAAAATCAAGGAGGGGAAACCCATAGTCACAATCTTGCTTACAGAGCAGATGATAGCTTATCTAAGGAAAAGGCTCTCAAAGCTCACCCTGAAATGTCATGTGGGTTTCATTATCTCTCTGATAAAGCCTAGTGTGTAGGATCTGTTCTTCACCCCTTGCTGCTAACTGATTAGGAATAAGTCTATAATTCTTCATTATACAGAGAAAATGTAGAAGAATCCTATACTTGAATGCAGGAACAACAAACACAATTCTAGTGTTTATTTTATAGAAAAAAAAATTATCTTTAGAACCAAATCAAAATCCTAATGGCTTCAAAAGAAAAACCTCACTGATCTCAACAGAGTTTGAGGCAAGCTTTTGGTTAGTTCATTTTCTTATTCTTACTTCTGTAAATTGTTATCTAATATTTGCATTGTAGGAGACTCAAAAGCCCCAGACTTGGAGTTCTACTGAGCTGAGCTCCAGATAAGCATCAAGACATCACATTTTGTAAATTAATGTGCACCTAACAGCTGCTGGAGCCTGTGAAATGGCTGCAGCCATCCTCAGCAGGTCTGGTAGCTCCCCCTCTGCCAGGGCCATGGAAAAAGTCAAGTCTTCCACAAGGGCTGCTCTGGGGACTGTGACCTCCAGCACATCCTGGAGGTGACACCAATGGGCAGAAGGAGCAGCTGCCCAGATGCTCTGTAAGTGTACCTGCAGCCATGTGTTAGATGAAACTGCACCTCAGCAGTTAATCAGTGAGCCAATGAGTTTAAAATTAGGCTGGTGTTCAAATGTTGCTGAACAGCTTAGGAGAAAATGCTGACACCTGGAAACAACACTGCAGTTTGAGAGCTCGTACAGTTTCTGGGCACTGGTGTCTGTGGAAGCTGCTTACCTTTGGAGATCACCACCTTCCTCACCAAGTCCAAAATAAATTCATTACCACAAGAGGTTCAATTTTGTTTGGCTGGGGAGTCATTGCTTCAGAGAAATTCTCCCTTTTATTTAATTAATTGTTTTGTTTTCCCCTCTACATGTACAGGAACTGTGAAACAGCCCTATCAGTAATTCCTAATTTTGATAAATTAATTGTCTCCCTGTAGAGTGATTGATTGCAGGAGATGCTGAGAAATGCATTTGCACATTTCAGAGTGCCTCAAATTAATTAATTATTCCACTTGAGTTACAAGTTAGTGAGCAGGATGAAGCAAGTGCCTTTGGAATAATGGTTTTGCAGCTCCCTTGTTTTTAAATAGGCAGCTAACAATTTACCACTCCCACCTTTTCACTAAACTGAAGAGTTTACTAAACGTGAAGTTTAACAAAGTTTTAAAAGTTTGTTAAAATAAAGTTTCTCAGGGAGGAGAACCTCAGTTCATCCCTTCCAGTTTGATGCCAGGGCCAGCATGAGATGCCCAGAGAAGAATCATAGGTCATCAAGAGAGCATCTGAAGGGCAGCACAAAGGAATTCCTGCCACCCCAGCCAGTAAGTCACCTACATCAGGGGCCCAGTTTAAATACCTCTGTTCATGTCCCACATGACATCCTTGTCTCTAAACTGGAGAGACATGGATTTGATGGATAGATGACTGGCTGGATAAGAAATTGGGTGGATGACCATATCCAAGAGCTCAATGTCTCTACGTCCAAGTGGAGAACAGTGACCAGCAGTGTTCCTCAGGAGTGGATACTGGGACTGGTGCTGTTGGCACATCTGTCATTGACATGGAGAGTGGGATCAAGTTGACCCTCAGTAAGTTTGCTGGTAACACAAAGCTCTGTGGTGTGGTCAACACGCTGGAGGGAAGGGTTGGCATCCAGAGGGACCCGGACAGGCCTGAGAGGTGGGACCATGCAAACCTCAGGAAGTTCAACAAGGCCAAGTACAAGATCCTGCATCTGGACTGGGGTAAGCCAAGCACAAATACAGGCAGGGCAGAGAATGGATTGAGACCAGCTCTGAAAAGGATTTGAAGGTACTGGTGCATGAAAAGCTGGACATGAGCTGGCAGTGTGCACTTGCAGCCCAGATAGCCAAGGGCAAGGGAGGGGATTCTGCCCCACTGCTCCATTCTGGTGAGAACCCATCTGGAGTGCTGCATCCACCTCTGGGGGCCCAACATAGGAAAGGCATGGACCTGTTGACATGAGTGCAGAGAAGGGCCACTAAGATGATTACAGGGCTGGAACATCTCTCCTGTGAAGACAGGCTGAGATTGGGGTTGTTCAGCCTTGAGAAGAAAAGCCTCCAGAGAGATTTTATAGATGCCTTCCAGTACCTAAAGGGAGCCTACAAGAAAGGTGGAAAGGGTCTCCTTACAAGGGCATGTAGTGATAGGACAAGGGATAATGGCTTCAAACGAAAGACAGCAGGTTTAGACTAGATATTAGGAAGAAGTTCTTTCCTGTGAGGTTGGTGAGGCACTGGAACAAGTTGCCCAGAGAAATTGTGGATATCCTATTCCTGGAAGTGTTTAAGATGAGTTGGATGGTGCCCTGAGCAACCTGGTTTAGAGGAAGAAGTCCCTGCCCAAGGCCGGAACGAGATAATTTTTAATGTCCCTTCCAACCTGAACCATTCTATGATTTTATGATTTTTTCATATGAAAGAGAATGCAATCAGCTTTTCTATTAAAGAAAAAGATGAGGATAAAGGTCCCATTTTTAAAACACATTCACTGGCATCTCTTTATCTCTGCAGCACAATAGATGTTTTCTAAACCATCTATTTCCCATTATACTGCGTGGTTTTAGTTCCTGCTTTTTCTATCAAGATATCTCTCAGGCAGGCCTGTAAAATTGCTGTGGCAACATTCTGACTCATATTTTCTTCTCTTTCTTTGTAGACAGAGGTGGCTTACTTCCTTGTAAGTCATTCCAGAAGCCATGCAGGGCTTGTTACCATGGGACCAGCATGGATCTTCCCATCTCCCCTAGACCTTCCATGGGGCTACCTTGAAAAGACTGCACCACAGTCCCCCCCTTACAGAAAAGCCATTGAGGTGCTCAGAGGCACTGAGGGTGCAGTGCAGGAGGTACCTCTGGTCTGTCATAGTTGATGCTGCATTCAGACCCATTTGGCCATGTGAATCCATGATGAAGCACTGAAGAGCAGCTTTGGTAACTCTCTCTCAGTCCCTTCATGTGCCCTGATTGTTTTCTCTCCAGTTCCCATGCCAGGGCAATGCCTCCTGGCCAGAATAGTAATGAAGCCATGCAGATTTGTTAAATATTTGTGGGGTTAGGATGTCTCTGCCTGTCCAGTGTCTGAGAGACTGCATGATCCTGCCTGATGAAAAATTATGAAAGAGACACAACAAACAAAGCAGCAGGAGCGTGAAGGGGCTGATAAGAATTGTGATGAGGTCTCCAAAACCCCAGCAGAGAAGCAGGCAATGAAGGAATAGTCCCATAGCCAATTCAGCCAAATTCTGCAGCAAATTCATAGAGAAAATAAAGAAGGGACTGTATCTGCAGGATTGTGGTGGCTGCCAAAAGTCTTTCTGTTGATTCTTGAATTTCTGTTTCATGATTAAAGTGTCAAGAGGCCCCAGGCAAGTTTAAGACTGTGATATGCAAAGAGCCTCCATTGTTGCATGGGGAATGAGAAAGTCTTTCTTTAAAAAATCAAATTCAGAAGAAGAGTTTGGGATGTAAAAGTCAAAAGGCTTCAAATTCTTGACATCTATGGACTTCAGGCAGTAGACTGCTCCCTTCAGCTCCTTCCTCTGAGTCACAAGTGACTTTCACAACCCATTACAAGAGTCCTGCTCCCAACAGAGGCCTGAATGCAAGTAAAACATAGGGCATTAATCCAAATTCTCCTGCAAGCTCAGCTTGAACTACTAGTATCAGTAATACAACTGGAAGAAGCCAGTTAGGTGATTAAATCCAGTTGTTGGCAGTCACAGGCAACCTTACAAAGGAAGAACCCACACCCTTTCCTTGCTTTGCCACAAAACACTCCATTAATCTATGAGAAAATCAAGATCTTTGCACAGAAATCAAGTGTGCAACAGCCACCCCAGAGGACCACAGAAAGGTAGCAATAAGGGTCCTAATGGCCTAGGACAATGCCGGAACAAGAAATGTGTCAGCAGAAAAAAAACCAGATGATATCTTTGGAGGCAACTCATTGGTTCTTGATTTGATTCTTGTTTCTAACCTGGTGATCATCTCAGTTTTGAGTTTGAGGACCACAGAGATGACCCACCACACAAGTGGTTTCTTGGTCCTACATGGAGAAGCTTTGCCTCCTGTCCATCTTCTCCCCTCCTGCTGTAGCCAGTCTCTAACACCAGAATGAGGAGAGACACCAAGAACCACATCTTGTCCAAACCTTCTCTATTCCCCCTATTCAGACAAACCGAGTGTTACAGAATGACAGGATGTGCCCTGGGTACTACAAAAGACCATCAGGAGCATGGAACTAATCTTCATCCCACCCTGGCAGAAGTCCCAATCAATTTGCCAGGGAATTTGCATTATGCCAGGGAATCTGTGGCTGAAGATCTAGCTGAATTTTTGTGATAAACCCTGATTTAGAAGTTTAAATATTTAGGCAATGTTGAACATCTCATATTGAAACAGAAAAACTCTGGATAGCCATACATGTTAGCAAGGGACATGGTACGTAGGTAGGTAGGTAGGTAGGAAGGAGGCTTATTGTCTGCAAAATTACTTTTTTCAAGCAAATAGATTAAAACCAGGGTTTGGGAAAACAAAAAATTAAAATGAGGACCCCTTTAAAAGTTCCCTAGATACACTGTTATTTCCCTGCATGATGTCATGTTCTTCTATTTTTGAGTTGCTACCACAACAACAATCTGTCACAAACAGAAAATAATGGTTTAAGGAGAGAGAGATATGAAGCAGGAGCAGATGACCTCTTTAAAGTAAATAATAATAATAATCCTCTTTTCCTGCAAAAAGCCTTGGTGACAAAAAGTAGTAGAAAAGTAGAAAAATGAAGCGATACGCAAGTCCCAGAACTGTCACTAAAAACTGTGGTTTGTTTTAAAGCCTTCAGACAAGACATAAGTGGGTCTTTTAGCCTGTAGCTATTGCTGCACCAAAAAAAAAAAAAGTCAGAAGAAAATAAAAAAAGATTCTTCTTTCTACTCTGGAATTCTGACCAGAACATGGTCTTAAACACCATATCAGTGCAGTTCCCACAGAAGACAAGGTCAGAGTTTGACCCTTCACTTTATTTTTAAACACACTTTTTTGCATTTTAACATGTAAGTAGTAGTAGTTCAAGGGAAAAATAAAAAGATCCAGATACTTGATGAAATATCAGGAAGGAATGAGTTGATTCTGCTTCCAGTTTATGCATCTATTGTCCCTATTTCCATGGTAGGACACCACAGTATAATGGGCAAGCATAATCCAGTAGATACATTATTTTCATTAGGGTGAAATAAATGTCTCACAAAATGCAGAATTGAAAAAAAAAAATTAAAAAAGGTACCAGATCATAAATTAGGGCAAATTTATGATCTGCCTTGAGTCAAGAGAATACAGAAGATAAATCAGGGAGAATTGAAGGATGTTACGTGCAGTTCTGAAGGTGGGTGAAAAGAAGACTTTTCATTGAAGTGCCTTGAAAGAAAAGAAGACTTGGGAAAGAAAAACTTCTTAAACATCAAAAGATAAAGGAAACCAATCAGGCTTAGTGAGTTAGTCTTTGAAATGCAGTACCAACTACTAAGTCAGCAAAACATGTGCAGATATAAGTAAAACAGCACAATGTTCTCCCATACTCGTGAAGTTATTTTCACAAACGAGACTGCATGTTTCTATTAACAAAATTCCTCTTTCTGCAGCCTGCATATCCAAAAATAAACCAGTAAAGCAGAAAATCCTCATGTTGAGAGAAACTGAGAGGATTACCAGAGCTGCCTGTTTAAAATCTCTCCCAAAGTTGGATGCATCCACTTGCTTACACATGCTGGTGCATATCTAATCCCTGCAGTAAGCACCCCAGCTGCAGGGTGTCATTCAGGCACTTCCATAGCCCAGGCTGAGTTCATCAGATTGGACATGGAAGCACCTTCCCACCACTGCTGCCAGTCTACTTTTGGGAGGATGTTTTGGCACTAAGATGGTGAAGCCCAGTGAGAGGGAAGCTGTAGTGCTGGTTTTCTTGCAGAGCTTGTGAGTTTAAAGCACCCCAACAGGAGACACCCTTAAACCCACACCCATCATCTGTGTATTGCCTTCCATGAGATAAAAGGTTTCATTTCCAGCTTGCAAGAGATGATGGCAAACAACTTGGAGAACAACAGGGCCACTGAAGTGATTCTGAAGTTTGTTTTAAGGTACTGGAATACAGCAGAAGAAAGAAAGCCACAGTGAACTCTGTAAGAGGAACTGAATGCATATATTGCACCAAAAGTATGTTATCACATAAACCCAGTTTCTGAGGGACTTCCCCACCACAGCAGGGATGTTTGTCAGCAGCCCTGTGTTGCATATGAGGTGAGAGTGGCACTTCCTTGTGCCATGGGATGAGACAAGCATGGCCACCTTCCCCTTCTGGCAAGACTTCTCAAGGAAAAACTTCCACATATCCAATGGAGCAAGACAGAGAGGATTGTTCTCTATTTAAAAAAAAAAAAAAAAAAAAAAAAAGGGAAAAAAATATGGCTCTTGTCCCACTAAGGAAACCTGAATAAAGGAGAGACAGAAGGAAGGTATTTACCTATTAAAAATAAATGATTCACACATGAATTTTTGAGACTGGCACCATATGGCTGGAAAACATTTTAAGGAAAATAATTTAATCCTCCTGAGACTGAATTTCTGTTTGATAGGAACTTGAGCAAGGGTGTGCTCACTGGGGGCCTTTTAACACTCCTTATTAAAGCAGATGCCTGGCTGCTCACCTATGGTACTAATACATGGCTTTTCCTTTCATCAGTGTCTTGTGTTACTTTGGAGGTGTTGAGTTTGTAGCTCTTCCAGGACTATGAAAAAGCATCTTTTGTTGGTTCTCTCCCTATATGCTGCTTTTTCAAGCAAAGACTAGACAGCATGCAAACCACATGTTAAATAATATTTAAATACATGTCATCTTAAGCTCCCCTGTGGTTAGGAGGCAGGTCTGTACTAGGGTGGCATCCCTGAAGTGCTTTGGGAGGATAGGGGGAAGGAAAGGCTGCAGGCACCATGCTGCTGGCACTGCTGGGACATGGAGAAAGGGCCAGGGGGTGCAGCCCCCACACCTGCACTGCCCAGACCTGCAGCCTCTGCCAGCCCTGAGCCCAAGTTTCCTGTCTGGGAGACTGACTATACCACTTTTGACTTCAGTCTAAGACTGAAACAACCATACTGGACAGACTGGGAGGGTGTGGGAGAGCAGAACCAGGCCAGGCTAATAGTGGGCTTGAGACTGAAATTCCCAGTATGACTACATACTGAATGAGAATACAGTAAAACACAGGCAGGCCAGGCAGGATCATCCCAGGATTCAGGATCAGACATGGGAGAGCCCTTTCTTTCTCACCTGCCCAGGAGAGGACCAGACTGTGTAGAGGGTCCATTTCACTCCATCCTTTGACTCACATCTTGCAAGTGAATGACTGCAGCAGGATGCATCAAAGGAGCTAAGGAACAAAAATTTAGCCTTATGTGGGGTTTTGGCTAAGATATCCCACTGATGTTTTAGCAGCTCTAAAATGAGGTGAGGATTGAAGAAGACAAGCACCTGGGAGACAAGGGATGAGGCTTGTTGAGGAGAGCTGCCACCTGCTCCTTATGAAGAATGGGTTAACAGGATATGATAGGTCATGTATGTATTTTAATTATGTGTCATTTATTGCTTGAATCATGAAATGTCAGGGTCTTGCTCAGGCAAAGACACTGCAGAACAACAGAAGGCAAAACATCTTTGGGAGAAGACTGTAGGACTTGCTGGGGACTAGTAAAGAAGAAGAGGCTGTGGCTCCTGTGTGCCAATATTGTGTGAAGGACGGGGGTGTGGGAGAACCCCAGAAGCTGTAACACAGCTGGTGCAGGTCTGGTAGGTGATGGAGAGACCAGAAACTGTGCAGCAGCTGCTTCAGCCCCTGCAGGGGATGTGCACATCCCATGCCGTGCTCTTTGGCCTTCTGGCTGTCACACTTAGGGAAGCTCACAGGGCTGAGAACAAGTTAATGGCTTTTCAGAAGTGAAGCTTCAAGTGAAGGAGGGCAGCGTGAAGCTCACTGCCCACAGGAGCTGCTTATGCCCCAATTCTTTAAAAAGCAAAGCTAGATGAGGTGTCTTAGCCAAGATCAAGCTACCCTAATATGGTCTGTCAGGGATGGTAATTAATCAGCAATTCACACACACACACGGAGGAGGAGGAAGGGGAGAGCATTACTGTGGACTCAGATCTAGCTCTGTTTCCTGTTCTCCCTCCCTGTGTGCAGGACTTGCAGCCATGCTACATCTCCTGCCACTGCCCTGAGCCCTGGAGAAGCTGTGCTCCCCCATGCAGGCTATGCTCACCAGCCTTTGTTTCACAGATTTTTGCACAAGGTTTACATCCTCTGGCTTCTTTCCCTGCCCCCATCCTGCTGCTGCTTTTTAAGGCAGTTTCTGAAAGGAGGATCGATCCCTGAGGATGGCCAGCACATTCCCAGGAGCCCCAGGGAACTGATGTGACTGCAGTGCTGGCAAGCTGTCCTGTCCTGGGAGCACAGGCACAACCCCATGGTGTACAAGGACACACAGGGAGTTGTGGGGCCTGGATATTCTTCCTTTGTTTAATATTCTTCTGTATCATATACAAAGCTGTATATACAGCACAGCAGCTGTCACAAGGGTGGACATGTCCTGTCATGCAATGCTTGACTCTCTCCTGCTGCTCCAAAGCCTGATCTTGCTGCTATTTCCAGCAGTGGGACAACAGTGCCTTTTGTCTTGATTTGCTTTGAGCAGCTGGGCCTCCAAAATATGAATGCTTACATTTTCCCTCTTTCCCTCTCCTTCTCCCATTCTCAACAGGCTCAGCTGGAGTTCTCACATAATAGATTGAGCCTCTGGAAGTTGAGCATTTGTGAGTTTCTTGTGTGACCATCTCATTCCTCCTTCTGTACCAAAGCACCTTTGATTGGCCAGCACTGAGCTGCTGGCAGGACAGGACTTTCTGACACAAAGATTGCAGGTTTTGAAGTAATATCTGCCTTGCATCACTGTTTTCTTCTACATGTAGCGATCAGGCAGCTATCACCATCTCTTTGTCCCTGTGGCAGGTGACCAAGGTATCTGTGTCCCCAGCACCATCAGGCCCTGCCAGTGCCTGTATCTGCCACTGAGAGCCCCGCAGGTGACACTTTCCATTTTCTTCTGCTTCTGACTGCAAAAATTATGCTGCTTTTGCTGTTTTTTCCCATCACTCAGTTTTGCCTTCCTGCCAAGGTGTTCGCCACACAGGACTCCCCCTGCTCCCCCAAATGTTAGTACAGATCCAGCTGCCAGCAACCCCCATCCCTGCAGAACCTGTAACAGGCCTTTTGCACTTATCTGGATTATTAGAAGATGTTAAACAAGTACCTGAATGTACTGGGCTATGCAGAAAGATAACTTCCTCTTTGCTTTTTCTCTTCTGCAACAAGCCTTCCCTCACAGGAGACAGATGCCAAACTCCTACCCATGCACTTAATTTTTGGTATGGATGCCTAGAAACAGAAAAGCTAGATTGGAAACCCTTCTTCACTGCTGCATCTGGTAAACATTATCAGCCAGGGGTCTGCAAGCTTTGATTCAGGTCAGCTGGCATCAAAGGAGACTTGGGAGTGTTTGCTTTCAATTCCAAGGTTGAACAAAATAATCTGTTCTAAAGCTCAGGCCCCTGCCTGCTCTTCATCAGGGGTTGTTTTGTGCAGGGAGAGCAGGGGAGAGGAGAAATGGTGTGCTGAGCAAAAGTCTCTGCTTTGTTCTGCTGTGTTAGGGCTGGCGTCAGCAGACTTCTGAAAGAGGGAGGTAACCATGCCACCACTTGTTCAAATATTTTGAATAATAAAGGTGTTAGTTTAATAAATGTCCTGGAGGAGGAAGAGATGTCCAGCAATAATAGTTCAGCATTTTCCCTTTTGAGCCTGGAGAAGCTGCAACCAATGGTTAGTGATCTGAGAGGGAGGGTAAAGGCAGGATGGGGATCAAGATTTAATTTTTGTAAGAGGGCTCTTTGGCTTTGCTTTCAGACATGACAATCACTATTGCAAGTTCTTCCCTGACTGATCCCTCCTTAAATACAAAGTGGCAATTGTGCAAAGCTGGAAAAATATTAACATTCAAACTCAGGCTCCACTTTTCCCTAGTCATTTACCTTCCTGATTAGGCAAATTCTGCATCTGCCAATACCAATAATTTTCAGCAATTCTGTATATTCTTTCCTTCTCGTCACTTCCCTACACTTTAATTTTTTGTTGTGCAAAAGGAATTATTCACCCTGATTTCTGAGGATCAGCTGTATTCTCTCCCAAGCAGAGCTAAACAGGCAGTAACCCTACATTTCTGGCTATGTTGGAGAGTAAGAAGAGTTTGGAAGGGAGCAGACAGCAGACACAGGTTTGCTTCCTTAGTGTCCTTCTGTATCACATGAGAGAGCAGGGCCAACAAATATTCTATCTCCTGTCCTCTCAGAGGTAGAAGTAGGTAGAAGGTAGAAGAAGTAGAAGAAGGTAGAAGTAACTAATCAGAAAAATGGTCAGAACTTAATGTGATTATTGCAGGTGTCAAGAGTAAATTATTATTATTATTATTATTATTATTATTATTATTATTATTATTATTATTATTATTACTGCTACTACCCATGTTATTATTGCAACTGCCTTGTATTTGCTCTCTTTTTCTCTAGCCAAGTGACTACTGTAACAAAGAGAAGCAGTTTCAACAGGAAAGTGTGAGAGATGAGCCCAAGGAGCCTGAGGGAAAGAGGAGAAAGCTAATCCCTATCTACCACATCTGGACTAATCCTGGCACTTTCTAAGGAAAGGGAGTCCTCATCTTTCTCCTGATCTACTTTTTGAGAAAGACTTAGTAAACACATTTCATTCAATGCATCCCCCTCAGGCACTGCAAAAGACCCTGAGGTGGGGAACTAGGTATGCAACAAGGCACTGCCCCGACACCAAACACAGCCCCCACTCAGAGTAACCACAGGAAGCAAAAATCACCTACTCCTGGAAAGATGAAATCCACCTCCATGCAGCTAGTAATTTTAGAGGCCAACAAATTTCCTTGGGCTTTCTAAATGTCACCCCAAATGCTGTGACCAGAGAGGACTATCATTTAAAAGCACAATTTCAGCTTGTTGCATGAGTGGTGATCATGCATCTCCTTTATGCCTCCAGCTGAAAGTGCACTTCCTGATTTCTGTAATTAGAATGAACTTCTTGTTTGTTGTGGATATATAATCTAAGAAATTCAGTCTCTTTTCAAACCTAAAAGAAATGTTCCTCAGCTTAATTTGGTCCCACGAGCTGCTTGTGATCTTCTGTAAGCTTTTGTGAGCACAATTAAACAAAATACATCACAACAAATATCGGCAAATTGTTATTTCTACTGCCTTTTGTTTTTTGCATAACCACTGACTCAGGCTTGAAAACATCATGACAAGACAAGCTAAAGACCTCACCCCAGACTGCCCATTCACACCACCTCAACACCCAGCAAAAAAAAACCCCACAAAAACCCAAATATAAACCAACAAAAAAAAACCCCACCTTTTTTAACTCTCTAAATTTTTTTCCCCTAGTTGCTGCTCTTATCTGGTGTCACAGTCCCATGCCCAGGAGACAGGGGAGCTCTGTCCTGTAGCACCACTGCAGCATTCACTGCTTCATCAGATCACAGCCTACTTGTTAATTCAGTTAAATTGCATGAAAAAGTGTTTTAGCTGAGGTGAAAGGGTCAGGAATAAATAATTTATCTTGCTTCAAAATGTTATTTCTACTAAAATGCAACACATTTCAGGATACAATGATTTGATGAATAAGTCTTTCATCACTGACCTAATGAGCACACAAAATGGCCAGATATGTGTCAGGCTGAGGATTTATGGGTTTACCAACCCTTGTACCTGCTTCACCATTTATTCCTCCCCTGGCTACCTTCGCCATTGCTGTCTCCTACAGCTGGAGAGCCCTTTGGCAATTCCAGCCTCATCAGACCCTGCTCCTGTTGGTTTTTACCCTGCCACAACAACAGCAGCCCTGTGGGAGGTACTGGGAGCACGGTTTCAGTGTGCTGTGCCAGGACAGCTCCTCCACCCTTGCATTACCAGTCTTTCACCTCTTCTGCCTGCAGATCCATGTATCCCTCTGGTCTTTGGTATCAAGGAGCTGGAAAGATGAACATGCAGCAAAACAAAGCTTTTCCTTTTTTATTTTTTTAAATTATGTCACAGGGATTGAATTTGGGTTTTTTTAGTGATTTACTTTACCTTTGAGAGTTGTGATTCAGTGCCAGTGTCATCACAATGCTATAAACTTCTGTGCAGGTGGTAGCTCTATCAACTTGGAGTTTTTCACATCCACACAACCTTCTCTAGTAAAGGTGAGGGAATTGGATCCCATCTCTAACTGAACCCATGCCAGAGAGATGTCCTGATTTAATTGTTACAGATGGAGTTACAGCACTACTAAAAAATGTATAGGTAAGCCCTTGTGTATCACATGAACATGTAGCAGGGCTCTTTCTGTTGAATGAGGATGCTCAGTGTAGTCTATTACTTTCCACCACACAATAACTCATGAGTTATCCTTGGGCAGTCACCATTCATCACCACTCGACCTGGTATTTGCCTACAGAAATCTTTACTGCAATTTTCTTTCCTATCAGTGGCTCTTTCCATTTTCCTTCCAACTTTTAGAGTCATCCTCCCTTTCTGCCCTCAAATCCTCAAGCTCTCTGAAGAAGCTATCGCACATGCTGCACATTTACCTTGATTTCCACTGTGGCAGTCTAAATTCAATCCTATAACTCTGAGCTGTGGTACAGTCCCAGCTTTTGATGCAGTTGGGCTGATCTCAAGGAGCAGATTTTATTATTTTGCTAAAGATTTGAGAAACTACAGGAGATAACCCTAGTCCAGAACCATCTGAAACAATAATTACCAGAGAGCACACTTCAGGGTGAGGATCTGTTAGCATTCACTGTTCCATTTTCCAGACACACAACTCATTCCTTTTCCTGATGGAAAATATTTCAAGGGGGGCAAATGCCCTATCCTTCCCAGTAATAGGCAAGATGCAGAGGTCCTTGAGAATATTGGAACACATAAACACAAGTTACAGAAATAATCTCTCCTAATATGGGAAGCTTTTTATTTTATTAATGAGTGACTTTCCAACATGTGCACACAGATTTGAAGGGGGTGGAAGGAGAGGGAAATGCCTACAGGATTTAGATCACAGGGATCCATGGCTTGCTCCAGCTGATGGGTGGGAGACACTACATGAAAATAAACACATGGTCTTTCTCTAGGTGCTGTTGGCAGGAACAGCAAGAGCCGGATGCAAAAGAACAGGGAGCTGGCTTGATCCTTCTGTTCTTCCAACTGGATGCCAGGGGAGAGTCTTCAGCACGGGGTCAAACAGTGTGTGGCCTGTACCAGAACAGGCAGGAAGAGAGTTGGTTTGTGAAGCTCTTGTTCCCATCACTTCATCACACAGTACACACAGGTTGGTGGACAAACATGCTCATCTCACAAGGATGTCATCTGATCTTCAATCCTCCCACAATTAACCACAGACACAACAGTGCTACCTGGCAGAGGTGTTTAGGTTTGTTGCTGTTTTTTTCCATTAGAGAGGAAGAACCCTAAATAGGGCTCACGAATACACTAACAACACATGTTTGTTACTAATCTTGAATACTGCTGTGCCTGGCAGTGGCATTAAGAGTCAAAAGGAGCCCAGGGCTCAAACAGTAAAAGTGAGTCACTGTAGCTGGAAGGAAGGCTAGAGACTGTCAGCATTTCAACACTGGAGTTACATGATTATCTCTTGAAGAGCCTAGTTTAGGAAGAGGGGCAAAATTCAGGTTACAGTAGCATTGTTTAGGAATGGGACAAAGCCTAAAGTCCCTGTTAGCACTGGACTACCAAAGCAATGTATAGGCTGAAAAAAAATTACCTCTGGACAACCTTTTTCCTTGGGCTCTAGATAAGCTGAGTTGAGAGTCTGGGGCAGGGTAAGGCTTGGGACAGAAACAGGGAGAAAGTTGGGACAGGAGCTCTGTTGACATAGGGTTGCCAAGGGGATTCCAAAGTAAGGAGGAAGAAAGAAAAATGTTTCTTCCCTACACCTTTTTCATTTAAATGATGGCCCAGGGCTCATCCCACATTTAGTGTTAGAATTAAGGTTTGGGTTTCCTGAAAGACTGCTCTTCTGACATCTTCATTGGGACCACAGTAAGTTATCCCTAATTATAGTTAACTCAAGGTCAGGCTTTTGCTTTAGGAGGAAGAGACTCCCTAAAGCTTCAGTAGATGTTGCATTTCCCACTGCCAGGAGAAGCAGCAGTCTCCTAGAAAGTCATTCCTTTGACTATTGCTTGATTTGGACTTTGGCTTCTCAGCAAAGGGTTATCCCCATGCTTAGAGCTGAGTTCAGTGTTGGGAAAGGGAAAAAACCTACAGCAACAGTTAGCTGGTGAGGGACTTCTGAAGGGGAGTGCAGGTCACAGAAATATTTCTCCTCAGATTGTTTTTTCATCTGGACCATTGCTCTGTGTGCTTGACTGAGGATCAGCTGTCCTCAGGCTTTAGGGTTAAGGATGGAAGAAGGACAAAGCCGGATGGCAAAGGTCTGCAAAGGGTTTGGAAAAGGCTGGAATGAACAGGAAAAAATTTAATCCCCTACTACATTTTCCATCTCAGCCACAGCTGAGTGTTCTTACCTGCAAAGCAGCCCACACCTGGGCTTAGGTTACAGTTTGAGCTCTTAGAGGTCCTACAGCTCCAGCTGGCATGGGGTTGTTAATGCACTGCCAAAGGCAAAGGAGAGGCTGCAAAGAACTTTCTCCCCTCACAAGTTTGTTATCTTGGCATGGCTTAGTCTCTTTGGCAAATATTCAGCTCACACAGAAGGTTTAGGGCTAGGATTAGCTCAGAGGAATGTCAAAGCCTAGAACTGCATGTGATGTGGAGCTGCCAAGGAACTCCCTCAGAGGGAGGGACTGGATTCATTAGGATTTTGTCTCTGAAAATTTCATCATTGGTGTGGCTTGTGATTATCCAGCCAAGGCCAATATTTAGGGTTAGGAGAACTCCAGTTGGGTTGTGGCTCACAAGGGAGAATGTAAAAATATTTCTCCCATGATAACTTTTTAATTTCTGCAACAGCTTGTGGTCCTTGGAAAAGGGTTTAGTCTGTGCCTAGGGTTAGGGTTTGGGTTGGGAAAGGAAAAAGGTTTAGAGCTCTCATTTGCCTAGGAAGCCTGGGGTTGCCAAAGGAAAGAACAAGATGCACAAAGACTTCTCTGGAAACCTTTTTATCTGGGCCCAAGACTTAGGGTCCTTGGTTAAGCCTCACTCAAGTCCATTTGTCAAAGGATGTTCATAGATTTTTTTCTAAGTCAGTGAGAATTTGGTCATGCCCATCAGTTTTATTTTCCTCCTCAGGGTTAAAATCAAATCTTATTTTAATATTGCCTAGACTTCCTTTGAAATAAAACTCTCAAATCTCACAAACTTGACAAACAGTACAAAACTATTGTTCCCAGTGCTCAAAAGGAGAAAAATATTATTGATATGAGGTGAATACCATAAATAACTCCATGAGACTGACTCTGCTCAGTTGTGCAAGCCAGGGGATATGATCCACAGACAAATCTTGAAGTGGATAGAAGTCTACCAGAACTTGCTCAAAAGCAGATTCTGGTCATAACTTCATACTTGCCTGTTGACATTTCCACTTAAGTAGGACCAAGTAATTCCCTACTGGGATGTGGCCAATTCAACACTGTATTGCCAAAACAATCAAGCTCTTAGAGGGCAGTCACACGTGCAAGAGCTCAGGCAAATGGGTCACAGTACACATGCTTGGGCAGGTCAAGAAAATTTCTAGCCTTCAATTCTTCTCTTTTTCTCAACAGAATCAGTGGGACAGTTCACTATGCCCAAAACCTGAACAATACCTACAAAACATACTCTTCACCCAGGGAGTGGAAGGAAATAAAGTAATGGTATGCTCTTACAGCCTGGGTCTGCTAAGAAGGTGATGAGGAGGGGCAAGTTCACTCTGAGGCACTGCAATTTGAGTCCAGTGAGAAATCTGAAAAACACTTGAAGCAAAACAAACTCTTCTCATCAGAAACTAAGGGGAAAAGGGGGAATAATAGGATGAAATTGTGAGGACAGGTATCAGTGGGGAAGAGAAGGCTGAGGGCTCCTGTTAGTGAGGAAGGGTAGTTATCAGTGTGGGTGTGAGATACAGGAGATCCCTCAGAGCCCCTTCTTACATCTGCAGTAGAAAAGGGGCCAAGGAGCAAGACTTGGCTTATGGTCAATGGGTCAGGAGTATGAGTGGCCTAGTGGGATGAGGAAGGACATCCATGTACTGGCACTCATGCTTGGCACTTATCTGAGGCAGGATGAAGGCAGAAGTAGACTTGACGTCTCATGCGTTTGCTGGTATTGAAACCACCAACTAATAGCCGTGCCTAGGGAACAGTAAAAAATGTGATCCATAGGAAACCCTGCAGAAGAATGCTCACCCTCCTCTAGTGTTTCACAGATGGCAATCTCCAGGACATCACCACCTGTGCTGGCCACTGACAATTGGCACAACGTGGATCACTGGTGGAGCAAGAGCTGCAGGTGGCCTTGCATGACAAGCCAACCTGTGCTCAAACAAGTGTGCTCAGGGAGCAGGGAGACCCAGGCACAGCCTGCTGTGCCACCCAGCACAGCTGCTCTCATGGACAAAGCTGCAGGTAAATCCTGGAAGCTGCACCCATCTGCAAAGGTCAGAGTGAAATGTAAGGGCTCGTACCTTCACTTGGCATTTCCTGGTGTGTCACCCTGACCTTGGTGCTCTGGGAAGATGCTTGTACTCAGCACTAAGACTGGGGCTGGCAGGGGAAGGTGGCTGCAGAAGTTACCTTGTAGTTATTTTCTCACTGAAAATACAGTTCAGCACACAGTGAGACATGCCAGGAGGTCCCATCCTGTGCCTGCACCTGCACACAGCTAAACGGCTTCCTGGAGCAGGGCCACAAGGAAAAGCTTTGCTGAGATGGAAGAGAAGGGCAAAAAATACAGGATTAACACAATGCACTTGGCTCTACTTCAACAGCCTTGTTTTGGTGCCACAAGGATCTCAGCCCTTCCCAAAAGTGCACAGGGCACAGCTGGTTTCAGGTCATACTACAACCTCAGCCACATTATGGGCCTTCAAGTGCCAGACCAGCCATCAGTTTTTAGAAACACAGATGCAAGACTAACATGAAACATGAACTGAAAGCAAGAAGTTTATGCCCTCACACAAAAACATGACATTGAAATCTTATTCAGAAGTAGCCTTGCAAAAATCAAGCAAAATTAATAGCTCATATCAAAGCTGGCCTCACTTCAGGAAAATTTCTGTTGCCTTGGTAAACAGCTGAGCCTTCATTTTTCTCCTTCCTATTGGCAATGTACTTCACTTGCTAAATAAAGATATCTAAACAATCTCTCTTTATACAATAATTTTTATTCTTTCCCTATCAGTCTGTTTTAGTTACAGTACAGTGCAAAGCAGCATACAGGGTAAGCATTAAAAAAATTTTTTTGGGGGTTTTGGTCAAGATACTAACAGGAGAAAAGCAAAATTTTCTGGATTTAAATGTAAGGTGAGAAAAATCCCTGGTTCCTTCATCTCTCTCTATGAGACAATGTCCTGCTACTGTTTCTTTACAAAAATCTCATTTTTTTCTGCACAGAACTAATGGTACAAATTTACTCCAGTATACAATGTAATATTCAGAATTTATCCAAAGTACTTCCATGCATAAAATATTTAATTTTTCTGTTTTATATCCTAAGATCTTTATTGCTCAATACCGATTAGTTATCTCTGCAACATAAAGACTTACCTTATGATTAAATTGCTTTCATTTTTGCCTTCCCTTGGAATTCCCTATAACTAATTTTCATTCATTCTCCACCCCCAGAAGGGCATTATCCTGGGCAGAAATATCTGCTCAAGGAGAATTGGAAACTGATATCTTTCTCTATCCAGTCATTTCAGCCTTTATGGCAATGAGCAGAAATCCCTGTTCATCAGTCTGACACTGATTTTAATGGGTCTTTGGGTTGAGGACAATCCCAGAAGCCATTTCTGAAAATACCCTACCCGGGTGGTGATCTGGAGCTGCTTGCCAGCTTCTCCAGCAGCCCAACAGCAGATGGTGCATAACAGATCAGCAAACCTCTCCCTGCACCTCCAGCTGCAAAGAGCAGCATTGCTGCACCCAGCCTTGACTTTTTCCATCCAAAAATCCTAAAAAACCAAGAGCATCATTACCTTTGAATGCAGATGGGCTAGGCCATACTCCTCATGCACTCCAGCTTTAGTATGATGATTTCCCATGCATCACTCCAACCCCAGCTTTTTTCTAACAATCATCCTGAGATGAGGAAGAGCTCTGTGAAACAAATTGTTATGCTGCTGGGGTAGCCTGCTCCCTATTAAAATAAAATGGGGGATGATGATGAGAGGGCACACACATTAAAAGGTCGAGAGGGAAGAAAGCTGTGTGCTAACCAGTGGTGTCATCTGAACAGTAGCACAGGCTCTGTAACTGATATATGGCATTTTAAGCATGCATGAGCCCTTCTCCTGTGCTGCAGGGAAAAAGCAACTCCCCTGAGACTAGGAAGAAGGATTTACTTGCATACTCAGGCCTTGGCTACAAGTGCGTGGCATTAATTTGGTTTTAAATTACTCCGTGTATACAGTGCACGGTTACTGCTTCATCTATTCAAATAAATAATTTGGCTAAAAAAAAAAAGCTGTTGTCATTTCTATCCAAGAGCAAGTGCTTCCCACTTCACCAGCTGGACAGGCAACCTTTTTTCCATAACCCCTACAAGCTTTTCCAGTGGTCAGCACAGAAAGACAGACTGTGCCTGGCAGAGAGAGGATGGGTATGGAGAGCATGCTGCCAGTGTGTCAGACCAGTGGCTAACCAAGGTCTGGATGAGGGGCAAAGGAACTGTGCCAGCTTGTTGGAGCTGCCAGATTTCCTTAAAGGAGATGGTTTTCCCTACACTCACTCCCCAGTCTAGACTAAGTTTTGGCCCCTTGTGAATGTGGCCTATTGTCAGACATTACCCAGATGTTGCAGGGTTTGTAATTCAGCTCCCTGCCTTGGCCATGGTGAGAGAGGTGAAAGAGAAGAGCTTTGTACAAAGGAACACTGATTTTCAAATAGCATTTTGTACTGTAGCACTGCTCAATTAGAAGAGATTGAAACATCTCCTATTAGGCTTCTGGGAAAGGAACCTCCCCCATGTTTTAATAGGAGCTGGTGTCCTTGTGTGAGCACAGCCCACCCCAGCTTCTGCCTGGGGCCACTGTGAGATGGAGATCCAGGCCAGCAAGAGGGATAGGTGCAGACCTCATGGAAACTGTTTGTTCCACAGTTTGGGGCTGGGACAAGTACCGTGTTGGGGCTCCCCACAGAGACAGCCATGGTCTGTCTCCAGCCCTGTGAACACGAGACTTGATGCATATGCTAGACACAGGCCACTGGCCTCATATTTCAACAGAGAAGATGGTAAGCATCAGGAGAGAGGAAGATGAAAGGTCTGCCTGATTTTTGCATCATGTTCAGCTTCAAAAGAGCATCAAAAGACTTTTTTTCTCCATGAGAAGGTAGAAAGAAATAAGCACCAATTATTGGCTCCATCTGCACTCAAATTGCTGGAAATTATTTTGAATTACAAATGTAGTAAGGGCACCTTGTGCTTGTACAGAAGCAGCACCACCCACAGAATGATTCAAAAGCAAAAGGTCTGGTTTAGCCTCCAAGCTGAACTCATTGCTTAAATAATATTGTTAGGATCCAAGTTCTCCCCCCACCTGCTTTTTTTCTTTTTAATATAATTAAAATGTAGAAAAAAACACCAGGTTCAAGATTAGACAACAGGGAATTTTCTCAGCAAACATGTTACCAAAGCCCAGCAGATGCAGAAAGTACAAAACCTGATATCAACAGGAGTAAAGAGGCAGGGTTTTATAATCAGTAAGTAGTGACATGGATGGAAGCAATACCACCAGTCAGTTTACTTCAGTCAGCTGCATAGCTTCTGCATCATCAAAGTTCATGCTGGTGCTGAAGACAAAATTGCTAGCTTTCTCTGCTGGCATGGAGGTTTCTTCAGATCAAATCAGAGGTGCTCAAGCACACCTAAACTAGCAGTTTAATTCTGTTACTGTACAGGACCTGCTTTATGAACAGAGCATCTACATCTGGAACTGCCAAACCAACCCTTGAATTTACTCAAAACTAAAAGCACAAGATTTCATAAAAGACAAAACAAAAAGGGGGTGTAAGAATGCCGCATGGCAATGCCTCTCATTACAAACAAGTATCTGCAAAATTATAATAAGAATGCCTCAATCACAATGCTGATTTTACACAAAAGTAAAATGTCTAGAAATAAGATAGAACAATCTCTTCTCTGATCTTTTTCTGTCTCTTCTAGTTGCATTAGACATGCAAACTACACGTATTTGCTTTTTCAAACAAACACATGTAAGACAATTAAATGAAGTTGTATGTAGCAGGTTCTGGGTGCCTACTTAACATGTTTTACTATAATTTCTGTGTCAGCCTTTCAGCTGAGCCAGAAGACAAAGCATGGTATCAAGCTCAGATTCACTGACTTGGTCAGATGCTCTGTGACACAGAACCTTGATGTTCACTGTTCACCTCTCCTCTCAGCCAGAGCAGGGATGACACCAAGCACCAAGAACTGCCCTGGAAGAGGTGGGTGGCTGCTGGCAGAGGCGGCTCCTCCAGTTCTTGCTGTGCCTCCAGTACAGACACTGGGGTCATGTAGAGTGAGATGTGCTTTCATGACACTGTGAGAAGGGGCTATTTAACCACAGAACGGTTAAAAGTTCAAGGACTTCACAGCAGGATGAGATACAGGCAGACTGAAGCTGATTTCACAGCCTGGAGAGGAGCTGGAGCCATGGAAGAGAGGGATGAAGATCCTGGTATTACAAAAACATCTCAGACCCCAGAGTAAAGAAAGAAAAGACAACTATCAAAAGGAAATTGATACAAGCCCATCAGCAATTTCTGCCATAGTTATAATTGTTTTGAGTGCTCACCAAATAATAAAAAAAACCTATTTTTAGAAACCTTTCCCAGTGGCTGGTTACTACAACAAACAACAACCCTGTTTGTGAGGTCAGCCCCCAGCTGTGCATGGAACAGCCCCATTCACAGCCACAAGAAAGCCTCACACTTTCAGCAAATGCCCTTTAAGAGGGAACAATGTTCTGCCTTGCCTCCCCTTCCTAAAGCTGTTCCAAGGCTCTCGAGTCATCACATACCAGCCTGTTAAGAGACACCAAACTGATTATACTTGTTCATAAAAGGTGTTTACAGAACTACTTAATTCCTGTTATTAGCACTTGACAACGATGGACTGGTTTTCTTGACACGAATGCAGCTCCACTCAGCATTCAGACAATCCCCTAAGAGCAATCCTGAGACATTCCTGCAGTTTAGCAGGCAAGCTGAGTCTCACCTCCAGACAGGCTGATACCAGAGACTGAAACACATACAGTGCTCTTAGCTGTATGTGCAGCATCCTTGGCACTTGCCAGCTCCCAAAACGGTTTGTGTTTATCTGCTCACCCATCACCTGCATCAGCTTTTACTACTGACCAGTGGGATGATCCAGTTCTAAAAGGCTCCACTGCTGTGCTGTACATCTTAAATTATACATACAGCACTCTGCCATAGGAGAAAAGCAATCAAAGTTATTTATTTCTGGGTGAACAGAAAGCGTCCCCTTTGTCTCAAAACAGTAGTTACTGTGGGCCACATTCCAATGCTAGCCTTAGCCACGGCAGGAGTTACTAGAACAGGGATTATTTGTGGAGTAAGGTATTTCTCAGCAGGTATTGGGATGCCGGTTTTCAGCCCTAAAGCCTCTACATTAAATACCACACCTTCAATTATTTCAATTTACCCTTAATCAAAGGATGTGAAACTAGAGCACCTCCCCTTCTCTTTACTGATAGCTGCTCCCACAGATATGCTGAAAAGTAATTAATTACTTCAAATTTTAGAACAGAAATAGCTATGCAGGTATCTGTGAAGATGCTAAAAATGTCAGAAGAAAAGAGAGATAAATGCCAATGTTATTAAAAATAAATGTCTACTTAATGCAACATTTACCTAAATGTTTGTCAGAAAAACAGTAAATAAGGAATTTAAATCCTGATGTAGCACAATAGAGTACTGAGGCTAAACTCCACCTCTGCACTGAAATGCAGACCAAGATGAAAATCTTATTCCAAGCCCTGATATCATCTGTGCTAGCCCTCTACACAAAAGTGGATTTTATCCAACAACGTACAGTGACTTTGTAAACAACCCACTTCCTTTTTACCAATACTGAGTTTAGTTTTCTAACGTTTCCTTCCACATCCACAATGGTGCCTTATCAAACCCCACAACCTGGCAGGGTTTTGGGATTTATACTGTTTTCCATCCAGCAGGGCCTCTTGGTCACTGCTCTGCTGGATCAAAGTCTCAGGCCCCTTCAAGACCTGCTGTCTTGAGTTTAAATAAAAGACCTTGTATCAGGCAAATAATATATGAATGCTTCTTATATTCTCAGAGTTTATCAAATAATGTGGGTGGCTCTTACAGTGAGCTTAGTTATTCCCTCAATTGTGTCCAGTCTGCATGCACATCTACAAAACAGTAGCAGCAATAATTTCATGTTTTCATGTTCTGCTGACACAAGTGTTAAATAGCAAAAATCCATCAAATGATCCCTGAGGAATCCTACTATATACACCAACAGCTCAGAGATTATTCCCTCCATCCATCTCCACCTGGAGATCCATCAGCATCAAAACCACTTTCTGTTGGATACTGTTAATTTTCTCTCTGGATCAAGATGTGAAGAAGGCCCACTTGGGTGACTACGCAACTTTTATCAGGCAAGCTTGTTATCTTGGTAAAATAAAATACATCAGGCTGATTTGACAAGATCCATTTTCCTTAGGCTCAGGTAAAGAGATGCGAACAAATTGCTGTTCCCTTTATTTGTTAATAAAGGACTCAAATTTCAGTAGTTCCATTATTTTGCTTTGGATCAATGTCAAACTGATAGACCTACACTTAACACCACCACTCAATTTTCATAGCCTGTTAGCAGTATACTTTTTCCACTCACTGACTAGAAATCAAAATACAGAGATCAACAGAGCTCCTATCTCCAGGCCTTTAAAATTTCACGGATACAGATTTGTTGGATTTAAGAGCCAGCAGTTGTCCCTGATAACCTCCTCTAGTTTCTATCTCAATGGAAAAGACTCCAATTTAATCACCTATGATAAAACTACATCTATTTGTTAGGCCATGCAAAACTGTATTGACACTGTCTTGAGCACTAATCTTAATAGAAACAATCAAAACTGAGCCAGTTTCTCAGCTGGACATTCAAAGCTTCCACCTGCAAAGTTCCTGAAAGCTGGTTTCAGCTCTGCAGCTTATCTTCTCAGCTCAGTGAGAATAAGCTCTTTTCTAGAATATCTTTAAGCATTTCTAGCCAAGCTATAACAATTTCTTTGATGTTTGTGCGATGGACTAGAAGAGAGTATAGAGGGCTTCATGCCAAAGATTTAAACCTTTTCTAAACGAGAATAAAATACAAGCTTTGTTTTACTTAATGGGTTATGAGCAAGATATTGGATCACTTCCTAATTTGACTGACATTATTTATTTTCCCCAAAAAGCTATGCTGAAAGCAATCACTGCAACACCAGAGTAACACTCAACTTCATATAATTGCAAGAGCAGTGACAGAAAACATCAAATGTCCTCACATGCACTGGCAACTCCTAAACCTGCGGGGCTTGTACTTCCTGACAGGGAGAAAGCAGGGACCTTGGTAGGCAGCAGGGCAAGGGGCACATGCTTGACTAAGATTTGAACAGTGGTTGTAATTGCTGTCTGCATTATTTGTCTCTGCTGTGTAAAAACAGTGGCAGGCCCACAGTTTTTGAATATTCAAGGAGGAAATTCAAGATGTCAAGACATGCTTCACAAACAGGGGGTCAGGGTATGCAATTCACATTGTCCATTTTTTTCATACACTACCTCCTCTCCTTTGGATCATTTCTGACAATGTAATGCTGCAGCTTGAGTTCTGAGCAAGCTCTAAAAACTTACCTTCCTCATGGAGGGCAGAAGGAAATATCTGCAGACCATGAAATATTGTATTTGCATAGCATAGATATTATCAGGTAACATGGAAACATAATATTCTTCCTTGTATCCCAGTAATATCTAACCCATCCTAATTTCCTGTTCTGCACGTCAGAACATCTGTGGCAGCAAATACACCCCTCAACAAGTTGGAGATGCTGCACAGTGGTCCTGCACTCCAATCATGGGCATGAACTGGCTCCCATTAGATATCTGTCAGCAATCCTTCCCTTTCCATTGCTTCAGCCTACTCCTGCTGCTTGATGCACAAGAACAATAATGCTCTATAGCCAGACAGACTTAAGTGAACAGCACAGCTCTTTAGAAGTTTACATAGTCAGAGATACAGCTCTTCATGCCTCTCAGAAAAAGCACTCCCTCTCCAATTACATTTTAAAAATCCATTGTAGATTTTACTGGCACTGCTGCCAATGACAGAAAACACATTGTCAGTATAAAAGATGAAACTGCAATGTAACTAAGAATGAATGCCCACTTTTGTGCAAAAATGCAATCCTAGAAAGCTACAAAAACATTCAGAAACAACAGCTCTTTTATTTCTCCCTGATACTGCCCGCGTGTACAATCCAGCTCACCAAAATAAGACAACCCCCTATCATTAAAGATTATCTCATCGAAAAGCAGCTCCTAGCAAGTTTTCTTGCATGGGAGAATTTAACTGCCAGCCCTGATGCAGCCTGACTGGGAGCGGTGTTTGCTCAGCACATTCTGATGGTTTCAGAGACAAAGCCAGCATTCCCAAGGCTCGAGATAATCAAGCAGATGAAGTAATGCACTCTGAATGCTCCAGAAAGAGAAATTGGATGGGGGATGTGAAGGGTGGGTGTTGGGGGCAGGAATGGGGGACCACATTTAACATTACCACACAGAAAACTAGACAGGAAAATGTTCCCCATTTAATGATTCACTGCATTATGACATGCTGGCATTACTAATAAGATAGTATTTGAAAGAATGAACCATTTAACCCTGGGAGGAGTCAGACTTACAGGCAGCACATCTAAATGCAGGCACTACAATGCTGCACCTATGTGCTCTCCCTAGGGACAGATCTTTGGTGGCTGCAGACTGAGCCTAAAGCCAGTGAGGTCCTTTCAGGGACCTCAATTAAGCATCATCTTTCGAGGAAGGTACTGCTAATACCAGTCAACAGCTTGTAGAAGTAGAAGGTGAAGCACATGCCTATAACAAACCCTTTCATTCAGAACCTGCTCAGGGAGTAGGATAGGGCAGAGAGGAGCACACAGTAGTTCTCAGTAGCGATACTTCCCAGGTTGGGAAACAGGCTATAATTAGATACTGATAACCACCAACATTTCAGAAAGCAACTAGTGTTTTAAGAGGCTCTGGGTTTTGGAGTTCAACTACAACTGCTTAAGGGAAGTAAGTTTTCCAGCCCTTTCTAGAAAACCCTGTACTAGCTGCTTAAAAACTGAAATCATTTTATTGACCTATCCCTGAACTCCTGTGACTTTTTATATTCATCTCTGCCTGCAAGCCCTCCAGGGATGGATCTGGCCTCACACTGCAGCATATTTCTGGGGTTTACACTGCAATTATTGCAATGGACATCTTTCTCTTCAGATTCGGGAAGAGTGTGGTGAAAATCCTTTCCATTATCATGTGTTTTCAATCATTTTTTTCCTCCTTCTTACACACACACACATCTCTTTCCAATTCAAAAATGTATAATTTCCTTGCAGATAGCACAGTTGGATGTGTACAGCTCATTACTTTCTAAGAAGCTTGTTTTCTTCCAAATTCCCTATTTTTATTTGAACTCTAGCTTTGTGCTTTCTACCTGGGATTATGGGCATGGTCTCTGCTGCTGGATGGAAGTGTACTATATTCTAGTTATCTGCTACATATTAGATACAGCCACCTCTAGATAAACTGGAAATCTCTCCTGGGAGCATTTCTGAAGGAAAGCCCATGCCAGATGCCATGCCAGAATTTCTCTCCTTACAAGACAGGCAGTTGCAGTCAGGCTCAATTCTCTTATTGCCACTGAAATGGCAGCATGAAACTTTAACAGAGAAAACAGTTTATATTTCAGCATTCCAGCCATGGATGAAACTCAGCTAGCATCTCTGTTGTCAAACATCCTGCCGTCTCTTGCCACATTGATTTCACTCCATGCTGAGTCTAGTGGCAAAATCCCAGCACTAATGAAGTTAATGGGAGTTTCACCAGTGGATTCAAGAGGGCTGAAATTTCACACTGACTCTTCAGTCATAAAATTCCCTCTGCTCACCTCTGAGCTTAACAACTGTGCCCGTTACACCCAGCACGGAGGATCTGGGGTTGATCCAATATGCTTTTAAGTTAATGGAAAAGCTCCTACTAACTTTAATGAGGACCGAGATAGATGACTTAGTGGATGAGAGCATTTTATTTGAGAAAGGGAAGATGATGTTTCACAGACACGTACATTGTCTTTTTAACTCCTCATGTACTATTTCTGTGCTTCTCTAAACCCCTGCATTGATGTCACATGCTGCCAATAATGATTTTTGTAACAGTGAGGGACATGATAAGCATTCAGGTTTTTACTCTTCCCTCCTCCTACCACTTAATGTGAGCAATAACAATTGAAAAAATCTGACTATCAACAGAAGCATTCAGGAGAGAAAAAAATAGATGTAAAAATGCAATGGAAAAAAAATTGCACTGCATAACCATGCTTGAGAATATGCCACAGCCTCAATTATGCCTGCAGCTCACAGCGATCTCTCTGTATTAAGGTAATGTCTTTTGTTGGGAGCACACATCAGTAACCAAAAAGCTGTGACAGCAGAGTTGTGCTTAAGAGAAAAGCATTACTTTTGTATCAGTGCCAATCAATAGACCTGATTTAATGCTCTTCCCTTTCTGTGTGAATATCAGTGGAGGCTCATTCCTCATCCTGATCTTCCTAGTTCACCCCCCACGCCATGCTTGCTGCAAGAAAAGCTCACACTTGTGTACCTTGGCTTTCTCTTGTTCTGCCCCATGATCAGTTTTTCTTCAAATACCATTCCACAGGGCACCTTTTTAAAAAGGACTTACTCTCGATACTGTCCATTTGTTTTAAATCCCAGTCCTAGAACTGTGAAGCAGTTTATTTTATTCTGGATGAAGCAAGATGGGAGAAAACAGGTTGCACTGATAATCCAGACAATCTAGGTCTGATTCAAGTCTCAGAGACTGATGGAGGACTGTGGATGTCAGTGATAGCAGCATGACACCAAAGCCCATGTGAACATCATACAAACCTTCACTGTGGTTCCCCTCAACCAGTGGCATGAAATTGGGCTTTTACTAGTGTTTCAAACCTTTATTTTCACTGCTCTCTTTAAATCTTACCCTCAGTATTATGGCATGCTTGAAAATTGAGCAGAAAGTCTCAAGGCCATATACAGGGTGAAAATGACAGCCACAGTTACCTGAAGCATCAGCCAGTGCGTTTTAATGTCACGGCATTGAAGGGAAATATTTCAGCTCCAGAGTTGCAACCCCCAAGGCCCCACATCTCCATTTTTAAATTTTTTTGGATCCCAAGAATATTATCAGACCAATGAATTCAAAATGGAAATGAATAATCACCAGCTTAACAACAGTCATTAATCCCCTGTAAGCACACTTCTGTATGAATCTATTAATTCTCATTTCCAAGTTTTCAGAAGTAAAGTGTTTGATATAGTACATGCTACTTATTCCCTTTAATTAAACAACTTCCCACTGCTAAAGCAGGAGAAATATTTCACCAGTCAAGAGCATGCATAGCCCTCATGGAGAAAGTTTCTGGGCTTGCCTGACATACAATAAAATATGGAGCATCAGCTGAAGTTTCTTGGCTCACCTTAAATCTCACTTGTGGCAGGAGCAGCAGGGGAATTAATTCCCTGCCTTCTTTACAACATGTACCTTAAGAGAGAATTGCACAGTTCAGATTTATACTGAATATCCTCTGTACCCTTCTTCACAGCCTGAAGTGTGGCTCTGATCAACAGCAAAAAGAAATGATGAATAACATTGCTGAGTTACACCTGAATGACAGCAAACCAGTGACCTATAGGAAACTGTTTTGCAGCACCAAAGCAATTCCACATGAACAAACATCCATTCATGTGATGAATCCAGGCGATTTGCCACTTGGTAACTCTGGCAATACATTTGAGTAGCAGAGGGATACATTGTCTAAGCAGTGTTGAAAAAGGAAAAGACTAGCTGCGCTTATACTTCTCAGTGCTGCAAAGCATGTGGAAGAACAGGAGCTTGAACAAGCCAATGGCAGAAAATGCACAGTACCATTTTTTCTAATTCCTTATTTAAGTCTCTCTACTTTTGGGAGCATCTACAAAGCATGTGTACAGTGCACAGATGTAATCTTATAATATTTATTATTCATGATCATTCTCTTAAATAGAATATAGAAATGTACCACTCTATCAAGAAGTTTGTGTTTCAATCTTCACACATTCAAGCCAAGCTGAAGTTTGTAGAGGCTTTTTAAATGCTGTTTCATAAGTAGGGCCCAAGGTTGTGCTTTCAGCTTCTTATGTGATTGAGGAATCTCACATAATGAGCACACTGACACAAGAGGAAGGCTCAACGGTGAAAAAGCACTGAGGTCATAGAATGTCATTTGACATGGATGCCTCACGTCCAAGTAGGATTGTGATCCTGCTTGCACAGAGGAGCTTAGGACTAGAGGGAAGCAAAAAGCAGAGCTTGGCATGCAGCAAGCACACTTGTCCAAAAGGCATTTGAGGAAGGCATGTTTTTGAGCACAGAACTGAGAAATGGTGATTCCTTTGAGACTTTAAAGTTTTTAGGTCACTTTGAACAAGCTTCCTTTAAGTGTGTGCAATGAAAGTCATTCCTAAAAATCCCAGAGGCCTAACACCATCCCCTTGATGGAATCAGATTACAAGGAAAACTTGGGTCATTCAAGAAACATCAACTAAAAACAAAGTCATCTCTGGCAGTCCCAGTGGACTGCAGTGTAGGAGGCTGTGAATCACTGAAGACATGGGAAAATGGCAGCAAGAGAAAGAAAAAAAAAGACCAGTTTGCAGCAGATAAACAGGTGTAACCTCATTAAATTCTTCTGCAAGCAGTTGTCAGGATCTGATCCCTGCCTGGAAACTTGCTGCTCTTTTAAGTATCCAACCAGCAATACTAAATATCTTATAATGATTACTGCATTATGAAGCTTGTGAAGCTAGCCTGTTCCAACCAGTAGAGAACAAAGGAACATCATTAAGCAGCAAGTTTAATGCTTTTTCTTACAGAGAAGCTGAAAGAGAACTCAGAAGGAATGAACTGCCAAACTTCAGCTACAGTTGTGTTGTATTGCTATACCACCACAAAGATAAACATCAAAATCCATGAGATGAAGGAATTGAAAGGAATCATTCCTAATCTACCTTTTAAGCTTTTTCATACACTGAAAAACCTTGTCACTTGTTGCACCATGGTAAAGAAAATCTCAAATTAAGTCCCGAAACTGGGAATATATGTGACACTGTCTCATCTGTAATTCAAAAGACTGGATGAAAATATGTTTCTACACAAATACAGGGCATGACCTGCTAATATGCACATTGCAGCTCAGAAAGCTAGTGGTTCTGGGCTGCACCAAAAGCAGTGTAGGCAGCAGGGCAAGGGAGGGGATTCTGCCCCTCTACTCTGCTCCTGTGAGACCTTACCTGGAGTGCTGCATCCTGCTCTTGGGACTCCAGCACACAAAATGTGAACCTACTGGAGTTCAGAGGAGGGCTGCAAACACAATGAGAGGGCTGGAATACCTCTCCCAGGACAACAGGCTGAGAGAATCTGGGTTGTTCTGCCGGTGGAGACATTATAGCTCCTAAAGGGAGTTGACATGAGAGCTGCAAAGGACTTCTCACAAGGGCATGTATTGACAGGACAAGGGGGAAATGGCTTTAAACTTAAAGATGGTAGATTTAGATTAGATATTAGGAAGACACTATTTACTTGTGAGCATGGTGGTCTGGGCAATGATTGCTCAGAGAAGTTGTAGATGCCCCATCACTGCAAGTGTCTAAGACCAGGCTGGATGGGGTTTTGAGCAAACTAGTCTAAAGGCAGGTGTCCCTGCCCATGGCAGGGAGGCTGGAACTAGATGATCTTTAAGGTCCCTTCCAACCAAAACCATTCTGTGATTCTATGAGACATCCAGAACTTATTTTTAATATTAGCTTATTATAGATGAAGAAAACTTGCAGTATCTCTATAGGATGGGAATGTAAGGTTGAAGTGCATAGGCACAGTAATACCATAGTGTTCCTTGAAGAGATGGAACATTATTTTCAGCTCCATATAGAACACAGGTGAAATAAACTGAGAAAGGAAGTAACATTCTTTTCTTCTCCAACCTGAGGTTTTTAAGTCCCAAAGTATAATATTCTTTAAACTCTTACTATTAAGGTTTTATCCATTAAAAATATCTAACACTTAAAGCACAGTTCCCTAGGTAGGATTAAATAACATTAGACAAGGGAGCTCAGAAGTTGGAGGGCTGAATTTTAATAAGCAGAAAATCTGAGAAAAGCCACAGTAATTCTACAGCAGAAAACTTAGGAAGCCAGATTCAGATAAAGAACAGTGCAATAGTCCATACTGAAGTAAGCACAAAATCCCCTTTCACATGACATTCTCTTTGCAGATTTGGCACCACCTCCATTTTTTTATACTTTTTGCAAGATCAGTAAAGTTAATATGCCTTGCCTAAGTTAGTTTAGAAAACACAAATATATGATTTAGTCAGCTGCTCTGGAATACAAGTTAGCATTTATGATCCCCTATATCTTCTAAAATTAGGCCTCTTAAAATCATAAGTACAAGTGCCTTAATACCTTCTGATATCAAACAGAAGCCTGTAAGAAATGAATTGTATTAAAGTATGATCCAAAGCCAAGTCTAGTAATTTTGATCTTTCCATTTAATTTCAGCCGGCCTTGGTATAAGCCCTTAGAGAACATGTAAAGTAAATGTTGATGCTCTTTGTGGTTATTGCATAATGTTGTGAGGTTCTTTGCAAATAATTTTCTTTTTCTGTATCTCAGTTCGTGGCCACTGTCCATTAAAAACAAAAGCATTCTCAAACTAACAATCAGGATGCCAGGTAATGTAGGTGTGTGCTTCTCAGTATAGGCAGCATCACTGAGGAGCAGTGATTTTTGTCTGCGCTCACATAATGACACACAAATCTTGCTGGAACACTTTAACAAGCCTGTATATTCAAAACATGTGGTGAGTGTAAACTGTAATCATTTACCAGAAGACAGTACCAAGACTGTCCAGTTTCCTCTAGGAAGTTCTGAGGCAAGAAATTCAGAGGGGGGGAAGCACTGTCAAACTTCTCTATCAGCTGGAAAGGATAAGGATTACAGGAAGGGTGAATGACAGTCAGAGAAAGAAATGTCTTCATTAACTTTCCCTATTTTTTTTCAGTACCTATCATTTTAGATGAGCATAAAAATCTACAGCTCTCTAGATCACAATTTACTATGACTTAATTTCAAGACTGTTCCTCCTAATGTCTGCTGACACAGATAAAACCTTCTGGAAAAATCTCTCTGCTTTCTTTTTCAGGCCAGTAAAAGATGGCTTTCATGACTGGGAAGAACAGCAGCTGAAAGCCCAGGGAAGGATTAGCTAAGAGCTCCCTGCTAAGAGTTCATAACTCACTTGCACGCATCCTGACTGGGAGGAGATGGGTCCCATCCAAAAGTACAAGGCCTCACAATGATTGATGAACCAGCAGAGACCAGGTCAGCCAGTATTACTAACAAGAAAGGTGTATTTTAGCTTAGATTCACTACTTTTGCAACAATTATGTTCTCTTGCTTTAAAAACAGAAGCATCACAGTCATCAGTGTTTTTAAGGTCTTGCATCACCCTAATGTATGTGTACTGGTAAGTCTACTGTTACAATTGTATAAATAAGAGGGCCAGCACAGACATTAAGATCTCTTAATTATAAAGAGATGATTCAGAATTGACACACAGCATATCTCAGGTTTTATGCATCATCGGCTCCCAATCCAACTCATATCCATGCTGATGTGAAATGACAAAGTATTGACAGAGAGCCTCATAATGCTCTTCCACTGGGGATGGAGCAATCCTGTATTTTCTGTGTACTGATGGCAGGCAACACATTCTTATAGCAGTGGGCAATGAGGTTCCCTGGCATGGATAGGACTACACAAGTGCAGATGTTTTTCATATTCAGTGGGAAAGGCTGGTGTGAGAAGCAAGTTCAAGGTGGTTTTTTCCAAGTATCAGACTTAAAACAACTTTCTCAAGTATCAGGGCTGCAAAACATCTCACAAGTCAAAGGGGTATGTGTCCCCAAGCCACTGGTATGGTGGGGAAAGAGGAAGAGCAGAGGAGATTTAATGCAATTATGTACTGTACTAAAATTGTTGAAGTATTGGTTCTCCCTTCTTAAGGTCCTGAGCTCACCAAGGATTAAGGCAACCATGTACAGCCTAGGACAACGTGGATTACACTCATGCTCAAGGGTAATCCAACCTTTTCCTGGTGACCAATCTGCTGTGGAAAGGCTTGCACTGATTCTGAACAGAGAACTGAGTTAGTTCCAAAACAAATCAAATCTGAAGCAGTCTTAAATGGAGGGAAAGTAAACATGCCACACACACATCTATCTGGGACAAAGGGGATTTCTTAGATGTCTTCATTTCCTGCTGCAGAGGCTGTCTGCTTATTCAAGCCCACTGCTATTTATATCCTGCCTCTGTATCTTGAGAGAAAAAGCATGAACCTCTTTAGAATGAAAGTTCCTCTGGCCTGGGTCTGCTGATCCTGGTCCCTTAGCAAATGCCTCATGCGATCATTTTGAACTCCACTCCTGCTCACTGGTGCAAACACATGCACTCCACTCCTGTGGGTAAGCACACTCCCCATGGTGCTGTCACCAGTCCTTTTATGCTGCTTCATTTCCATGGCTCCTTGGTGTATGCTCTTTGTCTGCTCTCCATTATCCACTGTACAGTGCATAACAATTACTTTGGCTCCTCTTTTCAATTCGAGCTGTTCTTTCCTTTTGTACGTGGGCTGGGGGCTATTTTTTTCTTTCTAATTAAAGGGCTTTGTTTATGATATCAGGTTCTGAATGAAGATTTTATAGCACACACCATAATTATAACAGTTCCAATAAACAGCACAAACTAGCATTTACAGCTATAATACAGTGTTGTAGTTAGATGCCAATGTAACAACTCCACTATATCAGCCTAAATATGGATCGATGCAATTCAAGCAAATCACATCTGAAAAGCTGCTACTGCTGAATTGCAACTCTCTTGAAGGAATCCTTGCTATTCTCTTTGTTCAGTGCTGGAAAATACCAGCCAGTAGGTCAAGAAGGAACTTCAGCAAGCAAGAAAGGAAGGATGGGCCAACACTCTCAAATACCAACATAAGAATTTCACTGCCACTGTTTTGATGAGCATGCTGTGTGGCATTTGTTGTAAATATGCAGAAATACTGGCCATGTATTTTCCCACTCCACATTTCAGAATTGCAGATGCTTAGCCTGTTTGAGCACCTTCCACAGTGAGAACTCATGCACTGAAGCTCCAAAATCAAGCTGCTGATTCAAGTGGGCATTGTACCATCCAATAACCACCTCTGTGAGTAAGAACAGGTTTGCTCAGGCCATACAGTTATTTGCTTGATGATCTGTTCCTTGAAGTTCCCACAGCACAAAAACAGCTCCATGCAGGGAAGTGGGCCTGCTCCTCTGCAAGATGGGGGTGTAAGAGAGAAGTGTGGTGCAAAGCAACCATCCCTCTTCATTAGGCAGGCTCTAAATATTAAAGGTTGTAAATGAAGGGAGAGTAGAAATACTTGAAGACAAGAAGGAGATGAAAAACTGAAGAAGCTCTAGGGCACAAGGGAAAACAGGTGAGAAAAGCAAAAAAGCAGAGTAGAAGACCAAGTACAAATGAGGCAGGAAGGCAGTGCAGATGAGCAAAGTACAGGACAAGCAGGATTCCTGGAAGCTCAACCAGTTTAAATTAAAATTATGTTGGACCACATGCAACTGCACTAGGAAGAACACAAGAAAAATGATTCAACTGTGTCATCATAAAAGTCAAATCATTGCAGTTAACAGTAAAATAATAAAAATTCAAGCTAGGTGACTGTGGTACCCTACCCTCAAAGATTCAGAACTGTAATATGCACAGCTTGATTTCAGATATATTTGTGAAGGTGGTTGGGTTCATTCTTCAGAAATTCTAAGACTATTGCAAATTAACATCCTGCTAATGCTGAGGAAAGCAATCTCCTCCTTTCATAAGGAACCCAAGTAGTTCCTGACATTGCATTATACAATGAGCTCCTCCATTATTAGTTTTAGAATTATTTGCAAGCTTTTACAGAGCATGTGATTTAAAACAGAAGGGTAACCTGCTCCCTCTTTTTTCTTTTTTTTTTTTTTTTCCCTTTTCTAAAGAATGGCCAGAGTTCATTCTATTAGGACAAAGTGCTTCCCAGAACTACCATGAAGTACGAAAGCACCTTTGGCTCTTATTTCCCCAACACAGGATAACACAGTTCATCATGAAGAATATTATTTCCCAAGAAGCCAACACAGGATGGAAAGACCATTGTTCCAAATGATCCAAAAGTTCCAGAACAGCAGCCAAGGACCAGAAGACTTTCCAGGAACTAACAAGACTGTAAAGACAGATGTGCACGTATTTCTAAGGACAAAATTTGGAGAGAAAAAAAAAATCCAAACCAAATCTGGTATTAATTTAGGGAGACAAGTCTCCAAGACCATTGTTAAACAATATGGGATGTCACCATGGAGGGGCCCATGACTGGTAATCTAATGCTCATCACATGGCAAAGGACTGAGTAGAGAATGATAACTTTTGAAACATACTCAGACATCTGATTTTTACATAAAAAGTAATACTAAAGAGTATTAGAAGGCTGACAACATAGATGTGATTCTATACTGCACCAGAAATGCCAGCTAAAGATATAATTTCTTTTAACCACTCTGAACTTTACAGCAGAATGATTCCACAGAGACAAGCCAGAGAAGTGGCACATCTGATATCTGTTAGCACAAGAAACGACCCTGAGACTTACAAACACAAAACATCAAACACAGCATTCACTGCTGAATTAGTAAGGGCAAAGGACAAACATAACTAGGTTTAATGAGTTGTCTGTGGCACCCACCCATTCCTGGTGGGTTCTTCAACACCTCTTCATACTGCACTCTCCGCTTAGTCCAAGCTAGTTGCACAAGAGCCCTGACACCATGGAAATCTCTTCTGTCATAATCACAGTTGGCCCGCCTTTGGAGATAGGTTGTGGCAGCACTAAGTCAGGCCAATGCCAGTGCAAAACCAAGGAACATGAAATAGCACCCCACTTTTCACTGGGACATTAATCTGCGAGGATTTTCATTAGGAAAGCTGTCCTAAACACCAGAACTCTTAATTTTCCTGGGCCTTTAACATTGACATTCTCTCCTGTAGTGCTAATTCCTGCGAATTTACTTACACATAAACACACTGTACACCAAAAAAGGGTTAGAGTTTAACTTCTATGAATTAGCTATGTATATTCAAATGAATAAAAACATCCTAATCCTCCAACAAGAAACTATAAAAACACTTGGTTAATGATTCCAGAGCCTCTTCTCTCTGTCTGCTGGTGCCCTTATCTGCAATTCTTTATTATCATCATCATCATCTCTGGACTTAGTATTCCAAACATACCAGCTGCCCACAACTGAAGGGCTTCTTTGCATTACCAATTATAATTGCACTGAATGCACTACTGGTTCTGTGACATAAAAAGGAATTTAAAAAAAAAATCATCAAGCTTATTTCAACTTGAGAGAGTTGAACCCAGGTGAAAAACTAAGTCAGTAACCCACAGAACCCACAAATTAATTACCATAGAGATGTATGTATCCAACCTAATGGAGATCAAAATTAAAAAAAAAAAAAGCCCATTATTCACCACCAGTTTCAATTACAGGTGGGAGAATAATTCCACTTAACATATGCCCTGTGGCCTGGCCCACACTGAAGAGATGTTTTTTGGGAAGAAGCTTAGAAGCAAAAATCTGTCTCGAAAACTGAAGCAAGACACCTCTTCCAAGTCTTCCCTCAAAAATGAAAACAAAAGCCCCACCACCAACAAGAAACTCCCCAAAATCCCAGTTCTCTCCTTTTTAACATGACTATTTTCTATAGTAAGACACTGAGATCAACAATTTTATCCATCCATTCCTTCAATAAAATGGACTAAATCAGCATTAATTTGTTAACCTTTGTATTACTTCTTGCACTCATGCCACAGGATGTCAAGCTAAATTCCAAACTAAATCCATTAAAGAAAATAGAAAAGAACATTTCTTACCTGTTATTCTTTCCTCATAACTGTGGACTCCCACTGCTGAAGATAATCTGTCAAGTTAGAAAGTCTTCTTTTTTCTTTCTTTTTGTTTAACCTCCCACTCTTAAACTATTTAATATTACCACATGGGAAAGAAAATGCAAGGAAAAACTTCTCTAATGTGTCAATGGCTACATGTCACTTCTATTAGTCAGCTTCTGTATCAGCCTGGGTGGATAGTTCAAGTAACAACAGGGGAAACGGCCTATTTTCTATCAAGAAAAGACACACTAAGAACATGCCAGAAAAAAAATTACATTTTAAAATACAAAAAGAGCATAGGGCTCCAACAGCATGCAAAACACCAGAAAGTACTACTTAAAGTTTTAAACTTAAAGTTTTAAGTTTACTATACAGAAGTTATTTTTCACATGAAGTCAATTTAGGTCAAAAACCAGTATGTGTTTATTTCTCCAACAAATTTTAACTATATCAAACAACATGACTGCCCACCTAAAAAAGAGAAAAAGACAGAAAGCTATTGCTTTTGCAAGACACTGGCACAAGAACACACATTAGGCATTGTTATCACATACTAAAGCTGGTGCACATTTGGGCTGCAATTGCAGTATACTTTCTAGAAGAGTATTGCACAACTGGTTTACTTGTTAGTCAAAATAGTGAATGAATGGCAGTATTTACTTGCATCCTTTCATTCACATGGTACAGGAAATCTGTAATGCTCTTCAGGACTGTGCATGCAGTACTCTTGCTGGCTTGCACTTTTCCACTTCATAAGAAAGGCACTGAATTTTGAATGTACTGAAAAGAAAGGAATGGGAAGGTTCACAGTTGCTAGAGCATTTTAAGAGATCAGTGTTACTTTAGCAATACAATTTTCACAGCTTATTATATGCTAACACACTTCCATTTAAAAATGAGTCATCACATCCCACTGGAGTAAGAAAACAGAACCTGTCAGATTCAGATTGTAGAGATTGCCCAAGTTTCATTTACCTCTAGAGCACTGAATTAAACTATCTTAAGACCAAGAAGAAATGAAAACCCTTACAGTTATTTCATAGCTTTTGCCAAGTAAATTGTCAGACAGTTCAAAGGACCTGTAATCCATTTTTAATTTACAATTTAGGCAAAAATCTGACTCATTTTTATAGGTGAAATTGTATGGTGGCATTTTGAAAGTACTTCAACTTTGTGTTGTAACAGAAGCTATTGCTCTAAACGTGGAAGATCTTTATTTCCCCATAGTGAAACCATTAACCCAGACACCAAACTTTATAGTACGAAAAAGCTACAATAAAGGTTTGAAGGAACAGCTGTAAACTTTAGGATTTAATATGCATTTATGAGACATGAAGATCTGAATAGAGAACACTAAGCAGAACCATTCAAGTGTGGGACTTCAGAGTTTGTTCATGCAGTCAATGACATTAAATACCCAACTACATACATTTATTGCCTCTTCTCTCCTCAAAAGGACAGAGTAAGCAAATCCTTTGCTTTTATAACACAGTAGGTCCATGTGAGTTTACCTGGCATGTTTTCAGTGCACTCTTGTATTAACCCTTTACTAATTTGTCTCCATCTAATATGTGATACCACAAACAGTCCAGATAATGTCAAGTGGGAGCCTGTCATCAAGCTCCCAGAGCTAAAATTATAAACATGGATCAAAAATTTCTGCCACTGTGTGGAAAGTACAGCAACTGTTATGGTTCACAAGTCATTCACATTCCTCCACAGACACCAGCAAGGCAAGAAAACATTAACGGCTGTGCAGGAATAGTACTCAAAAGTACAACTTACACACCTGTATGTATCAGGCAGGATGGCAAAAGCCAAACTAAACACCATAAAGAAAAATCACAACTTATACTCCATCAGAAATTATTTGAGCCTTTAATGAATACTGCAAGCAAAGAAATTCAGGTCACCATGACTCCGCTCACATTAAAAAAAAAAAAAAATCCCATTGCAAGCTTTGACAAAGAGGCTAGTAGAAAAAAAAGTAGTAAAAAAATAAAAGTGAGATTTCGCCAAATAATTGAAAGGTGTGTATAAAATAGGAAACTAATAATAAAATCCACGTCTATTGTCCCTTTATGAAGTATTTAGTACTGAAGATTATTAATGCTTAAGCTAAGTCCAACAAATGAGATCAAAAGGGCAGGAAAAGGTGGCAAAACTCATATGAACATATCTCAGTAATGATGGGAAGAGCTGAAGAGGTACTAATGAGCCTGTTGAATGGAAAGCATGTGGATAAAATATAGCATGGAAAAAAACAAGGTGAGACTTACTTGAAAAAGAAGAAATTACTTGAGCTGGTCATTTACAGGACATAAACTGCTTCCAAAACAAGGTACTTTACAATTTACACCTCAAGACATAGAAGCTGTTTACAGAGGATGAGGTAACAAAAACAAGCAAAGAAAATTTGATAAAACCATTAAAATATAAAGCATATAGTAAAACCTTCATTCAGATACTTGATTTAGTTCTAAGCTACTAAGACTAGAAAGGAGTTATGAACTAAGAGAACTTGTAAAAATGGACTCTAGAAAAAAGATTGCAAGAGCCATATGAAGCCTCCTGAAACAGGAAACATATGGACTATTACAGGAATAAAATGAACATAGGGCATGAAACAGTAATTAGAATAATCAGTTTGCTGAAAAGGTAAGCCATTCCCATATATAATTTTTGTAAATACTACCAACAGACAATAAGACTGAAAAGCAATTCACTCAAACCTGAAAATACTCATACAACATATAGCTGACTTTCTTAATGTTATTGCCATACCTACATTGCTACACGCTTAGATTCACCTAAAGAAAAAACTAGGTATTAGAAGGCAAATCCCTACATTCTCTGCAGAATTCACTCATGAGGTTTAAGAAGCCCACTGTGGAATCCTTCTGTAGGTAAGCTGTAAACAACTGGTACTTCTCACCAACTTCCTAAGGAAAACTTCTATCTTCTTAGAAGACAGTCGTGGGTAGGTGCTCTTCAGGATAATGCATGATCATTTTGGATTGCTCTGAATCACTGCTTTCTTTCATTAAGTTTTACCAAGCACAAGTGTCACTGCCCAATTTTTAGTTAATGCACATACAGAAAAATATATTTTTTAGTTCCAATACAAGCTGTCAATTCAGAAAACCTTACAGAAATAAGATTTCAAGAGTGGTGTAAAAGTAGTATGTGCGTAGAACTTCAAAAATTGTACTTGCCTCTTGGATCTGAGCAAGGCTGCAGTTCATTTGCAAAGGTGCCAGTGCAGTGTCCTGGCAGTGGCATGATTTACCCCAAAGCAAGTCAGACAGTGCTGGTATCTGCTTAACTGCTCTAGAGTTATACAAAGAGGTAGTTGCACTACTACTGGCTGAAACACAGCATAAGTAAGAAATGTGTTTTAATAGCAAAGAGGTACCAGGAAGCAGGTCCATCTTGCAGTTTTCATTAAAGCTACGAATGGACTTAATTATCACAGAAACAAGAAACACAGAACTCATTAGACACTGCCTCATATCAAAATTGTCCTCTGCAGTCACAGATGATTTCTTTTTAGACCACACAAATTCCAAGATAAATTCATTATTCACTCTATTTCACCTTGCTAAAGTAACACCAGAACTACCACCCAAGGATAAATCCAGTACTCCATCATGACGTAATACCTTTTTTATTACAATATCCAAAAAACTGAGTATGCAAGATTTTGAGATCTCATGATCCCTTCTTCAATCTCAGGAATGTGCCATCTAAAGACTGTATATTTAAACCATAAAGGAGTTTAAATGTAAAGAAAAGAGAAAAATGCATTTTCTTCATAAACATTCTGTGTGTCTCTTCCTACCAACCACGCCATCCTCTGTAAAACCCGAAGATTTCTTTCTGTAAAGCAAATATATATATAGTGTTGGTAGCCCGCCCCACCCTGTCCCAAGATCAGTTTTTATTAATCTTCTGTATTAGTGTCAACAATCAGCTACAGATACATATTACTTTGAGAATTAAATACATAATCGTTTAATTCAAACAAGCAGAAGGGCAAGAGGGAAAAGCATTATGTGGATGGCACATTTGGTTGTAGATTACCAAAACATTCAGCCTTTACAATTCAATTATTCTTTCTCTAGTAATCAACTTTCAAATAAAATTTCTCTTTGTTGCAATTACAGACCAAAATACACTAGTTTTCTTTTACTACAATCTTACCATAGTAGTTTAAGAAGTACTATTACAAAATGTTTTTAATTAGTGTACTCTTTACAAAGAGTCAGAGAGGCAATGTAACAGCAGAGTACAGTGTAAAGAGTGCTTCTAGGAACTAGGAGAGTTTGTATTATCCTACTCGGTAAGCGATATAGCTACAGAACTCACAGCCACAACTGTTATGTCTACTCTCTCTCACTTAAGCAGCTGCAGCTTCAGTGCATTCATACTGTGCCCGATGTCTGAATGGAGAGTTCTGCCTGCAGGAGCAGTCTGAACAGATTAACTAACACTGGTTTGAATTGAAAACGCCCCTCCTTGATCTGAGCTAACTATGTAAACGTACACAGGAGAGGGGCGTTTTGAACTCTGCCGGGAAGGTGAGTGCTCGCCATGGCCACCCAAGGGAAACTCTCAACCTGAAGAGAGGTGGTCAGAGGTTAACAAAACTGGAACACAAAAAGAGGCAAACAAAAAAAGGACAAACCGCAACTGACAGAGCAAACACTTTAGTAAGAGCCTATTCCTTAAGCCTGCTTCAGATATTGCTCTGCTCTATAAAAGTGAATTTAGGACCTAAGGCTTGTAAGTTATAAGAGGCCCAGGTGGCCAAGTCCATCTTCAATGTCACTGAAGTGCTTTCACAAGATATAGCTTTTCCCCGTGTTCACTGGTGAAGATGGGAGCCTTTTTGTAGTGTTCCACCAACTCATCCATAGTATTAAATCGTCGCTGCCCAATACAATAGACATTGTCCACGAGCTGCACCTTGAAATGTTTGTTCTTCCCCGACGCCTTTAGAGATACTGAGAAGTCACTGGGCTGTTGAGAAGAATTAAAAAAAAAAAAAAATTACATAAAAGTGAACAAAATGATGGCATAATTTTGCAGTTTCGGGAACAAACTGTGTCATACAGTTGACAGTAATTTACATTAGTCTTTTTTTCCACAGCTCGGTGCTTTAGCTACTTAAGAAACCCAATAGCCTATTATTCAATAAATAATTGCCATTGTTATTAACGTGCGCAGTTAAGTCAGTTAAGTGAAAGCTCCCTAGACACACAGTCTGAAGTTGCCAATTACATGATTAAATTGCAAATATTATCTTAGTTACTCAATCTAGAAGAACAAGAATGTCAAGGAGAAGGGAACAATTTTTATCATGCATGTCTTCCTCACTAGAGTGCCCTGGAGAAAACAATTACTGCAATATTGCTTGGGCGAGATGAGGAAAATTCCCCATTTCACTTTTTTTTAAGCTGTGACCACTAGAGGGCCATTCTAGCTTTGCATTGCAAAAGACAAAAACACATGCACCTTTTATCTTCATTACCACATCTATGGGGAATAATTTCTCCCATTGAGTACACTTTCTTTGTAAGAAAAGATAAAGCTATAGAAGAAAAAACACCGTGCAAATCTCACCATCACACTCCCACTCACAGAAGACAGAATTTATGCACTAATTAAGTTACTCAGGACATAACAATTTCTAATGATAAATCTCTTCATCGTGGTAATCAGTTGCTTAAACAAGGAGACCGCTGCCATCCAAACAGCCAGAATGAGACCACTCCACTTTCTTTACCACATGTCACCATAGGAGGGTAGAAAGGACACAGTGTTCCTTGCTTTCAGCTGAACTCTGTCTCCAGCCACCTACTGCTGCTGGCTGGCCACAGAGATGGTGTAGAAGCCTGGGCAGTAAGGATTTAATGTGCTGCTATCTATGCATCCAATACCGATGACCACTGGAGCAGCCAAGTTAGAAAAGGATGTGGCTGGAAAGGGGGGGATGTTCAGAGAGGTAGGGCAGCACCTTTCTGGGGCCAATTTTCCTGTTCTAGTCCATGGAGACCACATAACACAAAATAGTGCAGGCATGGGAATGGGGTCAAGGAGCAGGCAAGCCCAGTAGAGGGGGATCAAGACCACCAAAAGACCCTCAAAGCTCCCCCCATTTCCATCAAGGTCCAGAAGAGTACACTTGCTGATTCTCTTACATGAAGAGCAAGAAACTAATCCCAGGGAGGGGAAAACTTATCTATAACCAGGTAGCCCCACAAAGCCTTGGTGATGCACCCCCCAGGCCCTGGATACCCTTTTGGCTGGATTGATCCTCAATCCAGGACTGCAGAGCTCCTTTCCTCTGCAACCTGATCTCCCTTTCACTTTCTCTTTCTTCCCTCTTTTCTTATTCCTCTTACTATTAGAAAGTAGGGCCAAAACATGATTTTCTATGCCAAGTGCGTAGTTTGCTAATAAAACTTCATGAGCTTCTTTTGGACCCTTGTGGTTTTTGCCATTCTTTGATGAATGTTGGGTGCTCCCTTCCATGTAGGAGTGGGATATGACAGATGGGAGCATGGGTTTGACCTGTGAGAGGTGTATGGAAGCAGGTGTCACCAGCCAGCAGGAAAATGAATAACAAAAGCACACACTGGAGTTTGTAACAAGGACTTAATGGAGTTAAGGAATGTCTGGTGCTACTGTGGAGGTACTGCTGCAGAGTCTCAGCCTACTGAAGGCATGGCTTCAAGTACAAACTGCTGAAGGCATGTGCTAGTCTTTTGACACAACCTTACTGCATCTCTTGGTCCTCACCCCACCATGCTGCTGCTTTGGCTGGGCCAGCACCGCAAACCTGTGCTTGCCCAGGCTGAGCAAAACCCACCTGGTTGCCTTAGGAACAATCCTGAGCACAGCTGTGGCACAGCAGAGGACTAAGTGGTGGGGTCAGGAGCCCTCACATGTTACTGCTGACATCAGACTTCAGCTCACAAAACCACACTTCAAGCCCTCTACACTGCATTTGTAAAGGGTCAAACACAGAGTACATACCCAAATAAGCTGGAGGACAGCATTTTCTCAGACATGCTGTCTTTGTTCCTGCAGTGAAATGGGTCTCTGCTCACACATCCCTCATGTCCTGCCCATCCCAAAATCTCATCTCTTGCATCTCTCCCTCACCTGTTTTAGCACTAATGCTTTTTCTCTCTTCTCTCTAACTCTATGTGCCCTGCCCACAGCAAACAAAGCTCCTGCCATGCCTGCTGATCTGGGTCTGGTCCAACTCCTCAGACTCCAGGCTCAGCTTTGGGCAGCAGCTCTTTTGTACTGCTAAAGGCAGCAGTAACCTCTCCACACCCTTGGCCTAACCCTCTTCTACCTCAAGCCAGTACATTCCAGATCAACAGGCATGACTTCTTTAAAAATTATTTTCTGTAACACCCACAGGACAATTACTTGTTCCAGCTATAATCCAAGGTCACTGGGCCTTGACCAGGTCAGTGTAGGCTCCATCAGGAAGGCATCTTCTGGCACTGAGCAGCCCCTGACTCAAAATACACGGAATATTTTCTGTGACTGCCAAGAGGGGACTGGGAAGGGTGGGAGAAAGTGATGGAAAGAAATGTGCATAAAAGCATATCTTTGGGATTTCCAACACTCCACCCAAGATAGATTTTGTGCCCTGTCATCTATCCCTAATTCCAAATATGAAAACTGCTATTTTAAGCTAGCTATCTCTGATATTAAGTCCCTGCCTAAGCAGCATCACAAAGAAGGCTGCACAGAACTCACATTGAGACTGGCTTTTTTCAGCACCTACCCCACTAGGTTAAAGCTAACCTGGCTACACAAACACTTTGCCATGGTTAAATGCAGTGTGGACAAACCCTCCAGCAGCCATAGCCACACAGGCTGGGACCTGGTTCCAGTGTAATCTCCATGGTTCTAAGCAGCAGTCATTAAACAGTAACAAAGCACAGGCCAGCATAAAGCTCTCCAGAAGCTTTGAGACCCTGGGCTCATGGAGGAGAAATTTAGGGCATGGGCTTTGGGCAGTGTGCTGATCACTGTGCCCTGAACACAGGCAGGTGTCACCAAGGACAAACTGAAGCAGCAAGTAAAAATTAGCCAGTTAGGATTCAAAACACAGTATCAAATCTTGCTGACTAAGTTCTGCTGTTTCCATGGGTGATGTCTACACCAAACAAAACCAGCAACCAAAAGGCCCTCAATTATAACAGAAGAACTTACAAATGGAAAGTTCATGATCTGAACTAAACATTTTTTTTTGTTTGTTTTAGGAACAGGAAACAATATTGTGGCAAAGGTTAAAAAATAAGTGAAATAATCACTTTGCTCTCAAAAAAGTTTTAATATTTTCTGACAAAGCACAGTTGTTTTTAGCATGTCAAAATTATGAGTTTTCAAAGCTCCTCGTATCTGTTAAGAATAATTATTTCTAGACCATAAAGGATGTGCTAATGACACACAGAGAGATGCTGGACCTCTGACCTACTGTCCTATGACCCAGGCACTGGCCAGACTTCTATCTTTGTGCAGTGATCCAGACAATACATTAAATACTCTTTCTGCCAGTTTAATTATAACCTTCGTGAATGAACATTTCTCAGGAACTATTGTCTATTCTCCACAGCCCTGGAGCCCACTTGTTAGATTGATACATAAGTAGAAGACATTATCATATTTTCTGCAGAATATGTTACAAAGTTTATTCTTTTCATTATCTGATTTAATTTTAAAAAATGTAAAAAGTGGAAAGGCTGATCTAACTCTTTTGGGAGTCATCATCCAGTGCAAAGAGATAGAAGAGCTCAAACAGCTGTTGCAAAAATCCTGAAACCCTTTATTGGTCTCAGAGTAGTAACTTCTGTAGGACTCAAGAATGAACAGCAAAAGCAATTGGACCCATTTTTGTTTTTATTTCGGTTCCTTCCTGCCCTAACAAATGCAAATTCATTAAAAATACTATTAAAAAAAATCGAAATAAACTATTTCTCTTAACACTACCATTTCAAAATATGCTGGTTCAATGCAGTTTGAATTGGTTCCCTGCTGTCCTCTTTGGATTTGCTCCAAGTCTGTTTATTTTATTTACTGTTTAAGCTATTTTGTTTTAACTGCTGGCCAATTTTTCCCTCTTCTCCCTCTTAAATTAATTGCTACATTTGGATGTTTGCATACTAACTTTTCCAGGAACAAGAGTCACATACACCAAATAAAGGCACATCAGAAGTAAGCTTTAATCCCTTATGTCTATAGAAGAGTTGATGATTCTGCAACAGAGTTACGGAGCACAGCTTTGTGGCAGTGAAACTGAATATTTCTACACCATCATAATTAGAAAGACCTAGACCTGAAAAACCTAACCTGAAGTTAAATCAATTCCTAAAGATTAGCTCTAAATGCACCTACAGTCCAAGTGTAGTGGTACTTTGAATTGTTTTCAATTCCTTTATTTTAACACCTGCTTATATCTAGAGATGATCATGAGCCACCTGGTGCCTATAGCATGTGGAGAACAAAAGGTAGGAAAGGTAGGTTTCTTTATTTCTTCAGTGAAGAACTGAATGATCTTTAAAAAAAAAAATCTGAAAACTACCACAAAAACAAGAGATAAAGCAATATAAGGAAAAACAAGTGAAATGGCAAAACCAGAGTTCCCTCTTCACACTCTCAATTTGAGAATGAAAGGATAATTTTATCACTTATAAATGCCAAGGTTGTGAAAAACAGCTCCCTCTGAAAGTCTTTTACTCATCCTGTAACTTATTTCAAATTCTCCCTTTCAGTCCAATTCCATTTGCCATTGCCCTTTCTCCAAAAAAGATACTCTCATGTACTCATTCTTCAAACTCTAGACCCTTTGAGCTCCCATCAGTGAAGCCTGTCCCGAGGCTCCCAAACTCCTTCCACTTCCATACCCAAGTTCTCCCTCACTTCTTCCTCTTCCTCAATCACCCAGCCAAAAAACTTGAAGTCATAGCTCAAAGATGTAAGGTCAGGCTGGAAAGAGCCATCTGGGAGAGTTAATTCCTTTTTCTACCCCTTCTGTTTCATTTTGATATAACCAAATACCATTCTCCTCCCTATGTAATGTTCATGTTCCAAAATCAGTATGACACAGGTCAGAAATACGAATTGGTTTCATCAATCTTCAACTATAGCTCTAATAAGATTTCTGTTCTTCCCTTTAAAATAAATCACTAGGATATTTCCTTATGCCTGTTTTCAAAAACTTTCTCCTCATGTCTGCTGTACTTATCAATCACTGCATGTCACAGATCATGATCAATGTTCACTTTTAAACAGCTGCCATATTTCATTGCTTCTATCCAGGACTGTTGCAGGATTAAAACCCCAGTAAAACATGGGACACTGCTACAGAATTAGCACCTCAAGAAACATATAAACTCTCAACCTCTGCCTCCTCCCTCTACTGTCATTATTGCTAGACAAAGAACAGAGAAGTTAAATATGATCTCAAAAGACTGACAAATACAGTCACACATACAATCCTTACTACTAAAAAATTTTAATACACCTAAAATCATCAGTATCATCTTAAAATTATACCCTGCAACCCTGTTTAGGATAGGCTACTGTAATTTGAATGCTGTGACACTACCAGCAGAAGGTAGCCATTACTTCCTAATGAATAACTGCTCCTGAAATCATCCAAAAACTTGCATAGCTCACTCATAGTCTGAGAAAAATAACACCTTCTCTGCTTCATGAGAAGACCTCATAGAACTACAAAGCACTCGTGTTTGCCTGGTTGCCAGTTTCGCACCCACCTGCAGAGGACTGCAAGGGACCCACAAGTTCTGACAGAAGCTCCCTTTGAAGTTTAAGGGTGTCTGCAGAAAAGGCTCTGCTCAGAAGCTGGAGGTGACACACTACTGCTTCCTGTTATCTACAGTACTAGTGAGCACACTTGTTCCCTGGTGTGAATCTGAACAAAACAACTCTTTCTCAACCAAATTTGCTTCTGCACGCAGTGAAATCTGAGACCTTCAAATCATGATGATCACCCACCCAATCAAGACCACGAGTATCAGCCAAGACCTGTTTGTCTTGGGTAGTAACTACTACAAAGAGAGGAAAAAATCTGATCACTGGAGAGCCTGCAATCCAAAAAGTGGCTCTGGAGAGACAGCATATGTTAAGTCTGCTTTTTTTTTTTCATTGTTTTGTTACTTAAATGAGACAAACTGCCAAGTTGCATTAACCTGGCAGCCTGCAACAGAAAGAACAACTAATAAGCAGTATTTCTAACTAGACACATGCCCAGTTCTTTTAGATCTCCAAAACTAAGGTGACATTACCTAGGTATAACACAGTAGGCAAAAATGTTATCAGTAGGTAACTGTGCCTGTTACATAAACTATGGGCTTAAACGGTTCAAACAAGTTTATGGTTCTAATAATAGTATTTCGTAATTAATGAAGATAATCAGGCTCCTAGCTACCTTACAGAGTTCATTTCAGGTTATTCTCCTCTATGGCAGCATCCTGTAGATCTAAGTGTTAATGAGGAGCATATTTTTGGCTAAAGGGATCTAGTTGTCAGACTAAAATCTGGAAAGTTAAACCTAGAGAAATATTGTAAAATCTTGCAACTACTAACACTTGAAATGCAAAAAAACATGACAGTCCCATCAAGCAAATACAGAATAATACAAATCTTCATCTAGCCAAGGAGAGCTTTTTGTAGCTCAGTAACAAGAGCAAAATTGAAATCTATGGAAAACTTTTATGCAGACCAATTATTGTAACTACAGAGATGGAAGGCTACAGAAAACTCTAAGAAAGGTCAAAAATCAGGCACAGGATTAGCAGCATGACTCACAGTTTTATCTATGGGCCTTTCTAGAAAGGAATAACCCCTGCATCCACAGCTTTAATAGGTGAGCTAACAAAGTGTAATGGGAAGTGCTGGTCTGGTGGTCAGATGAGCAAATCAGAGAGCTGACAATTTGGCTCTGCTCAGTCTGCTCTCTCTAATCAAGACCATCTGCTCACATTGTAAGGACACTCCTGGTGACTTTTAGCCACAGCATGAGCAACCTCTGTAGTCACACATATGAAATACAGAAACTGTAAGAAATGTATGAGTTATTGCTAAACTCTATCTTTATCCCATACATAGTAAGTTTGAAATAGATTTTTACGAACCTTTTCTCAATGCTATCAAGTATGTCCATTCACTTATTATATTACTTGTGGCACTCCAGGGAAAAAAATAGCAATCCTCAGTGTTTTGTAATTCATGTACATAAACACACTATATGATGGAATGATGCATAAGTTTGAGATGCAGTAAATTATTTCTTTAAACCTAATAAAAACTGAAACTCTCATGCAGTACTAATACAAGAGAGACATTTACACGCATAACTATAGTTTTCTCATTGCTAAAAGAGCCTCAAATATAGGGTATGCAAGACCAGATAAAGAGGACAAAAAGAAGGAAAAAAGTTAAGTTCCTCAACTGAGTGCTTTTTTTATTTCTGCAGGTGTGCAAGAAACTTGCTGTGATATGAACTGAATAAATTTTTTGTTATCCCACTAAGTGTTAGATACTAAAATAGTTTGTACTCTTTTTGTACTTCTAAGCAATGGTTTCTCCAGAAACAATGCAGGCAAGAAGTTTGAAACTGCTTTGAATACAAAGATTTAATATTATGATGTCACATTAAAATAAAAGGTTACTGTGCTCTTTCAAGGTAGCTCCAGAGATAGAAGCAGACTCTTAAGAGCAAAAAACCAAACCATAGCATAGTGGTCACTGTGACATGTAATGCACTGAGAAATGGGTAAGCATTTTTGTATTTTAAGTTAATGTATTTATTTTCAAACTCTCCTTCTTGCACTTTCCCAAGAGGTTAAAGGAAATTGATAGCTACAGTCTCAGGAGAAATCACAATGCAGCCTCTAGACCTGAAGGTGAGCTTCTACCTGCTGGACAGACATGCCAAGAATCCACCACATCCAGTATGCCTGTATCAGACAGGATGTTGATAGAAAAAGAATGTTGGGGGAAAAAAAGTAACTACTGCAATTTAATGATTACCATAATCCTCCAATGCCTTTCTACATTTTAGAAGACTGTGTGTCCCACATTAGTCTTTTCTTCTGTTGACTAAAACTCGATTCCTCTCAGCCTCCGTAAACCTGTCATGTTTTCTAAATTGCTATTTTTTTTCCTATCTTCCTCTAATTAATTTTTACTTAATCTCTTATTTTTTTTCCTGTTCTCTGGTGGTTTATTTGCATTTGCCTTTGTTTAGTGATTACAATTAGGCAGAAATAGGAATTCAGTGACACAGAGGTTCAAAGAAAGGGTAGTTTGATAGCTATCGTGTTTTTTGCAAAGCAAATTCATCAAGGAGAGGTGCCTGAAACCTAATCAGACAATACTGTCTTCAGATAAAAATATCTGGGACTGTTACAAAACTGTACTTCGTCAATTTTGTCAATGTTACGTATGATGTAAGATTAAAATCTGTCACCTTTTCAAAATCACAGTCAAAGGATAATTAAGTTTTAGTGCTTTAACTGCGAATTCTCTGGCCTCAGCATACATGAGAGTCCTTTGAGCTGAATTTTAAATTTGAACTTTCAGAATTACATGAACCATAATCAGCAGTACTCAGATCTCTCTGATGTCATCAAGGCTCAATTTATAAGGCATATGAGCTGCTGACTTGACCCTATCTGTTGTACATAACAACCTTAACAACTAGATACAATAGTAACTTTACCTTATTACAACCTAAATTGTCCAAGTAGATCAAAAATACATTAAAATGTGACTTTATTAAATGATGCAATTATTCAATTAAAAGCAGAACAGAACTGACCAATGCAAAGATTCTATTTGAAAATAGATTTAAGATCAAATCAATGACTAAATTTTCAATCAACGAGAATTATTTTACCTTGTAGTGCTTTAAATTCGAGGATTGCATGAGAAACACATGAAAAGCTAAATGGAAACCCGAAATATTTACTTGATTGTCCACAGATTTAAAAAACCCCTGGATAATACAAACCACAGCTGTTAAATTTCAGTGTAAATGTCACTGCATTTCACTGACAGACCAGTTCTCACAAGCAGGGAGGGTATTGGCTGGTAGTGCTGACACCCTGTTTGCTTTTTTAAGGGTGAAAAGACAGGGAATGTGTTAAGTGCAGTGCTTGCTAACCCGAGCATGGGGGGGTTACAAACCTGTGGGCCGAGCACCACTTACCGAAGATTCACTGTCTCTAACAAGGAAATCTCCTTCCACTCCCCTTTCGTTCAGGGCACATTCTGCTTGGTGCCGGGTAACATTCCCGTAATACCACTCTCTTCCAGCAAATCGTCCGGTAGAAGATGGTCCCGTGTAGCTTATCTGAGGTGGATGGGAAGTGTTCATGGAAGGACCATCACTAATGATTACTACATAGTTTTTAGGGACAAGACCGATCTGACCTCTGGAATTTTTACATTTCCACCATTCTGGGTCATTTTCTGGCTTTTCAATGACTTCCATCGTTTCCCCTTTTTCAAAATTGAGCTCTTCTTCTGTGACTGAGCTGAATGGGTACAGTGTCTGAACGATGTGGAGTACTTTGGTGCCCTGGCCATTACTCATGGAAGCACCTTTCCTTAGGCTGAGAAAGCTGGGTGAATCTGCAGTTGCCTCCTCAACCTCCTCTACCACATAGTTTGAAGGGAACCAGCCAATCTGTCCATTGTAGCTTCCTCTCCACCAGCCATCGCTGCACTTCTCCATGACAATCACTCGGGACCCTTTAACGAGCGACAGTTCATCCTCCCTCTCAGCAACATAGGCAAATTTCACGTAGGCAGGAATGTTAAGATCGTAAATCCGGTCGGCACTGCTGCCGTTGGAAGGGTATTCTGCGTCTGTGCTCGGAGTGGGGGAGGCATCTCTCGCACTCGTCTTTCTCTTGGTTTTTCCCAAGCCTGGTAAAGACATAAATGTAAAGTGGTCATTTGGAATGCTTGTCCCCAGACTGCAAAAGCTGGATGTAGTGACATGCTGTACCCTCACTTCAACAACACTGCTAAAATGGAAATCTCTTCTGTAGCACTAGACAGTCAGGCAATAGCAACACCTTTAAGAGATTCTCCTTAACATCCACCTGATGCAACATTAGGTAAAGAGCAGTGTGTATTATAATGACTTCTATTCTCTTCTCAGAAGTAGCAGAGTTTAAACACACTTAAACACAGTGATTTCTTCACTAGGAGAACAGCTAATGACTGAAACGTTTCTGAGCTTGCTGTTATGTATATTTAAATTCCAGCCAAACGACCATGCCTTTTCATTTTAGAGATGACCTCAATTTGGCTCAAACAAAAAGTGAAAGAAAACCTACAAAAACTAACGAGTAAAAAAATAAAAGCTAAAGTTTCTCTACAGATTGTACTGCTCTCTTTGCTCTAGCAATACCCAGGCAGGCACAGGAATTGCACAGGCATAGCTGCAATTCCTTCCAACTGCAACCCCCCTTCTGAAACCCACACCTCTTTCACCTAACTTTCATCACGTACTGTAACAGGAGAAACCTGATGATGAGGAAGACCATTTGCATATGTTTCCCTATAACCTGTAAATTCTGATGTCCTGTCATGGCTTTAATTATAGTGTTAAATACTATGTACAGAAGAAACAGCAATAACATTGAACACATCACTTTTTTTTTGTTTTTAATTAGAGAAGCCACACTAATGTCTGTTGAAATATAGAAAAACTGCACAACACACTTGGTGTACTTTTCAAACATTTGCAGCAACCCCTGCTTAAGCTTACATATAGACAAAATAATAAATAAAGTGAACAAGTAGTCCTCTCTTATGAAATTCACTTACAAAATATCTGAAAAACAAAAGATTATGTCTCAGTATAGCACAACCAAACAACACCAAAAATGTCACGCAAGGGACAGAAAGCAAAACAGAAATAGGACAGAAATAGGAGCATCTGTACTTTTCTCCATGCTCCTAGAGCCTGGATGGCAGGTAGAAGATTTAGTTGAGACACAAGAGCACACATGCTGATTATGGAACACTCAGTGGAAGGAAAATAAAGGTACTTTGATTTTGTTTCTTTGAATAATTTAAAATAAGGAGAAATAAGGTTTTTAGCAATCCAAGCCTATTCAATCCAGCCACTCCACTGCCAAAAAGTGTGTTTTAATATATTTAGATATACATGTACTTGCATATCCAGTGGGCAACTTCAGCAAAGCTGTTTGTTCACCACAAAACTTCATGCTTATTTCACCGTTATCTGAGCAGCACAGACTAACAGTGCACACATAGCCATGCAGGGATCACTGTCTAGGAGGGTTAAATACATTAATACATGGTCTTATAGTCTCAGAAGAGGGCAGAAAATCCTGATGATCCTAAAGTGTTTCCTGACCTTCCCCAGTAGGGCCTTGTTTCCTGCTGGAGCCCACTACATCCTAATGTCATTCTAACTACATCACTTCAGCCAAGAGCCAGTGGCTGCACTTTCAGGCAAAATGAGGGAGGCAGATTATTGTACTACAGGAGACAATCACAGGAAAAGAGTGTACAAGCAAGTACTAATCAGAAGGTGGTCAGGCTCTGATCTCTGCCAAGACTGAAAATTTTCATCAGTTTAGAGATAATTTTTAACCAAAAAGACAAGGATGTTTCAGAACTAATGAACATGTAATTACAGTGATATAAACAAACACAACTTAAGGGTTGTTCTCTTAAGAAAAGGGGGAAATTACTTGTTATAAATTCATGGAAAACAAGTAACTGTATTTCAATAGATTCACTCTACATAAAGCCCTCCACTGAGGCTGAACCTTCTAGATTAAAAATTTAGGCTTTTATCAGCTCACTAATGAAGATATGCAGTCCGCTTCTTGGAATTACAGCAAAAGAACTAATGAAAAAAAAACAGTAGATGGTGAAGTAGCTGGCCTAACTAGTTGAAACTCAGACCACAGCAATAACTCTGAGAAATGGGGATGCAGTGCAACAAGAAGTATCTAGAGAAAAAACTACTGACAAACAGGTAAAAGCCCAAATTTTCTCAAGAAAACCCTCTGAAATCTGATAAAGGTATCTAAACACTTAAGAAAAAGTTATCATTCAAGAACTTTCTATCATCTGGAGTTTCATAAATTCTCTCTTTTTTAACAGACCTTCTAATGGTGCATCTGACATTTCAAATGTTGCTTCCTATCACTCCCATTAAACATAACTCATTACAAATTTATGAAAATTTAAAAAAAAAAAAAAAAACAACCCAAACAACATAGTGGAGCTTCTAATTTCTATCAATAAAGACAACTGGAATTCTTCAGTTGAAGCCTACCATTTCATGTGAACAAACTTTTTAGGGCTGACAGCATGGTAATGATTAACCTTTTGCAATAGCAGCAAAGTGCACCGAAGTGTTCCTTTGGTTTGACCAAAGGAACGAACTATGCAGAGACCCATCTGCAGTCAGGCACGGCGAAGGGCATGCACGTTATCTAAGAATCAATTTTTATGTGAGGTTGCAACATTCACAACTGTATCTATGACTGCAGAGGAAACAAGTTGTTCCATGAGCAGAATGAAGGAAATCTGTTTCTGTTTTTCTCTTTATACCTCCTGCTGAGCTATTCCTTCTCTTCCTCCCCCATCTCCTGCAGGATTCACACTAAGTCCCCCTACCATATGACTGCTTCCACATCCTCAGGTCCTTCTCGTATCTCCAGCTCCCCACTGCCATCTTCAAAATGCCTTCAAAGCACACTCCATCTCCCTGGTGCTGCCTTCCTCCCTACCTTTGTTGGGCTGGCCAGTCAAGCACAGTGTCTGGTGCCCCACTGCCTTTCAGCCCTGCCTGGACTGGGCAAAAAACTGGGGTTGCTCTGGCTTCTCCTCCAGAGACACCAGCAATGATTCTCCTAGGCACAGACTTGGAGAAAACTAGTTAGATTATCTCTGCTAATCTGTCAAATTTGCCTAAAATTGGCTGAGTTATCAAGGATGGACAGATGGATGGACTATGACAGCTGACTGTGACAACATGACTAGCATAAACTTCATTTCCTTAGGAAAGTCTAAAAATACAGTTTAGTGGGATAGCTTGTCACTGGTAAGCAAGGCTTAAGTCAGGACAATTATAAACTTTGTATATGCATCTATAACAAAAAACACAACTCCATTAAAGAAAGTACAATCTACATGAGTCACCTCTAGAAGAGTAAACACCACCACTCTACTAACAGAAATTTTCACTTACTACTATTCATAAGGGGATACCTATTCTTACATCTGAATGGAATGAAACCTATATAAAGGATTTGATGGAAAAAAAAAACATTCAAGCACTTTGGGAGGCACATGTAGAAAAGTTGAATGTACTTGCAATTGCAGTCATAGTTTTGGCATGCTCTATTGTCTTTGTTCTAATGAAAACTGACTAATCTATCTACCTATCTACTACAACTGTGCTTTTCCTATTCTGACTCAGTGGTTCCAGTTCATCTGTAACCTGTGGAAGCCATAATCCTTTGTAACACAACTAGTTGTTGTAAGGAGCAATCTAAAGCAAGAGGTTAGCTTTCAAGTGAGAGGAAAAGTGTGGAAGGAAAAGAAACATTGCAAAGCAGCAGAAATCCTTGTTACTGCAGTTTGTAGGAAGTAACACTCTTCACAATCTACAAGTAAGCCACAGTAAATTACTTCATTTTCACTTGTATAAATACATTGCCAAGTGATGTGAGCTGGTATAATTCTTAGGATATATTACTGAGACAAAAAAAAAACAAAAAAAACAAAAAAAAAACCAAAACAAACAAAAAAAATTTAACTGCTTAGCAACATTTCCAGAGAAGGGACCCAGTGCAAATCCTCCTTCTCTCTGCAGTGAAAGAAATCCTCTGGCCCCACAGTCCTAGGGAAACTCAGAAACGCGCCTGTCGCATCACTACGTGCTGTCTTCCTTTCCTAGCTCAGCTGCAGCTCTAAAGAATAGCTTGTTTTTTGAGCAGCAGGCTGAAGACCAGTTTCCTATGAATTTGCTTCCTGTCACTTAAGTTTCCATTGTGCAAGCACCCCTTCATTACCAGCTTGTCCCTGAGACAGCCTTTCCATTGTACCTATAAGTTCCTTGAGCTTGCACCTCCAATTCCCTCTCCCCACAGCATTTTCAGCCTTCCCATCTCATCCTCCTTAGACTTCCCTTGTGCTCCCCCAAGCCCAAAGCTCGAAGTGGTGGAATTCCCCTCTGGTCAATCTCCTCTGGCCCGATGCTGGGACAGTGCCAGCTCCTCTATCCCTGCATGTGTCTCCTGCCATGCTGGCCACACTCCTGGGCCAAAGCTTGGATGCCTGTCAGCACAGATGCCCCAACTGCCCAGTCTTTTCCTGCTAAAAACAAAAGGATTTCTCTCTCTCTTCTGCCTTCAGTGATGGCACTGAAACAAGGCTGCAGAGCTACAACCTCTCTGAAAATTGGTTCACAGGATAAACAAGTTTAATTATATTTAAAACATGATCTTAAAACATACCTTAACAACACATACATAACACTTGCATAGAAAGGGATTTTTTGCCACTAGTGTAGATTTGTATTCCATTTGCTCATTATAGTTTAATATTCCATACTACCTTTACTAGAAAAAATCTATTTACAAAATAGACAACTTCTTAATTTTACAAAGTTTTATTTGACAAGTCTTTCCATGTTCCTGCAAGCTGGTATCCTACTCTGAAACTGATGAGTGACCACGTTTTGTATATTAGTTGCATTTGATCATCCCCAGAGATGAAAGAACATCTCCACATGCTTATCCATACTCACGGTTATTAAGTTCTGCATAAGAGTAATATGAACGAAACATTAAAGTTATTTGCAGTTAAATTCTCTAGCATCCCCTTCCCAAGACTACTCCCTAAATTTGTAAAATCTTGTATGTAATTTAACTCTAGACTAAATACAGTTGCATTTCTTTTCTGAAGGAATTTTAGTTTGATTTGATACCTGACTTTTTCTAAAGTTGATTTGCTATTACTGTCTTTTGATTTGATATTACTGTCTTTTCTATCTTTTCCTCTTCCATATACAAAAAACATTATTCAGTACCAAATGACAATTTCTGAGAAATTGTTGGCAAGTCATCAGTGTCATCTGAATTTTCCCAATCCACCTTTTCTAAAACTTTCTCTGATTTTAATACATAATTTTAATATACAAATGATGAGCAAAGATTTTTTTTGCACCTTACCTGCACATCAAATCAAAATCGCAGGACAAAAAAACCCAAAAATTCTTTGAGAAAAATGTTGCAATACAAGAAAATTATTGCTTTGAGAAATTGTAAGCGCAATACCAAATTTCCAAAAGAGAATTCCTCAATTCAGAACTCAGTGAAAAAGACCAAATACTACTAAATACAATAGATACAACTCCTTAAGAATCCTCCAATAGCTTCTTATTCAAATATCAAGAATTATTGGAATTATTAAGGAAGGACACTCTCCTCCAAAAGTGACTTTTAAACTGTAGAATACACTGCAAAACCAACAAAAGTGTCTCAAATACAAGTGAGTTTTGAAAACTACTTCCTCTATAAGGGACTAGAGTTTTCTTAAAAGGTGTTCTTCAAATATCCTGTATCAGTGTTGGAGAAGCCAGTTTTAAGCCTAAATATGCAGCTGAAAATATAAAAATGGATGCTCCTGAGTAAAGCTGTTAGTTCTCCCCACGGCAATTAGAAAGCCAGCTATTTGTACATTTTTATCTAATGCCATATTTACATATCTTAATAGATTTTTTTTATCATAACAAGCCAGAACTAATTTTTCTATTCTATGTATTCAACCCTTTGTGTTTGAAATAAGTTTTTGATCAGTTATTATATATTACTACAAAGCCGTAAATTGGCAAAAAAGTAACTTGAGCAAGAAGAGAGTCATCAAAGAGATATCTTGAATTAATAGAGCATCAAATACCAACAGGTAATCTCTTTCATAGTCTATTTACAAACACAACAAAATTTTTTCCCAATTAAAAAACTAAAATATGCTACATCACCTAACCAAAACACAGAAACTGATAGTCGAGCTGAAAAGGACACGTACACCACAACTCTCACACAGGCTGTCAAAGCATGGGTTCTAAACTTAACATGATTATTTGAAAATTTATTTATGGGAAAAAAAGAATTTGAAAAAAAGATCTTTAATGGGAAATACTAATTACCCAGTAACTCAAGTTTTTAAAATATTACTGACCATTACCCTCTGAATTAAAAAACCAAAAAAACCAACAAAACAAACAAACAAAAACATAACAAAAAACTACCCAAAACAACAAAGCAATTACTTGCAAAATATTTCATACTAATTTTAATGCATTTTCATTTAGGCACCTTCCCTCTAGAGTAAAATGCTTTTAACAGTATCACTTGCCTTATGGTTATGAAAAACCCCCAAAGAACCCCATAAAATCATAGAAGCCACACAAAGAACATGAGTACAGTACAATTTTAAGGGAAACATTTTCATTTTAACTATTTTTTTCAAGAGCAATGGGTTTTGTTCTTTAAAAATAACCCCATTCCAATTCAAACTGAAACAAAGCACTCCAGAGTGCTGAAAAATTTAACCTTATTATAATATTTTAAAACAACAACTTCTACTAAAGAGCTGAAAGATTCAAGATAAATGATTTTGAGGCTGATAAATTTGAGGAAGTCAAACAAATGAACTAGGAGTACTCCCAATATAAATACCCAGAGGAAAAAAATAAAATAATTGCTGCTAATTTCAGAGCTATATAAAAAGAAATAAATTTCAGCTGAAATTGAGATATGTTTTAATTCCCCTAAACATTAAATCAAATTTTACAGAACAGCTCTCCTTGTTTTAAAAAACTTCAAAGGCAATGCAACCAGAAATTTTCATTCAATTTACTAATCTAGTGTCTTCTGTTAGACGCAACAGAAACAAGCAAATTTCTCAAAATTAATTTTTATTTAGAAGTAATATTTCTTCAATGTTTTAGCCAATTTTTAAGATACTTAAAATTATTTTTCTTGTGTATTCTAAAAGAATTGCAATTCCATTTGACTTCATACATTTGCAGTTAAAAACAATGATCCTTTCTTGTTTAACAAATAAGTTATTCATCTCTGAATATTATGACAATGAATTATACTGTATATTAATGCATACATTTAATAAGAGTGTAAAGTGTACAGTGTCTGTTTTAAAAGAAACTAAAAATTGTATTAAGAAAGAAGCAATTAACTTTTCAGGAAAATTTTTCAGAAAAGAAACCACCATAATGCAATGTAAATTAAGTAATTCATCCACTCAGTACAGAGCTAAACACAACTTCTTGTCAACTGGAATATTCGAATCAGACATTCATGTAGTTTTCTTATTTATTATTGCTTTTATAATTTCAAATTAACTTGTCTTTGCTTCTTTATTACTAAGGAATTCAGCACACCAAAGTTTCTTCTGTTACACAGAAAGAAAAACCAAACATTTCTGCACATTTTCAGACTGCAACCTCCCACTCCTTCTTCTCCCCCTACACCTACACGTCCAGTTTCCAAGAAAATGTTCAAAAGCTAAGATCCATATGGAATAGTCAGTGTTTTAGAAGCAACATATCCATTAACAGCATTCTTTAAAGGACACTGCCATAAATTCCAGAAATCTTCAACTGCATTTGTAATACAGAAATGAAGCTTTACAGCTCAATTAATGACTTTTTGTAACTTCTCTAAGAAGCTCAATATAAAAAAGCAGCCACTCTAGAACAAATCAGAAAATGGAAACTCTTCTCTAAATGTCAAAGTGAAACTCTGACATTTCAACAACCAGGCTGCTTTATCACTGCTTTTCAAACACAGGAAAAAGCAGTGTCAAAGTTTTCCATGCATCAAACACTACTCGGTCTGAAGGCTTCTGTAAAGAAATCAACTATATTAAAACAACTATATTAAAAATTACTACTGCATTAATTCCTGTAATTTACACTGTGCTACACATGCCTATTTGTGATTAGGAAAGGTACACTCAAATTCCAGTATCAGGTACTGAGTTTTCTGTACCCAGAGCATTTTAGAGTAAAAGGTTAAAATTATAAAGATGTAATATAGGGACATAGGTGGACAGAGACAGATGCAGGATCTGGAGGCTTCCATAAACTGCTCATGTATGTTCCTACCCCAGTGGCAAAATGAAGCAGAAGACTCGCTAGGCAAATTTAAATGGTCTTGAGATTTCAAATCTTCTATATAACAGGAAAACAGCTGTCTTGGTCTCAAATCAAAGGCATATAAAATGAATAGGGTTTCTCAAGATCTACCATTCCAATTTCTTTCTACATATTAAAATTGAAGCTTGCTTGTTTTAAATAGGCAGCCTCTGCTTTTAAATACAAATAAAAATATTTGCATCTAATTTTTAATCTTATAAATTATGCTATCTTGATTTTGAAAGATGTACTGATAAGATAATATAACCAGAAATACCTTAAATCTAAGGCAGCCCCATAATTCTAAGAACACATCTATAAAGTGTGGGGAGAAGGCACAGTAGCCATGTAGGACTTCCCATTGCTTTCTGTTCCCTTGATGTAGAGAAAAGCTATAGTGTTTTGCCTTTCCTTCACAAGCACTAACAGAGGATATTGACAAAAGAAATCACTAATATTCATGAGATGCTCCAAACTGTCTACCTCAATGCATACTCCTGTCCCTCAGGAAGTATATCACAGCTTATCTTCCCTCTCCCCTTCCAGCACTTAGTGGAAAGATTATTTGTTTTTAGCTATCTCACATTTAGATGAAGTAAAAGAGGTGCACAGGACAGCTCAAGATATGAATTTGATTTCCTAACAGTAACCCACTCAATTAAAAAGAAATTGAGGGAAAAAAATACAGCAAGTACAAAGTAGACTATCCTGAATGCAAAATGACAACCCCCCAATTTAAAGACCCTTCCAAGATGGGATTATTCTATTTTAGACACATGTAACTATAGTTCTAAATTAGTAATTTCACTTCTTGTATGCTCAAATTTACTTTGAATTCTGTATCTGAAAAGCAAAGATGCAATAGATGTTACAGATAGAAATTGAAGTTTGGGGCATCAAGCCCAAACCTGAACAGAGAAACTGGCAAGCAGCAATTATACAGCCCGTCAAGTCAAAGAAATGCTTTAGAAGACAATGATCCAAATATTAACTAAAGGGCAGTATCTCAGCATCAAAAAAGCTCAAGACAGTCTCTCCTGAAAGTACAACAGTTATCCATCCTTTGAATTTACTGTGTTTTACTCCAGTTGACCCATACCAACATCAAGCATGATGTAAAGCCTTAGTAATTCTACCATAAGGCCAGAATGCTCGTGTTATACTTCAGTAATGTTTTCCAACATTAAATAAGTGTTACAGGAAAATACAAGATGTTTATTACATTTTCTCTTTAGAAATCTCAAAAATCCCTAGAAGCCTGGTACTGCAGTTTTCTTGCAAACTCCTTTTAGGAAGGGGAAAGCAAACTAAATGTCATCTTTTCTGTACTGAATTCCTCTCTGAATTTCAATGCACATAGCTGCATTAATCAAGGGTTCTCAGGTTATTTGCAATAACATACGCAAATCCAGGCCTCTCCATCTCTGAAAGGGAAATAACAGGATGAAATGGCTCACTTAACAAAACAGCCCATCTCCTCTGAGGTGTAGTCCTCACAGCCAAAACACAAAACCCCAGGACTCCCACACAAACCAGAACAATTTCTTCCGCAGATTTAAACTCAGTAACTATAGAGCAACAATAAAGTAATACATTTATCTCCTGTTCTGGAGAACAATTTCCTGAATGAACAATTAAAAAAATATCTTACAGGTTGGTCAATAAACTGGTAGAACCCATATACCAAAAGAATAACGTTGCCACCACATCGAAACACATTTTTCCTTTCCTTTTTCTTTCACTTTCCATTTCCTTTAATTTACAAAGTCTCAAAGACTGAAAACAGGAGTAATTGCAATGACTGCATACAATTTAGACAGTTTACAGCCTAAGTCCTAAATCAATTTCTAGTGCAAAACACAGCTACAAATAGCCATCTATTAGAAAGAGCACCCTTAAATGTCCACCTCTGCAAGCTGACCAGCCATTAAGAGAGGTGTCTGTCCAAATGAACTTGCTGAGACCACAGAAATAACTTGTCAGTAAGCAATCACATTCACTACTGAAGCAACTCTCATAAAATCCCATCTGTGCTGGAATCTTTCCCCTAAAAACAACAGAGGTGGGCATTCTCTCCAGCATTGGAGCTTTATGTTTTATGTCCACATACACTCCACACATGTAAATTCCTGTTTTATGGACAGACTCCACAAAATAAAATACTTTTGAGACTCAGAAAATGGAAGGAAACCCTTCCTTACACATTGTAAGAAAAAGCTCAGTTTCTTTTGGCATGAATGCTAATTTACAAATTCTTTTTTGCATGGTATGAGAACGTATCACAGAATAGCCACCTATTGTTCAAGTCCTCGAAAAACCTGAGAAACAGAAAGCAATGGAACCAAAGTGCAAACACATAAGAAGAAACAAATTAATATTTAAAAACACCCTCGAATATTATACTTCAAGACAGCCCAAGGACACAAAAAAAAAGACCCATCAAGTAATACCAAAACAATTACTTAAGGTTGCGTATTGAAGGAAATAGACGCATCTGAAGGAAAAGAACTCCCCACAGATTCTGAGGTGGGAGAAAGAACAGCCACTGTCACCTACATATTGAAAAATTTCTTATCCTTTGAGTTCCTGCAATACGTTGGAAAATGGTGTCACCCAGAGTACATAGAGGCTATTGATTTTTGTCAGTTAGCTTAGCTTGGTCTTTAGAATGGTGACTCAGTTCCACACACCAAACAAGGTAGACAAGACCTCTAATACCTCAGCTACTGTCATCTGTCTCTTCTCTCTGCTACCACTGTCATGTGCTATGACGGGAAGCCAAAGGGGGATGACAGTATGCAGAGCACATAAACACATGTACCCCTATAAGCATGTGCTTATGAAAAAAGCCCAACCCAGGCAGATAGGTGCAATGCAGTAACTCACACTGCAGCCCCAGTTCTGCTGCCTCAGCCAACTTCAGTTCTCCCAGGAACGTGAGGGAAAGGAAGACAGAAGAGAGCACTATGCAATGAATCCAGTACAAGACAGTACTTTGGGGGAAAAAAAAAAACAACAAAAAAACTTACTCTATTTTCACTGGTTCAGAAGAAGAGACATAATTAGCAGAATGCTTGAAGTATTTTATTCTATGTAAAAAATGAAACATCAAAAGAGTTGAGGGTTCAGACACAAACGTTTAATGCAACGAAAATAAAAGACTGCCTCCACAGCTGGAACAGGGCGTACGAAGAGCTACTGGCAATGGAGGGACTCTCTTTAAATAGTGAGCTGTGAAACTACCTTGGGAGCTAATTTTTGGGCTTGCTCTAAGGCCAGACATTACAGGTTGAAACATAACTGTCTCAGAGAGGGGCAAAACCAAGGGTCCTCCAAGGTGAAGACTGAGGGAAATAATACCAGACATAAGTACACACAGCCACACTGAGTTAAGGTAATCCTTTTATCCTTCCACACACAATTATGAATAAAATAAAGGCTCATTCTTTGATCTGTAAACGTCAATGCACCTCCAAGCACATGCAGACATTCTCCATGGGAAAGGGGGGGACAAAAATCTATTAGATAAAACTTCTAATACAATGAACACATTTATTTACTCAATATAGACTAAAAACAGGAGGATATCTCTATGTCTTCAGCCTTGCAACATTTTACTGCAACCATCACAGAAGAAAAATCTGCTGAAAGGTAGCACACATCATGGTTTCCATTATATATTTGTTTTAAATTCTTGAAGCAGCACATCCTTTAAATTACCTACCCCAATAAAGCTAAAACTGCAACAGAATACAATATATATACAATTGTAAACTGTAAAAAGCAAACTTCTGAACAATTACAAGCTAGCACTGCAACAAGCTTCAGGTTCTCCATTCACTGCTGCTTTTGGCTTTTCACTTTGGAGCAGATAAAGGGCTTGGTGCACATTTCCAGCAGAGAAAGTCTTATCAAGCAATAAAAGAAGCATTATTCTGAACCATGAATTCTCCAGAATATTCACCAAAATTCTTTGCCTTCAGCTCTTTAAAAGGCATCAAGTTTGTGTTCCATTTTCATTGGGGATTTTTCTTGTGGGTTTGTTTGTTTTGCATTAGTCTGCTCTGCAACTTCAGATTTTTTCCTTCTCCAAGCAGATGTTTCTTTAGAAATTAAAACACAGTATTTTTTAGAAAGTCTGATTTTAGTTTCACCCAAGCAGAGACTTGGATTCCTTTAATGTTACTTTCAATGGACACAGTTGATATGCATATTAAAATTATTTAAATGTTTGTGGGTGTACAACATGTCCAAAATCATAAATTCATGAGTTTGTTTTGGATTCTAGATAAATATTTTAATGTTTTATAGTAGCACTCATTAAAAATTAATATATTTTTTGCAATTATGTATCTAATTGATAGTGGGAAGGCAGACCCTACCTTGTCATCAGTATGTTCTTGTGTCATTTTCCACAGGCAAAACTCTTGCTATTGAGTATGTCTCAATATCTTCAAAGATCATCAATAAAGTGAAAATGGCTACTTTAAGTCTAGGTTTTAATGATAATAGTGAGGCATATATTTCCAGAAAGCAGCAAAGTATTTCAGTTACATATTATACAAATCATCTGCTATCACTCCAGTGGCATCAGCACTGCCACCACCTAACTCCACATGCTCTGGATGGGAACGGAAGAAATCTCTTCCCTGTGCTTGAAATCATTGTGAACATTATCCTTTCCCAGCAACCTATGTAACCACAATCATCTATTATTACTGTGAACATGGAAGAAATGCAATTGCTCCAGCTTATTTTTCCCCCGAAACTAAAGACACCACACCTAAAAGGCGTTCCCCACCGCTTCTCTCACTGCCACAAACCATGTTCTCCTCAATTTCACCACTGGTGAAGAGTCACCACCATTGCCACAGTGTCTCACAAACAAACACGCTTACTTTCAGCAATGCAACTACAAAGCAGGATGACGCACAGCAGAGAAGGCGTTTCAGTTGAACAAATTCAACCATGAAATGAGCTATTCTAGGATTCTAGGAAATTGAGCAAGAATTTGTGCTGTATATAAACAGTTCCACTACTTCCTCTCCCTAAATTTGAACTTAAATTCCTGTGTGCTAACTCCATTAAAGTACAGACAGAGATGACTTACCCTCATCCAATTCTCCAAGAGGCACAACAGACATGCCACTAACTGTTATGTCCACGTTTTCTGACAAGCTAGAAAACTTCAAAGCAACAATAAGTGACACAGAAAAAATACTTTCATTTTTGCAGAATTCCTGTAAGGGGATTGATTTTATCACTAATTTCAGCTAGAGATGTTTGACTAAACAAAAACTTAATGGAATTCCTCCTTAGGAATTTTAATACGTAATAAATAAAAGCTATATGCTTTAAGAAGTTATTTATCGTTTAAAATCAACTTTATTAAATGCTGTTTTTTGAATGGAAAGACTAGCATTTCTTACAAATCTGTGACAAGGAAGGCCAAAACCATTGGGAGCTTGAAGTTCTAAGAGATTAAAATAACTCCTGTTTGTCTTGTAAGGTAGACCTGTTTTTATTAACATGAGCTGTATAGGGCTTAAGAGGCTGTGCTATACAACAATATACTTATTATATAGTAATAGCATATTTATTTTTATTTCCACCATTCTTTCATTCTGTAGCAAAGTTATACCCTTATGGTGTCCAGAGAAGACTAGAACTGGAAATAACTAAATAAGAACTAACAAATATTTCCTTACTGGGACTTAGTTCTACTATGAATTTAATGTGTTGTCTGTGATCTTGTAGATGAGGCTCAGACAGGTCACTGACAAACAAACATTCATCAAGCAAACAGTACTGAAGATGCAATTTAGTGCTCTGACTGTGCCAAAAATACTGTGCATACTTCTTATGATTACACTTTTAAAAATTAGTGTGGAAGAACTGGAAAATATTCAGCCAAAACCCACAATGTTAGAGCCATATAAGTAACTTTTACCAGTGAAATATTTCAATAATCAAATTTCAATACTTAAGATTTACAAACAATCTGAAGAATGTCAAAATATGACCTTATATAATTAAATCTGCCACACACATCACATCAGAACTACCAAAATCAGATCACTAAGCTATTTTTTAAAAGAAAAAGTCCTCAAAACCAAACCAACCAAACAAAAAAAAATAAAGGCCAATAACACACACACCAGAACTTGGAAAATTATATTTCATAACCATGTTATAACAGAACTCTGATGGTAATTGTATAAATCTGAGTTGAAACATTTATGTGTAGAAAGGAAGTACACCAAGTCTCTTAACCAACCAAGAGGAACAGTTTTCCATTGCTAAAAAAAGATTGCATTGAAGAATGACCAATTCCTCATTTCTGCTTCTTACTAGGCAGTGACTCCCCAAAGAAAAAAAGGACTAACTTCCCTGTCAATTTCCAAATGAGCACTGAGAAAGTGGTACTAAGTAGCTCTCAAATGGGAAAGTATGAAGTTATAAATTTGAAAAACCCTCAGCTTTTTCATAAAAATAGCTGAGGAGAGGAGAGAGATATAAAACTGTACATTCCTGGAAGCATCAGTATATATGGCATTCAGAGACTGCTGCAGATCTACAGACTGACCCAGGCAGACATACACCACAGGGGTTGACAGACACAAGAAATACTCCTGGATGCTTACTCCTGATGCTTACTCTTGGATGAATAACACTTCTGGAATAATCTGCTAGGAACACTGATGTAAGCAAGACTCTCTACATTACATCTCTCTTGACAATTCTTCCTTTCCAAATCTGACATACTGAGTGAATTAAAACCAAAAAGTTACTGAAAAGTTTTGCAGACTTCCAGAAGCTTAATAAAGGAGCCATTTAAAAAGTCTCTCATGCAACTCAAATGTGTCTGTGAAATGTTAACAAGGTTACTGTTACTTGCCATCACCACCGAAACTCATCCATTTCTATTGTTCCTACAGATTTGCAAATACCTCTCCTGTATTCTTGTTGTCCAATCTCCTTTTCAATATACATTTTATTTAACCTTTTTTCTTTTGCAGGGCATCTATTCAAAAACCCACACCAAGAGCAGAGTAGGAATGTCCTCAAGGTTTATTATGTAGTTTTTCACTAAAGGGAACAAGACCAGAAACCTGTAAGAAAAGCCTACATACAGTGCTGGTTGTGAAGCAAAAGCAGTAACATTCAGAAAACCATGGATTCCCATGAAAATGGCACCCTGCTGCTGGATCACACGCTTCAGTCACTCATGGCACGCTGCTGCCTGGGGAGCTGTGCTGCTGCCAGGAAAATGACTTGCAAAGGGATGGAAAAAATGTAGAAGTTTTATTTTGAGTACACAAACAACTGACTTCTCAATTATTTTGGCTTCCTTCAGATAAGGTTTCTGTTTGGCATGACAGAGATGAGCCAGCAGGCATAGATCATCTTTGCTGCAGACGGGGAAACCCGTGGAGTTGCACTCAGAGGCAGCTCTGGGGGTGGTGCTGGCAAACACCCACTCCAAACAAATGGATATGGGAATTCCTTTCCACCCCCCAGCACATGGGAAGAATTATATTACAGAAAATTACAGTTTAAAAGATGCATGCTGAAGGTCTCTTGCTTAGAAAGACTTACTCAAAATGTATAGAAAATACCCTCCCCACAAATGAAATACTGTAAAAGGAAACTATTTTAAACTTCATTATAATGAATGAAGATGAAATTTTAATCATAGGCATGGAAGCTGGCTTTTGCCTTAAGAATAGTGATAATTACCAGATTTCATTCAGTATGAGCAAACAGAAGACAGCAATTTGAAATGTCCAAATTACAATTAACTTTTTACTTGCAGTATCATTCAGTTAAGACAAAAAAGGGAATGAGAAGATGAATCATTTAAAATACTCAATAGGTGGCCTATACACTATACTTCCATAATTAAAACTCGGCCATTGCAGCTGAGTATTCATTTGACCTCACTCAAGAAAGAGATTTAAGAAGACACAAGTAGCATATATCAAACAGAAAAAATGACAAAACTACACGTCCATCAATTGAAGAATTACAAGACTCAAAGTTCCTCCAAGTAATTTAAGGAAAGTTAAAAGTTATGGAAAATTCCCTGATGTCAGGACTAAAAGAAGATATAATAGAACAGAGCAAGCCCTTAAAAAGGCAAAGACAAAGTGAACAGTGTAGAAAAAGCTATTGTTTTGTAAAAAGGCATAGGATGATTCTGAAGTATCTCTTCAGAAATTACTGGGGGTCATTTGAGATTTTGGGTGAGCTGTTTTTCAGTCCACAAGGAACTAATTTAATGAACATATCCTAAACAAGAGTAAATCAGCATTTTAATAAGCACCCAAAACATTCAGGAGAGCTGTTTCTGAACACATTTTATTTGATGCTTTTTTTGAGAAATGCTGAAATAAAACTGAAATTCAAGAAGTCTGCTAAAAATGGGCTGATATTTTAAAACATCAAGCTGCCTATTCTAGGTATCCATATGTCCATTAACCTTCCACCAACTCTGAGCCAAAAAATGGTAAAGCTGGTAGGACTATTTATAAAATATTCAAGGGTTGAGATATAATTAATGACAGTCAACAGTTCTGGGAAAATTAGTTTTTAGCATCAAACAGGCATGACTTAATTCTCTGATGAGATTATAAGTTCTCGCAATAAAAGCAACTTTGAAAAGATCGTAAACTTTCGTGGTGTACTTTTGTGTGTTTTGGTGTACAAGACACCAACATAACTCGTGGCATAAAGTTTCATTAGAACACAGACTAATGCCAAAGATGAACAACTATTCAGATGATGTATCTTCAACAGCAAATGAGGGGAACTATTAATTAAATAGTTATAGCTCCTACAGGGTCTGCCACAATTTGAACTATGGCTGGAACTTTTCATATTTATTGAATATAAAAAAATAAATCAAGCACTGGTAATTACCATGGATAAGCACAAGAGTGGCAGATAATCACACAGACAACACATGACATCATTTGCATGATAACAATGCTTTCAGCTGAATTCTTTTTTAACACAAGGAAACATAATCTATTAAGAAAGAGGCAGGGAAAAGTGCATCTCCATGGGAACAACCATTTGCTAGAGCGACACAAGTATGAAAGGGGGTGCAAGTACATCACTGGAAGCAGCTATGAATTGGCTGTTTCTCTCCTGAGATTTCACAAGGTTCATGATTAATTATTGACAAGACTATTAAGTGACATTTTGTTGGGTTTTTTTAATTTCAGTACCTGATATTTTGGCAATAGCTTCAAGATCAAATTGGAAATAGATTTGATTTAAGGACTAATACTCATGACCACCATTCCCAACTGTGTTGGGTTAGGAGGTATTTTAATGAGATTTTTCTTGTGATCCTTGGAGAGGCAGGCATGATGATACATTAGACATATTTGTATAAAGAGAACTTAAGAACTTGCTTCACTGGGCGAAGCAAAACTTTCAAAAGTTGTTTCAGTAGATGAAGCATCAGTCTTGCAATTTTCAAGCCTTTGTTTAAAAACAAGGAATGCATTTTTGATGGCCTCTCAAAACAATGGATCCACTAAGGAAGGACACATGCTCTGCTTGGTCTGAATGGGAAATTACAGCAAGACAGGAAAGGCTTAAATACTATAGTTTAGTTGAGGACTCTGATTCGAGAAAGGTAAAAAAAATTGTACAGATACGTGGTGCACAGCACATACATGTTTTATTATGGTAAGGAGTTCACAGTACCTAAACTATCAAAAAAGAATACTCTTAAGCACCAGCTCTTTTGGGTGGATGTTAAGAATATTCTGAATCCATTTGTGAGTTATGTTTGTTAGGTATGCCTTAGGCAGTTTCTCAGTGTCACAGGATGTATGAGCTTAAAAGAGCATGAGAGGTGCTTTACACTCTGGATGCTTACCAGGTAAGTGTGGTGACAGCACACAAAAAGCCAGACCCCATCCTAAGGCACTTTCTGCCTCAGTTGAACAAACACACAGAGAAAGCCATTAGAAAGGGAACAGGGAATGCCTAACTTGTCCTAACAGTGCCTCAGATCTTAAAACTCATGCAGGTGTGTGCAAAGGGCTGAGTCTTGGAAGATGTGACACCTAGGGATGGCTCAGTCATTAAACCATCAAGCTTTTTTCTCACACCTTTTCATCATTCACCACCAGAGTGAAGGGAAGCACCCTGCACCATGCAGCTTTTTTAAAATAAACACACACATAGGCTAGGACACACCTCTATTCCTTCACTTAAATAGATTTCTGTTGAACATAAATAAAAATGTGTTTACATCAAAAAACTATTGCCCACATTTTACATGAACACTTGAAATATTATTACAACAGGTCTGCAATCCTTTCCTAAGGTACCTTTCAGACAAAATAGATACATTTAATTTATGCTTTAAACAACATAAATCTATATAAAAGGAGCTTAATGTCACAACTGCAACTTTGATTTTAACCACACAAATCTCTGAAAAGGCATAATCACATTTCCTGGCACTGCAATCAGTATATTCCAAGAGTATCTGTAGAAAGGACTGTGGTACTAAATATTAGCATGGTAAATTTTATGACGACCTCGTTTGCCTGCCCCCCATCCTCTAGTCCCCAGTTTCTATGTACATTATGGCAGCTCAGCAGTGGAAGACATGGCAATGAAGGAGTGACTAAGAAACAAAACCTGTTAGAAACAACATCGGCACAGGATAAACCCACATAAGTTATTGCCATGTTATTTTTAAGTGAAAGTTTTAACTTTCTAATAAGTACAATCCCAAATCTTAATTTTTCTATTGAAGAGTCATGCTGTTTCAGCAGTCTGCAACAGAACATATTTTCCCAATGTAAGACTTCATAAAATACAGGCAAAAAACCAAAACAGAAGCAAAAGAAAACCTCTCAAAACACTTTTAACATGCCCGTTTCTGTTTTATTTATAACACCCTAAAATACTACTAGTAGGTTTTCCTGGCATAAAACAACAACTTATGACTATGTTTATAACCTTTACTAGGCGTATGCAAAGCACTTTTTAATCAGTGCTTTAAAAATCGAAGAGAACGAAAGAAAAACATTTCACTTAACTTTCAAATATATTTCTTTAAAATGCACACAAAATTTTTCAAAGCTACATTATTTTATATGTATGAGATACTGTTGTGAAGACTTTATGTGCAAGTATAAAACAGAATATATATTTAAGGACATGAAACTCAACAGAACGTCTCAGACCACAGAAACTTAACCCCTGGCTCTGTACATAGCCACACTATGTAAAATTCCATTCATAAAGTGATTTATCTTTGGCTATTATACTATGCTAAACAATCCAGTTTACATCCTTCATCTTTCAAACGAGAGGAGTTGGCATGAAAATAGAGGATTCAGCAGTTGACGTGTATGAAACTCACAGCTCTTCAGCCACTGAAAATACACAACCTTTGACAAACTGAAACAAAAGTAACATCTTTTTCTTCTGGATGTGATGCAAGAAAACACATTACAGATTTTTACACATGATTCTTCAGCCACACCCACTCTCTCTCTGTCTCTCCCTCTCTCAAACATCTGCCCATCATATCACTTCAAACTAAGCATAAAGACAATCCAAACACACACGTTATGAAATATTTATATCCACATTACATTCCCAATCTGAAACTCATCAAGTCTACTAAATTTATTCCAAAATACAAAATTACTTACCCAATGTGTCTTTTAGATTTTTAACCAGAGAACCTTTCTTCAAGCTGTTTTTTCGCTCCACATAATTTGATGGCACATATCCCGTTTTGTTGGCTGCGTTTCTTACCCTCCACCATGTCTTAGAATCATCTAATAGCCAAAGACGCTCATTTTTCTTGATGTCAAGTTCTTGGTCCTGCTGTGCAGTGTAATCCCACTTTGCAATAACAATAACTTCTTCTGTCATCTTTCATGGAGTCCTTCTGCAACAAAATATTAAACCATTATCCTCAGTAAATTATGTCATATAATTTTTACTCATTTTTTCTGTTGAATTTTTCTAAAACAAACAAGAAAAGATCTACAGGGAAAATGAGATGCCATTTAGGGAAAACCCTCTTTTAAAAATAAGGGAAGTCATAATGACTTCGTGGTTTTTCAGCAACTAAAATATGGCAACATATTGATACTAAATTCTAGTCATAATTTATTACCTTCACTTCCTCAGAATGCATATAAAATATTATATGGATATATATTAACAGAAGTTTATTTATAAAATCTGTTTAATTTTTGCATATAACATTATAAAAGTATCCTATATGTGGCATTCCAAGTTCTGAGAAAAAAATAAAAGAACAGCATTCCAAAAATGTATTTTCCTTCTACACTAGTTTCACATCCTCATACTAATATTACATATATAAGTTTTCTGCATTTAAACAAAGTTGTCCATTTTCATTAAGTAGAAAGTTAAGAAATAATTCAAGAAGTAATGCAACCCAGAAGGGAAATCTGCTGTCAACAAGAGGGTACTGTCTTTAGCAAGCCTTTGTTCACCGTTTTGTGCAGGCAGCACAAAATTGCCTTTAAGTCTTCACTTCCCCCTTTGTTCCCAGGAAGATCCCAGCTCAGCATAGTCTTGCACCAGGCATTAGTCAGTGGGGTATAAAAGAGCACCCGCTGGATTTCATTTCTTCCCTACCTGAAACATATCCAGAGTTCCATTAAGACTGAATGAGTTGTCTTTCACTTACCTGTAAGAACAATGATCTTTTCCAAAGCTATTTGTCAGCTGCACAAAGACAGCTGCATGCCTCCACGTTTTCCTACGCATCCCAGCAATTACCAGGAACAATGTGAGGCAGCACAATAGTGTGCAAGGAAAAGTCCAATTCTAGTACCAATGACATTCAAATATATTATAATGACAACCGAGACATGTTGATTTTATAGCTTTGATTCTGAGAAGTCACCTAAAATGTTCTAATTACTGCTGTGGGGGATGGGGGAGAGGGAAGTGAAGGAGGATGGAGGTTAGGAGGTGAGAATATATTTGAAAATCAAGGTACCAGATTTTGAGATTTTTAAATAAAAGGTGTGGATTTCATTTAAACAATGGATTAGTAGAAAAAGGTGCAAAAGTACTTCAAACTATTAATGTCCAAAGATTTCTGTAATACTTGACTACGTCTCCTAAGTCTTGGAAGTCCACAACCCTATCTTCTCTGATACCTAGCGGTTTATGTGACAGAAAGGTAATTAAAAACCAGATTTCATTTAGAAATTCTGTTCAGCATGTAAGTTATATCACTCATATTCTAAAAGGGTTCCTTCTGCAGTCTGTAAATACATACACAAAATCACACACACACTTCCCCCTTTAGCTACAGTACAAACTGTGAAAACTGCATGCCAGACAACTCAGTTTATATACTCTAGGAAGAGTAAGTGCTTTCCTTATTTAACCTATAATCATAAAACATAATAGTGGACCCTATTATAAATCAATAACCTCCTCTTATCATTCATTTTGTTTCTAGGAGAACATCATATAGGCTGGAGCTATGGTTGCTAAGCCATTTGACAGCAAAGCTCTGGCAAGCACCAGCAAAATCACCCCCCATGGCCGAAGCAGGACATGATTTTTGAAAACCTGAAGCTGAGTTGAACGGGTTTAAGTTCTCATTTTCCAATCAAAAACCAGAAAGAACATACAATAATTAAAACATTATTCAAATATGCATTTGCATGGCTGAGGTCCCAAGACTAATTTAAAAAGGAGCTATGATGCTTTGAATAACTGAGAAGCACAATCCTAATCCTTACAGCTCAAACAGGCTCTGACTTATGCAGTGGAATTGTTAGTTTTACAATAAATAAGTCAGTAATCATTCAACCATTTTTCCCCCCTAAAATAATAATCCCATCTGACAATGACAGAGAAGAGCCTGAACTTTGGACCTCAGCCTTCAATAAACTGCCCTGCTTTCTGACTGACATAAAATGGACAGAGAGCCTACAGGTCGATAAGCTGATGTAGCCACAGGGGACTACAGTCAAGCATGTTCTGGAGGCTGGTGTTGTCAATATAATCCATCTCTCCAATTTAGGTTGGTTTATTTTATCTCAGCAATTGTAAAATGGTCAATTCTTACTATTCCTGGGGACATGGAGAACGTGAAGAAATAGGACATCATCAATGCAGTTGTGGTTGATGTTGCTACTACATACTCTCCCCGTCTAAAAAAGGTTTTTCTCACAATACAGGCAAGTAAAAATGATCAATATTACAGCATATTAATAATAAAAACCCCACATTAGGAATAATATTTGAAGAGTGACTGGTGGAAAACTATTAAACTCTTCCTATACCTAAAAGAAAAAACTTTTAAACTTAATTTTAATTGACCTCTATTTTAAGAGTCATCAGGTCTTTCCCGACAGTGTTGGGCAAGCACAGGAAGAAACTATTTACCAGAGCTGATAACATCAACTGTAGTCCTCTGAAACTCACCAAGACAGGGTGCTCAAACCTATTCGATTTCTTAAATTCCCATTAGTGTAGACATGTAAAACTGTCACTATGCCTGAAAAATGATGTCATTTCACAAGTAGGCCCCTTGCACTATGCAATTTTAGCAGAAATATTCAGAGAAGCCAATTTTCCTGAGCACCATGCTCACACTTAACCCCTTTCAGTAAAGCAATTCAGGTTTTACTAAATGTTTAATGTCACAAGCTTTCCTTCCCAAGTAGAGACAGGATTTAGAGTCAAAATGCATAATGTAATTGCAGCTAAACTTTTTTCCATTTAAAGCTGTATACATGCGTATACAATTTAGTTGTGTTGCGTTCTTTTTTTTTTAGCTTTGTTTTTTTGGAGGGAGTGAATTTTGTTTTGTGTTTTGGGGTTGTTTGCTTGTTTTGTTTGTTTTTAAATGTAGAGAAATACATTAAAGTTCTTACAATTATTTTCTTATTATTACATCATTAGTCTGTCTCCATCAAGGACAATATGGCTCTTCCTGTGACATCTGCAGAACTAAGGTTTCCTAGTATGTAAATAAGGACACACTGTTTCCCAGAAGGGGGGCAGTAGAAGTAATAGTTTTGAAATGCTTCTGCAGCACAGCCATGTGCCAAATAAATGATTATAAGCAGACAACATAACAAGATTTGGGGGAAAATGAAAAGAAAACACAATAACACAGCCCCTCAAAGCATCTGAAAGTACCATAAAAACTTGACATGGACTAAAAGCATGAATTTTCTTTAGTGTACTGCTTACATACTGCAAAATAAAAGATACCACAGTTCTCAAATGTTTTAATGGCAACATAAGATTCCTTCACACCAAGAAAATGAAAATCCATTACTGCTAAAAGTGTTCAACTTTCTGGGAAGTTCCTTCTCAAAAAATTCAAAAGTCCGTGTGGTGAAATACTGTGTGGTCTTCTACCTGACAGAACAACATTCCACACTTTAAAAACCACCAGTGAAAAGCTTTGAAATACTTCTGCAAGAAACTGTAATAGTCTTTTCTCCATACAATTGATGAAATGCAAGTCTTTCTTCCATGCAATATTTTTCACGTGACCCTGGCTTTTACCTTATCATATCAAGTGGCCATTTGCTTTACTTTTATGGCAATCCAATTTCCAACCTTAAAAATCAAAAACAACCCAAAATAAAGACACCACATGAAATGAGAGCAAATAGAACTCCATAACCCAGACCTTCAAAATGCAATTCTTATAATACCAATACACAACTCTAACTCCTTTTAATCCAGCAATTTCTTTACTGTTATCACTCTTAAAAAACTAGTTTATTTTACCAATTCTGCATTTTTGCTTAATGTTAAAACTAATATCATTTCAATTGACCTCATGTATTTTCAGCCGCTTTTTTTACTTCCCTTCATCTTAGGTTTTGTTAGGAAAGGAGTTCTGTCTTCAATGGAAGCTGCCCCATTGCAGAAGCACACATGACAATTTTTCCACACAAAATTGTCCTTGGGAGAGAAAGCAAAAACTGAAAAATTGCACAGCCAAGAAGGCAATGAACAAAAACTCAGCCAAAGTTAAGACAGTTACGCCTGTACTGAAAGTGCTCAGACAGGTGAGGAACATTAACTAACCATACGGCAGAATAAATGCAGACATTGGTGAAATATCTAGTACTGTAGCTTCTGTATGACTTTATGAGTCAACTCAACAATCAAACTCTCAACAATCCAACAACTTAGCAATGACAGGGAAAAAACTAAACCAAGAAATACCTATGCCATTTTGAAGCCATGCTTAAAAGTGAACCATGCAAGTAATATTTGAGATTATGGAAACTTAAAACATAGAGGAACTTAAGAGAATTTGCTCCAACAAGCTTGTACATCTACTAGTGATCCTTCATGTGAAAGATTTATTCAGTTGGTGTCACTTTAAATACCAAAATATGAAGAATTGTTATGCAGATCCCATCCTTTTTAACCAGGCTGGGATTTCAATCCTCACTCTCTCCCCCTCCCCATACAGGACTAATATATTTGTCCCAAATAGGGACAAATATGAAAGAACTCTTATCAGCATGGCACCTGAGCTGGAATCCTCTCCTATAGACTGACACAAGTTAACACTATCACTAGTTTATGTCCTGGTCCAGTGGGTAGAAAAGCAGCATCTTTTCTTGCCCTCAACAGGTGTGAGAAACCAGCGTAACCCTTCTATTACCCTGAGCAGTTTAAATTCCAGCCAGGAGGCTCAGAAATCCTGGCATGATGTCCAGAATACCTGTGGATTTGATTATGAGCTGTGGAACATGTTACCACCTTTGTTTGAGAATCAGAAAGTTACTAAAGTTTAAGTAGTGTTAGTATAGAGAGAGTGAACGTAGATTTTAGGTTTTTAGATAAAGAGGTTTTAGGGGACAAGATGGAGGAAATTGGGTGTGTCTGAACCTCTTTCCTCTTCTTCTTGCCCTCCATTTCTGTTGTAGAGTTGGCATTTTAGGATTGGTTAAAGTAGAAGTTAACTGTCTAACATAGATGATAGTTATTGGGGAATAATTGCAAACATTATAGACGTAATTTAGATATAAAAGATAGCACCGCCCAGAGAGGCGAGAGAGATGCCCAGGGCTGCAGTGCAGGGCAAACCTCTGTCAGGCAGACAAGAAATGTTTTAGATAACAGCAAATAAACAACCTTGGGACTGGACCACTTAAGCTCTGTGTTTTATTCTACGAACGCGGACTGAGAAAACAAGACCTTCACACATCTCGGGGCAGCAAAGCACAAAAGGTACCCCGAGAAACAGGAAAGCTCTCAGTTATGTCAGGGTTAGTTAGGACCATGCAAACAGGAGGTAAAGATGCAGAAAGAAAGGAAGCAGTTGCTTTCCTTGTTCACAACTTGTTTTGCAAAAAGAAACATGACTGAAAAATGACTGACAGTAATGCTTGAAATTTAATCCCTCACCAAGGGAACAAGCAAAAATTCTAATAATAGGCAGTGCCAACTGATCTAATAGACTGTTCTGGAATTGCATGTCTTCCTAAGCCACACTGAAAGAAATGGGACAGAATTGATACAGAGGCTTTTACATTACAGATGTACATAAAGCACCTAATTGCTATACAATATTAAGTAAAATATAATTACTATATGATATTTAATTAATTACATGGGAAGAATGGAAAAATTACTAATGATGTACCATGGTTTTCTTTAAGACTGGAAGGCTGAACAACCTCTCCTCCTCTCCCCAAACTCTGAAAAATCCAAATGTGTTTTGGACCATGCAGCATTTGTTGCTGACAGGCCGGCTATCTGGTTAATCCTTCATCAGCTATGGCAAATAGGCACTATTTGGTCCTCTAAGGTAATATAGTTGCAGAAAATAAATTTTTAAAAGCCTGTGTTCATACAGACTTGTTTCATACTACCTGGATGTATTACTGTATTCTGCAATTAATAACTTCTATTAGATCACTTAATCTGAAGTACACTTTAAATCTGAAGCTTTCTTGTTTACGATGATGCAATCTCTGTTAGCCTGCCAACTGTTTCAGGAAATTTGAAGTTTTGTTTTCACCTAGTTTTTTTCTTTGTTGCATGTGTGGGTGTGTGGTTAGTTTTCTTACATCAGCCTAGATGAATAGTTTTGACACATAGAAAGATATCAAAAAACACATCTTTACATTTGAAATTGTTTTGTTCAGTTCTCAAGGACCAGTAAAACACTAACATAAAGGCAGAACTCAGAAGGCATTAAAGAGAACCAGTAAGGTGAATTCAAATAAACATTTGTGAAAAAGAATACACCTTTTGGATATTACACCTTTGGATATTTTAACTATTTCCAGTGTTACATGTTTGAAGAAACAGGAAAATATCATCTCCTTCATTCAAAGGCCAAAATTAACCTAAACCAAGGAAGACATATTTCTAATGATTACAAGGAAAGATCAAAATGCAGAGGCATAAAAAGAGTAAACAAACTGACCCAAATTATAACCAGTTGTTATAATTATGACCTTTTTTATAACCAGTAAAGTCCTTTCCATGCTTCGTTACTTGGGCTATTTGCTGGTGCTTGGACACAGGCCACTTTGTCTAACTGCTTTTGCAGTTTAACACTTTAATACTTTATATAATGTGTGTCAACTCACCCCAAGAGACACATTTCTTTGGAAAGAGGTCACTGCATCAAAAACCACTGTAAGACTACTATTTCTTTCTTTTAAAGGAAGTTAACTAAACAGCTGTAGTGAACAAGCATTCATTACCCAGCTATGGGGTTGTGAGGTGTCAAACCGATGCCTGAACAAAAAGCCCCCCACACCCTGGCAACCTAAAATAGTTGACTGTTTTTAGCACAAGCTTGACAATTAATTTGGGGTATTTCACTATTAGATCTCATAAGGATGCATTGATTACAGAACTAAAAGTGATAGCAGAGTAAGTGCAAGTAATTATTACCTAATTTACTTTGATGTGCAAACTGAAGACACAATCAATAGATGCTGCTATCTGTATTTTAGGGGGTCAGTTTTCCAAAGCTGAAAGCAAAGATGAATGGAAGGCTGAAAAAATAAACATGGACAAAGATGTAAATAAATTAATCCACTGTAAAGGAGGATGTTTTATTATAATTTGCAATCTTTCTGTGAACAGGAAAAATTGATAGCAATAAGCTCAAATTCAGAAATGAAAACTGAAAGTATCAGAAGAATTAAAATTCAGCTTATCAAGACCTCCAAAAAAGATATTTAAACTGCATTGGATAGTTTAAATATTAGCAAACGTACAAGTACAGAATTAGATAGGATATTAAGTTGACTGCACATGATACAGGAAAAAGAGTTTAATACTTATTTTTACATATGGGATTATTTCACAGAGACAACCATTTTCTTCTTTGTCATTAACTAGCATATAAAAGTAGTAAGAGAAATTAAAACGCTTTTAATGTTCAAATGCACCCCAAGATATCAGAAACATCCACAAAGCTGTTACAGAATATTAGCTATTCATGAAATATTTCTTTCCACTTCTTTCGTGTCTTAGGTCTACTCATCCACCCAAGCTGAACAGATTTAGCAATCAGCTGAGGGATAGCCCCAGCCACAATGTAGGAAGACTCAAAGGTAGGCTCAGTAGGTGCCGTGAGCTTGGCTGGCAGAACAAGGACAATTGTTCTAAAGTGCAAAAAAGCACTTGGTTTCCTTTCAAGTCACCTGGGGGAAAAGAAATTTAAAAAACAACCAGAAAGGCATAAATATAGATGAAAGGGTGAGAGTGAACCAGGCAGGTGCACCAGAGGAGTGCCTCTGATCACACACAGCCTGTGCACCCAGGCAGGACAGCCCTGCCACAGTCCCCTTCTACAGGCATGGAAAGATGGGGCTTTTAGATGATACTTCTTGTTAACATAACCAGGCAAAAAAAGTGAAGGATCACTCATAATTAACCAGTAATTTAGAGCTGTACTAACTAACTTGACCTTGCTACCTACACACAGCAGACCCTGTCCCCTTGGTGCGGCATGCCACTGTTTATAGGCACAGTGGTGTGAGGTCTGGGGGTTGTTTCTGCATCCAAATGCTTTTGACAGCTGCTAGGTAAGGTTGGCCTCTCCCAGCCCCCAACATATCTGATATCCTAATCTCTAATGCAGCTGCAGCTATGTGCACCATGCATCTCACACTGCAGAACACCGGTGCACCGGCACCATGCATCTCCCACTGCAGAACAACTGCAAACAGGAAACCTCAAGACTAGTTTAGTGGTAACGAATTTCTGCATAGTTCCAATAGAGCACAGAGCTTAAGAACTTTTTTTTTTGTCATGTAAGTGGCTTAGAAGTCTTTTTAAAAGACAAACAAAGAAATAAAGGAGAATACATGTTAGAAACACCCAGAAATACATTCTTCCTACTAAGGAGTCAGTATAGCATTTTATCATTCAACAAAAATGAAATCTTTGTGTGTTTATCTAAGAATGTATAAAAAGATGTTTGTAAAAAAATTTCTCATGCAAAATCTTCATGATGTCTATCACATGAATGAGTCTGCTCAGGTAAAATAAGCAAGCAGGGACTGCTTCAAATAATGCCTTAAAATGTAAACTCAACATTTAAGGAAAAGAAGTAGTTTTAAACAAAAAGGCTTCATCTCCTCAGCAAGACCCACTTATATTTTGCTTGTAGTCCAGACTCTTAGTGATGTCAATATCTAGGCTATAGGTTTTTCCAGCTCTCTAAGCTCCACTTCAGCAGGAAGGTGTAGCACAAGTGTATGTTGTACAAGAGTGGTGAGGATGCCCTAAAATTAAAAGGCTGCCAAGCACCATGAATGCAGTGGGCACAATTTTCCAGCTCACATTTTTTCTTCCTTTCTTAAAAGCCAAAGTCACCTCATAATCACAGCTGCCCATTATTCAGACTAATACAGCTTCATAATTTGAGGCATACAGTATCAAAAATTGCAATTAAAAACACAATATAAGACTGAAAAATATCAAATAGGAATAAAATTGCTAATGGTTATGTGAGAAAGTGGCTTCACCAAATGCAAGCCCTACCTGACCAACTTAGTGGCCTTCTATGATGGAGGGTCTACTGGATGAGAGAAAGGCTATAGATGTCTGTCTGGACTCCAGGAAGGCCTTTGACACAGTCCCCCACAACATCTTTCTCTCTAAACTAGAGAGATAGGGATTTGATGCATAGATTACTCAGTGGATGAGGAATTGGCTGGATGGTCACATCCAGAGGGTATTTGGACATTGATCAATGGCTCAGTGTCTGGACGGAGATCAGTGGCAAGTGGAGTCCATACTGCACTTGCCACTGACCAGCACTGTTCAATGTCTTCATAGGTGACACAGATGGGGGGGGGGGAATTGAGCACATCCTCAGCAAGTCTACATTAACACCAAACTATGGTTGACAAAACCGCAGCATGGGATACCATCCAGAGGGACGTGGACAAGCTCAAGAACTAGGCCCATGGGCACTTGAGGAGGTTCAAAAGGGCTAAGTACAAGATATTGTGCCTGGGTCAGGGCAACTCCATATCATTACAGGCTGGGGGATGCAGGGATTGAGAGCAACACTAGAGAGAAGGGCTGTGGAACATAGAGATGAAAGCCTGGACATGACCCAGCAATGTCCACTTGCAGAAAGCCAACTGCATCTTGGACTGTGTCAAAAGCAGCATGGCCAGCAGGTCAAAGGTGATTCTGCCCCTTTACTCTACCCTGGTGAGACCCCACCCAGCATACTGCATCCAGATCTGGGGCCCTCAGCACAGAATGACATGGACCTGTTAAAGCAGGTCCAAAGGAGGGCCACCAAGATGATCAGTGGGCTGGAGCATCTCTACTATGAAGACAGGCTCAGAGAGTTGGGGTTGTTCAGCCTGGAGAAGAGATGACCCCATAGAATCTTCCAGTACATAAAGAGGGGCTATAAGAAAGATGGGGACAGACTTTTTAGCAGGGCCTATTGGGATAGGACAATGCGGCAATGGTTTTAAACTAAAAGACAGTAGATTTACACTATATATAAGGAAGAATTTTTTTTTTTTACAATGAGAGTGGTGAAATACTGGAACAGATTGCCCAGAGATGTGGAAGATGCTCCATCCCTGGAAATATTCAAGGTAAGATTAGATAGGGCTCTGAGCAACCTGATCTACTTGAAGATGTCCTTCCTCACTGCAGGGGGGTTGGACTAGATGACCTTTAGAAATGCCTTCCAGCCCTAAATATTCTATGATGCTATGAAAAGTAGCAGATACTTTAGACTGCTAACTCTCCAGTGGTACAAAGAGAGAGCCATCCAGGCTGTTATAAGGTAGGCTGCTACAACATCAGAACAACACAAATCTGAGTTCTGGCCTACTAATCATGCAATACCACTCTAATTTTATGCACTATTCACTCTTGTTTCATGTTGTGACTTTCACACAAGCTAACCCTCCCACTTCAGTATTTTTAAAGATTTTCCTTAGTAATACTGCTATACCACAAAATTTCCTCATCTGGGGCAGTTCAAGATACAAGTGCTTAATCAATGCTGCAGACTTTAAAATACATAATACTAAGTACAATCTTTTCTATTTATGTGATAAACGCTCCGGTGTTTCAGGAAGCTGAGTTTTTAAAACTCTTTTGATGTTTCACTTAAAGATATTTCTGTAGCATTTTTTGGAACAGTATGTCTGTTATAAAGTAGGCAGTGTTCATTTTCAGCTTTTGACAAATTATTTAAATTTAAAGTTCTATTTCAAAGGACAAAAAGCTGGTATTCCACAGGAACAAGCTGGTATTATAGCAGCTCATGTTACAGTTACACAGTGCTAGGTACAAGCCTTATAACTTACCTATGCTTAGAAGATAGATAGCAATAGTAATAGAAATTACAGAGAAAACACCTCATCGTGTCTTTAAGCTTATTATAGTCCCCAACAGAAAAGGCAGAGGGCTAGTAAGAAAAATCTACCTCAGATCTTCCCATAAATATGGGATGACAACCTTAAAGGACTAAGAAAACCAAACAAACATGTTTCAGTTTGTTTGGGGTGTGTGCTGTTTTTAAGAAATGTGTATCTGTATGTCATTCAGAAAACAAGACAGATTAACAGACAGTACTGGCAACTTTCTACAGACCAAGCAAAAAAAGACCCAAAAAATAACACTAAGAGAGAGGATTTTTGTAGTTAGATGATTTTTACAGTTTTAGCTCAATATTTTTGGAAGAAGGTATTTCCTCATATCTTGAGGACTATACATAATTTCATGCCCTTTTATCATATACTTAGCAGAAAACATAAGGAATGTGAACTGTCATCTTTGCTGATTTTAATTTGTTGAAAGATGAGAAAAAAATAATAATGTCTGAATATAAAGCAACTCCAACAATAAACAGTTGGCTAATATCCCTCTTCCTAGCAAGCCCTTCCTCCAGCCTTTACCCTCCCTGTGCTTGTGCCATCTGCCCTCAACCTCCCTTTCCAGCACCTGCTGTTGCAATCCCCAGCAGCAGGCAGGGCTCAGGCAAGTACAGGCAGCAGCTGCAAGATTTTTTTTCTGCCTCCATAAGCAGCCTAAAGCAGATGCAGAGACTGTGAATGACTCCAACCTGTTGTGACTTTTTCCACTATTAGTGCAAAAAGTATTCTTGCTTTATTTTGAAGGCAATCAAGCGTAATGGTACATTCTAGCCAGCAGTGGGGAAACGCAGACTGTGCAGAGAGAACATCTTCAGACCTTCTGACTGCAAACAACACAAGACAAACAGGAAGGTAGAAGCTTTTCTGGCCCATTTTTCTTGGCTGCAGAGTATGAACACAACAGAATCTCAAACTGCCTCACATTTAGATATAGCAAGAGGGCCAGAAAAGAGCATTGGATCACCTTTTCCTGAATTCCTTTAAAAGCAGTTCCAGAAAAATGATGCAGTTAATAAACTCTGTGGCCCTAAAGAAAACTTTTGGAAAAGAGACCTCATCTCACCTCTAAAACAGCAGCAATGATTAATGACCACATCTCTGCATTGGTTTATGGGTGTTTTGGTATTTCTGCGAAGAGACACAAATAAGCTTAATGTTTGCTGCTATTGCTCTGGATGGCTCTCTCTCCACTCCTCCCAGCAGACAGCATTTAAGTTTACCTCTACTCAGAAACACATGAAACCAAAAACAAACAAGATAAAAGAGAAGGGAAAGTCCAGGAAGAATAAAACATACCTTAAGTGTCTCATAAGACAAATTACCAATCATTTCACACTTAACAACCTCTCCACAATTCTTTACAAAAACAGAGTAGGAGGGAGCAAAGCACGTAAGGTCAAAAAAAAAAACCCCAAAACAGACGCTCTACTGAAAGGACATTTAGGTAAACTTAGCTATATGACAGACTGGTGATACATGCTTTGTGAAAGAACAAATTAAGTGTACCCATGTTCACAGATTTTCATTCTTATTATCAATAAAATTTTCTTCTGAAACTAAACTAGCCAGCCACTCAGGATACAGTGAACCTGACTGAACACCATGAGATTTTATAAAGGAGATATCCTTGAATTTCTTTCAAGATTTCAAATAATAAAGTGTTTGAAAGATTTACTTCCACTGCTGCTTCTTTTCCCATAGCTCAAACATTCAATGGTCTGCAGGAGTTATACTTCACTGGAAGTATTAATACATTTATGTATTGTATAAACAAAGAACAGTCCTCAGACATAAGAAGTTTAACCTTGATCTCGCATAGAAGGACAAAGCTCAGAATCACTGTGGATTGCTATGTTTTACTGCTAATCCCTTGAAACACCGCTACCTACTTTTCAAGGGATTTCACTTTTAACTGTCTATAAAATGCTGAAAATAAAACTGAACCGCTGACCTTCTGTTCCCCAATGGAAAAACCATATATTCATTTTTTAACTAGAAAGAGGAAGAGATGTTTGTTCAGTTCAAAAACTCATTTATTTCCAAAGGTTTTAAGGAGAAAAATATATATATATTGTCCATTCCTAGACAATATTCACTCTGTAGTCTTAAGCAACATATCATTTGCTATTCCAAAAATAGCCCCACATCAATCTACCTCATAACAGTAAGAAAACAAGAAAACAATTTTAATTATTATATTTTTTAAACTTTCTAGTTCACAAAGCACTAAGTAATTTAAAGGTCCTGTTCAGACACCACTCCCACAAACTTTCCAGTTTACTGTCATCTGAAATGCTGAATAAATTCTTAGATTTCTGCATTTTCTTACCTAGTCACCTGGACCAAAATTTTTATCCAATATGAAAGGGTGCATATGCAGCGGGGGAATGGGGGCTGGGGAAAGATACTTCTGAATTTAAGTCTCAAGGAAAAGTTCCAAAGCTGAATTTGGGTTAATGAACACCTATTTCTCATATCTAGGAGGGTTTCTCAGGCAAAAAGCTACTTCCTGGAAGCAGGGTCTTTGAATAGTACAGGTAAAAATAATCACTGGACATAAGATACCATTCTTGATTCTGTGCTTATGCATGTAACCAAAGCAGCAGCTTGAAAGATGCAGTGTTAGATTTCATTAAGAGACAGCTAAAATTATTAAATTTATTCCTGTATAAATCTGTACATCTTCCTGAAAAAGACTGGAACATGAGATAGTTACTCAGAAAGCTATGCTTTTAATTTCCTGATAGGACATGTACCCAGCAAAAGCACAATTTAAATAAAAAAACCACTCTTGGATCTGTTATGAGATGCGAGTAAATGCTGTAGCTTCACAAGTCTCTCATCAGTCATACTGCCTGCTGTGCTACCCAAGACAGTATAAGCCTAGGCAAAAAATGGCAATCCCAGTCTCCCCTTTAAATTATTTATTCTTCCATCTAACAGCACTTCAGAGTCAATACAGGAATCCTCTCTTACTGCTCCCAAAACACAAATACAGAGGAAACACCATCCCTCCAAACAAAACAGGTTTCAAAATGACTTGTCCTATAACTTTTAAAGAATGCTTTAAATTTAAAGCCAAGACCACATTTTTGGTCTGGATTGTTGGTAGCGTTCATTTATTTCAATCAAGTCATTTCTTACATATCTTCCTCCAGTTTAAATAAGGACCTCTTCCAAAAAATTGTACTTGTGAGTGCTCTGCTATACAATTACAGCTAGCTATTGCTAATTCCTCACTTGATGGAGGGGGACACAAAGCCAAGAAACACCTTCCACAGAAGAGGGAAGAGGATGAAAGGGGATTTTCTAAAATCCTTCTTCTAAAACCCCAGGAGTGCTCGAGAGAACACATGCTGCTGTAAGTACGTTAGGAAGATGCTCCTTATTCTGAGCTCTTATGTTTCAGTTCAGGTGCCAGCTGGTCTAAGACGGCTTACACAGACAGTCTCAAAAGTTGTTCCACTGCTATTATCCCAACACAATTTTCCATTGCACCAGATCTGCTGCTCAAAAGGATACGCTTCTGAAAGCAAATTTTCACTGTAGAAATATCTGATTTCTTCCATAGAAACAGTTACTCAAAACAAAAAAAAAAAGCGCAATTAGAAAAGTCTACATTTCTAAGAGCAAAATATACATTCAAGAGAGACAAACAGTGCCTCATGATGCCAGACTCTCATCCTCCTTTATTCCTACTCTCACCTTCAGTGCTTGACCAAAATGGAGTACTTCCAAATGCCTTTAAATCTCCTCCTATTATTTTTATCTTCTGTCAAATTTTTCCAAAGCTTGCTTTTCCTGAATAAAACCTCCCTGCAATAACTTGGTTTAAAATTAAACATTTGGGTTTGGCTGCTACCTCACATTCCCTTTCATCCAGAAATGTTATATATTCTTGCACTGATGGTACACACTACTCTCACACACTCACAGACACATTTTCTTCCTTATTCCTGCCAGATAACAATAAAATGCATCAACAATAACAAAGAGGAAATAAGAGCAGCCAAATAATTTCTAAACATGTATAGAGATTGTGAGGATTAACATCTGTACAAGAACAAAGATTAAATAAAGGAAAAAACAGGTTCAAAACCACACGTCTGAAATGTGGAACTTTAACCACAGAGTTCTTGTTCCTTCTAGATTAATACAAACTTTAAAATGTATACTGCTATTGATTTCCAATAAAAATGACTATGCCATTGCTCTCAAACACCAGTTCAGCTGGAAGCCATATAAAATACAAAGGTACTAGAAGACGCTGTCAAGTACTAAGAGTTACTTGGAGTCAATATCAAGAGTGACACACCACAACCCTGCTGGAAAGTAATGTTACAACAGAAGTAGACAATTTCTTCATTATCTGAATCTGACCTTATGCAACCAAGACAACAGTGTTACCAAATATGGATCAAGCCTCAATGAAATTCTTTCTGAAGAAAACTGATACACAAATATTGGCAACTGTAGAGCAGTGTATTAAAGGAGCAGCAAGTTACAATCCCATGACTAAACAGAAATAGGAGACAGTATGTAAAAATTCACAAATCACCTCAAGGTAACAGAGAATAAAAAAGAATATAAAGAAAATAGAGAAAAAAGAGAATAGGGACAAGTAGGAAGATATACTCATGCCCTCCTTCTCTGGACCCCAGGGAGAACTTAGAGAAGATACATCCCTTATCCTTTCCTCTACCACAGAATCCCTGACTATTTCAAGTCACTAATACCAAGTACTTTTATTTTATTTGTTCTTTAGCTTCTTGCAAACTAAACTCTGAGAAACAGGTCTTAGTCTGAATAGTTATGTGATGCCTTGTTCCTGCTCATCTAGTGTGGAATACATTTAGGTTCAAAAAACTCCACCCTGAAACCAAGCTGTAGTTTGTAAAGCAAAACAGCACCATGTCATTTCATCAAATATTGCTCTCAGTTTTGTTTCTCTTATTTTCAAGAATTTTGCAGGATTAATTAGGGATGTGGAAATGCCAGAATGCCCAGTCACCATTTACAGGCCAGAATCTTTAGCTGACCAGTGACCTACTTTGTGCTGTCATTTTTCTCCCCTCCTAAACCACAGGCAGGAAGCAGATCACAATAATCAGCAGGCTTCTGATTTCTCTGTCACCACTTCTTTTCCTGAAGAATACAAAGCAGCAGCTGCTCTTCACACAATGGACATAAGGCCAGCACACAAATGGTACACCCCATTTTGGCCACATAATGATGTGTGAGCAGTCACATGGAAGAGACTTACAGCTCACAGCTCAAGACTTCTTGAAGTTTCAGTAATTTACTGCAGTCAGAAAGTATGTTACAGCAGCCATGCATCCATAGAGTGTCTGAAGTGCAAGTCAGCAGCTGAGAATGCTAGCTTACATCATCCCTTTGACAGTAAATTCAAATTCTATGGAGCACAATTGTCAAAGCCTTGCTTATGAGGTAGTTCCAAAACCAATTTTATAAACATACATACACAAATTTTGCAGTTCTAGTTCAAACGTTCAAGTAATGTCAAGACTCTTTCTTTTTGAGATAAATGTTTCACGTTACCATGCATCCATATTTCACCATCATATACGAGCCCTCTTCTCCAGCAATAATGGAACAGACCTTTCCATATCCCATGCAAATCCAGGGCTGGCAGAGAATACCATTCAGTAATCTTCTGGGATAACTAACAAGGAAAACTAATACTCTGACTGTTTAATCTTGAAAAACGAATTCAGAGATCAAATATAAAGACAAGTCTAACCCTCATTCAACAGCATTTTTGGGGCTGGTATGTGATAACCTGAGAACTAATGGTATGAGACAACTGAGCTTATCAGGGAATGTGCTAAGAGCTATGGATTTTGGTGCAAGATAGAGAATTCAAAATCAGCCTCTTGGGAAAATCTGGATTCCCCCAGCTACCTGCTGCTTCAGGGAAATAGTCCCTCTGACATCACCTGCTGTAGCTGCTTGCAGGAGGCAGATTTCTAGCTCACATAGAGGAACATGTCTATTAAGATGATGGTATTGAACATTAAAAAATAAAATCAGACTACTGGTAAATTTTAAATATTAGTAGGAAGAGGTGGAACAAGGAAAGTCACAAGGAAAAGGTATGCTACAAAAATTCAAGAACCCAAATCAGTGAGGGGAAAAAAAAAGTCTGAGTGCCAACAACAGTACCTGGAAGAATTACACATAGAGCTACTGAATCAAAAATCAGGAGAAGGGTCATTTAAAAGAAAGGTGGAAGGATAAAAGAAAGGATGGAGAAGGTAGAAAATAGGCTACACCAAGGCTCAATTTCAGGGAACAACCAAGAGCAGCTGACACAAACAACAGCCTCCAAAATAAGGTAGGATGAGAGCTGCAGGCGATCCCTGAAACAAAAGAGTGTGAAGAGACAATACAAAGGAAAGTGGGGCTTAAATCCACAAGACGGCAAGGAATCTGTGATGTCTTAAAATAAGGCTCTCAATCTTACTGAAAGACAGAAAAACTGTAAAAGGTTTGCATCTGTATGCATGGTGTTCTGTGCTTTGTGTTGCTACTGGCTTAAAAAATAAACAAGACAAGCTCATTTTCTCAGTCCTCTCCGCTTAGTACAATTGGAGCTTTGTTACTACAGTTCAAACAGTTATTGTAATCCAAGATTAATTAACCAAGTTATTAGAAACAGAATTCCACAAGAAATATACCACACTAACTTTTAAATATTCTTCTCTTCTGTGAAATTCACCAGTTTCAACATCTAGATGACACATCAAACCATTTGGCTCAGAAAAACTGACATGCTGGATGACAAGATAGACAAAGTCCACACTGGCTATGGTACACCAAAACTACTTCCATAACAAAAAAAAATGTGGTTATTGTTATATTTTTACTGAAATTAATTTTCCTGTATTGATGAAAATTGTACAGTGTTCTCTGAAGATGAATCCATATGGACTGCAGGTAAAGCACCCTGCAAAGGACATTTGTGGGCTGTAACATGTACTGCTGATACCTACGAACATGAGTGGCACCTGAAACTATCAAAACTGGAAAAAATTAGACAACTGATTCTTAACTTTCATATAATTAATAAATTAATAGGTGAAGCAAAGAACTACAATTACTACAAAGAGAAACACAAATATTGCAGTAAAGAAAAATCTAAAAAAAGAAATACCAAAATAATGCAATGCAGGGAAGATCAATTTATTCTGGGTGTGTACCTCTGGTAATGGAAGTGTAAGAGTTGGCTGAAAGTGTTCTTCCCCACTGTCCTCAATTATAGGTTAGAAAGTATTATGTTAATAGCATAACATAACAGGCAGTATTCTATAAATTCATTCATTATACTAAATGTCTGTAAAAATCTGTAAGTAACACTGGAGTTGCATTCAAAGTCTTACAATCACTTTGGGCACCTGAGATAATTAGTGTAATTACAGAAATATTTTTTAAGGGAAAGGAATCCAGACATCGACTCAGCACATACCTTTCATTCTCTTCATAACTGTCAGAATCAAAGTCTCCCACAATTAACTCATATGAAACACTGAGAATAGGTATAATTTTCCTTGGGTTAAAAAACATCCAAAATTAACAACTACAAACATGCTGAATCACAAAAAAATACCAAGTAACATTCTGATACAGCATCACAAACGGTTCCATCAAGTTAAAATGTCTATGGTGCTTTTTGCTCTTGAACAGAGGAGGATCAGTCCATCAGTTGCTCTGAGAATCTTTACAGACAAGGATTTCTGTTCTATGCTGTAGTACTGTAGCCTTTAACAATTCTGCTGAGTATGAAGACATCAGTAACTTTGCTCATACTGGTTTGCTTCTAATCTCATCAAATAATCTCCCTCCCATGTACAGAGGTAACCCTAAAGAACCAATCATTCCATACAAGTGTATCAAGTCTCAAAAAAAAAATCACAGAACACTTCTCAGAAAATTTTAATCTAAAATACAAAATGCTCAATGCACATATCAATATTGCAACCCCTTCTCAAAATATTTTATTGTGAAAATACAATATGAGATTTTGTTTTTGATTAAATTACTACAAGTGAATGAGGGACAAGTTCGAAAGCACAGAATACTACTACATAAAATATGATGTTAGAGGAGAGGGAGAGGAAAGCAAACAACTGAAAAAACCCAGCTAGCTCAGCTACATAAAAGAAGACCTGGGAGACCTTGATAACCACAACAAAATCCTGTAAGGATACGATTGCCTGCAGTTAGGTAAAGTTTAAGGACTTCGGGTGTAATTTCTGAAAATTTACTTCGTTGCCATTTTCATTTCCTTTTCAAAGGGCAAAAGGTTTACTATGTTCTGGTTTAACAACGCATTACAAATGTAGGCTTTACTGAACCTACACCTACATATTCATTTCCTTTTGGGAGCAGCATTAGAATACTCCAGGTTTTGCAGATTCATATGTTTACCGAGCTGAATATAGCACATCAGAAACAAGCACACAAAGGATGGAGAAGGCATAAAATATTAATAGTTAGATTTAATTTTGTTACTGAAATTGAGTGTGGTCTAATTGCACACAGCAAATATCCTGAGTACTCATTGTTCAATAAAAAAGGGGGGAAAGAAAGATACAAAAAGAGAGACACTCCTTACATCCCCCACCAACTGACATGTCCAAGTAGTTCTTCCTCCTTTCAGTGAGCTGTTATGGATTTACTGCCTCTTGGCGAAATACATAAAGCCTTCACCTGATGTAAAGAACTCCACTTTGGGCATGTCTGGTTACCCTCCACATTTATTGGATTAAAGAGTAAAAAGAAAATTACTCAATATGCCATATATCACAGCAACTAGCTCAAGAAATAAAGATGACTAAGTACATAACCAAGATTTCAGCCACCTATTTCCTTTAAGCAGTGGACTATTTAAAAAATTATTTTCACTGAACATTTAACCTAAAACTATTATAAAAAAGGACAATAAAGAGATTTCAAAAATAAAACCCTAACGTTGTTTATACTACACATTTGAAATAAATACATAGTTTAACTCATAGTCAGTAAATTACCAGCTTAATTCTAAACAGAAATTATTGCAGAAAAATAATTTCACAATGACTATGTCAACAGCTTGATGAATTATTTGTTTTATTATTGTGTATTTATTTTGTTTTCGCATTAACAGTTCTTTCAAGAACATTTTGATTTTTCTACCTACACAACACAGAAAAAGTATTAAAGAAAACTTACTGCAATTTCTACTCCAGAATACTGGTACAAAAGGTTTCTCATTATTAGTCTTAAAACACCTAAGACTTCAAGGTCACACTGATCTGTTAGAAAGACCAGGGTTACAATTTTTTTTCTGTACATTTAAAGGCACATGTCAGATGACTTGAAAATATAGTGCAAAAGCCCACTATCTCAGTATTACTTCAGAATTTCCTTTTCAGTTTAAAGGAAAATTAATCATTTGCAAAAACATACAGAGACATTATAGCTAAGACTAGACTGCATTTTTAATTCTAACTGGTCCACCTTCACTTTATTAAATAAATAAATCTAATTTCTGCATCTCATAACAACTGAACAAGTATTTAACAGAACTCACAGCAAATATCAAGGCACACACAACTTAATATATTGCTTTCAATTTGAAGGTTCCAGAATGTCAATAATTGGACCTCATAACTTCCCCCGAAGAAGGTAACACTACTTTTGTTTTATAAACAGAGAATTTGAGTAAGAAGTAATAAATCCACCTGGTAAAGTACTGAATAAAGCCAAGATTCCATGCTGCAGCTACTACAATGCTGAATATTCATCCAGTGTTCTGCCATTTTGCTTTTGTTTTTTGGTACAGTTGTAATGAGGTATCATTTATTAAAGGTTTCTGTTAATAAATTCCTACTAAGCCACAGAGATCAACTACAGCTACAAGAAACTGACAACAGGGTACACAAACTAAAGGAAAGAACTTAGCCAAACTCTACCACAAAAAGTTTTCTAGAAGAACATCAGCTTCATTAGATTATTTCAGGTCTTCAGAGCCAGCCTAGGAAGACACTCTGTATACACTGAATGCTCTTTGGCTCTCACAGAAAACACAAAAACCTTCTTTCCACCCAATACTTCCAATACTCAACACTTTCAAACCTATTACTTAGTTCTTCTAATTGAACCAAAGAATAATACAAAGCCTGCCCCACCATGGTTTATGGATGACTGCTCTCCTTCATACTTCCCACACCATCATTTTGTGCTTTCAGGCAGCACCTTCAGGGGAAAACAGCCCAAGTCAAAGCAGTGAGTATCAGGAGATAGAAGTCATAAAACAGTGGAAGCAATAACTAGCTCTTAATTAACAGTCTGAGTCTATAATTTTTTCTTGTTTTTCATTTTTTTTCCTGAAAGTAAGAGCTAAAACTGATTTGCCCCAGATCACTGACAGAAAAAGACATGCTATTTAATTATTCATCCATCATTTAAAAAAAATAAAAAACCACAACTACACTGCTATTACATAAAAGTCAAAACCAAGCAATACATTCAGTTCACTTGTTATCCTAAATTACTACAATAACCACTGAACTTGAACCACTCACCTTTGACACACTGTTAAAAGGATCCAGGCAGTGAAAGGCAGGACTCTCCAACAAAGTTATATACACCACCGCCTGAAACAACAAACATATATTTTAGTTCTAGCACTAAACTTAGAACACTTCCAAATAGGTAATTTAGCTTTCAGGCTGTCAAAACCTCCTATGAGATGCTGAAGAGCAGGCAGAATGGCTTGAATTTGATCCACCTGTTTAGCATAAACAGACCCCATCTTCAGATTTAACTCCTCTCAACGAATAGTAGGTGATTTTAACCCCGAACAATCCAAACCATGCACAAGTTAAGGCTTCATAATACAGAGAAAAATCAATCAAGAAATTGAATTAAAAATTTATCCTAGTTTTAGAAATATTATATTTTACAAAGAACTATTTACTGTTTCCTTCACTCTTGTATTAGTCAGTTTAACTTGACTGTACTTTCTAAGAAAAGGAAAATGCCTCTACATGAGGAAAGAGGTACAGCAACAAAAGCATAGCCAGGAGTTTTGTAAGGCAGTGAAATATTTCCATGCAGGAGGCACTCACACATACAGATGGCTTGGAGCCTTCTGGCACAAGAGATGGTGACCCAACGAGAGAACTCTGACAGCGGTGGTGAAGCTTGTCAAAGGGTCAGAGAACCACATTCAGGGAAATTCTGGCTGGATTTAAAGGCACAAGGCCGGCTAGGCACAGCCACACACCCTCTGTGAAGTGATGGGCCTCCTACCTGACAGAGTCTCAAATTCTACTGAACATGGCCCCAGGTGCAGCCTCAGCCTTGACAGAACCATAGCTTGTCCAGAGGTCTCTCCTGGCTTCCCTTGTTCTTTTAAGTATTTCTAGCCACAAAAGTAACTGTTCAGAAGAAAGGTCCGAATATTTAAACATTTGTTTCTGTTTTTTAATGACCCTTCTAACTCCACAGGATGTCTAACAAATTCAAGCAGTGTAAACCCATTAAGATCCAATTCAAAAAGAAGAAAAAAATTCTCAGCAACTTCTTGTGCTGCAGCTCTACCTCATAAGGATGAGGTGTTAAAACTCCTGTACAACCCCAGGCCACTCATGCACAAATGTTTCTGTTCAAAGTCTTTTCTGAACAGATTCCAAGCAGTTGTGATTCCACAAAAGCATCATAGGAAGAAATTAACTTCAAAGGAGCAAGTCACCCAGTGATCCCATGCACAACAATGAAGTGAGGGGAGAATAAAAAAGTATTGACAAAGCTATTATAAATACCTCACACAAACGTTTCGAAGTGAGATTTACTCTCCCATTCGTTAATAGGTAGAATAACAGAACTACTAAAGTCGTTCAAAAAGTTTGACAAACATTTAAACCTAAACATATTGTTAGGGGGTCAAGAACACAAGACTCCCTGACCCTCAGCTTCTGGAAGCTCACCCCTTGCTCCCCAGCAGCTCAAATGGGAGACAAACTGTTGCCAGTCCTCTTGAAAAACACACAAGATAAAAAAATAAATTAATAACAAGGATGACAAATTATGAGGAAATGTTATTCCAACAGAAGAACCTCCTGATACAGTGCACCACCAGAATGAAGATTTGCCTGTGACAACAGAAAGCAGACAGGACTGGAAGGTGATCAATCCCTTCTCCTCTGCCAAGGGGTAGCTGGAATAGCTGCTTCCCCATCTGGGTTTTCAATGTTCTGCAGACTCAGACCACAGGCAACAACACTTTGCTGTAACAATTTTTCTATCCAATTATAGACCTCAACTGTCTTCCCACTGAAAATTGCTCTATTGAAATTGCAGGACAGATAGCAAGTAAATGGGAGAAATACTTTAATAAATGAAGCAACATGAAAACTCTGGGGCAGCGCAGATCTGTTTTCCTGCTGACTGAATGTTTTGTAGTACGTGGTTTTTCTCCTGTCAATAATACAAGGACATTTTTAATATTAAGAGGTAAAAATGAGAAAACAAAAATCTCCTCATTTTTTTGGTACAAGATCATCTGAGTAGTACGGTATTTCCTCGTTCTACTACTACTCATTACCATCTATCACTGAAGTGCAGTACCAAGCCTCTGATTTTGTTAGGGTATTTTTGCTTCGTTCCTTAAAGAAAAACACAATACCTTCCTCAATTATTGCTTCCACTTTCACAAATGCACACTTGTAAATAGAACATGTGCTTGACAGTGAGCTGAAAAACAGCACTATTCATCATCAATACTTGAAAAACTAGCCCCATATTTATTAGTCTGTCTTGGTTTGAAAAAGACAGTCAAATAGAGAAGTACAGTTCGGAAAAGAAAGAGTCCAAATTTCATCTAAACGCATAAGAAAAGAATGAGTCATGTGTTTATCTCAACATAACAATGCTAACTTCCTTCTGTACAGCAAGAATGGTTTTATTTTGGCAGCTCAATTAACACACATTGGAATGTTAATGGTGATAGTGCAAATAGTCAAAGGAAGATGTACAAAAAAACATCACTTCTAACAACACCGAGATTGAAATAAAACTCTGTTAATCTAACAGACACACAAGATGCAGACTGGTCTCTGTCCTCGTTGGGTTCAATCCTGTTGCACCATTAGTCCATTTTCTATTTTTCTCATGATAAAAATCTTCACTTGGTTTTGGAAAAGCCAAAGGAAGTTTTCTGCTACGAGTCACACTAACAGTCACTTCCCCAGAGGAGTAGCCAATTTCCATCACACACCCCCATAGTCCAAAGCTTTGCCCAAAATACTGTGATTTGCCAAGTGACACAAACTCAGGATGGAAACCCAGACCTCAAATATTTCACTTTATTTAAAATGTTCCTTGAAATGGTCCTTCAAAACGTGTTCCTTGAAACAATCTTCAGTTACAGAAGTAAGGATCTTCCTTCTCAAGGATCAAAAACTGCAATTAGTGTTTGGGACTTTCTGCTCCCAGACAGAGTTTGCATCACACATGGAGTTTTCTGGTTCTCCTGCTATGTCCTACCAGCCAGGACTAGAAAGAAATATTTGATAGCACAGACATTCTGGGGAATAAATTGTTAAATTTTGAGAGTACAAAATTATTTCCAACCACCTTCAAAAGCCTTGCAGTACACAGGATTTAGCGTTCACCCAAAAGACAAACGGGCACAACATTGGAAAACTTGGGAAATCAAGTCAACAACTTTTTTTCTAAGTCAGCAAAGTAAATACAGGCACAGAGGTGGGCAGTCTTCTCCCATGGTGTCCCCAGTGCCCATCACTTCTGTACAACTTAGCACAATGTCCAATTGATGTACCTCACTCAGTGCATCTACTACTGAAGTAATGTCAGTCCTGCCACATGTAAAATGCCACAGCTCCTTACCACTCATGAGTCTCTCCATACTCTACATTTCCCTTGAGGCCCAGAGCAGAGGAACACAAGACTATGACAAGAAATAGGAATGGTAGAATATAGGAACCGGATGAACATGTGTACAAACACACAAAGCAAAAAGACAAATTTAACCAGTCTTCTACAGTAACTTTAGTCACTCATTTGATTTCTAAATCAAGGTCTTCCAAACACAAGAACTATAAAAGTTCCACAGTAAAAAGCCCCTGACAATAGTCAGAAATAAAAGTTTGAACTTGATGCTTGCAAATGAGCACCAGAAGGTAAATATCAGTAACATCTAATATAATAAGAACCTTAATATACCTCACAGAATAAATTAGTGGTTTTGTAATGATTACATTGCAAGTAACATCCACAGTTATTAACCACCTCTTCTTTCACTAATAGCTCTAATGTGCCCCATTTTCTTTATCTCCATGGCTAAAATCCAGACTCAGCCTTACAGCAACAATTTCGATGACAATTCTCTCAGGCTCTCTTCCCAATACCCAACCACCTCCTATTTAAATTCTGACACGAAATAGCTAAAATAATCTCTTTGATACTTAATATGCTAATACACAAGAATGATCTGACCATAAACCTGTACTGCACAGAGTGGGAATTTTAACTCCAATTGACGTATTACTGGTGACCTTCTGGAGAACAAATGAAAAGCATCACATTAATACAAATTCTCCTGTAGAGAAGATCAAGCTGGCAATCTGCCAGTTCATTACACCATCTAGCTTCACTTCAACATTAAATATTGCCTTCCTTTGTAATTGACTGAAATACACTGGAGCAATTGCAGGTAACCACTTTGGGCTATTAAAGTATTCCATTAAGACTTCTCCATTAGGCAGTTATTTCAAAAGAAGTTACATTAAAATAGGCTATGTTCAAAATATTTTAACTATGCAGACAATTGGGCAAGCACAATCCAGTCCCATGGATTAGCAGATCAGCCTAAGCACTCAAAAGCCCAATGCCTGAATTTGCTTAGGGAAAAGAAATCCAACAAGTTTTTTAATACTCTAGTATTAATGCTTCGTATTTTAAACCTCCTAGTCATATATATAATTTCAGAAACTCAATATTACCTTCTTCTACAGCTAAGAAAATGGTTATGTTAAAATAGTAATACACTTTCAGAATCAGTATGAAACNGGGGGAAAAGGGGGGGGGAAAGGGGGATTTACATCATATTTAAGGTTTCAAAAAGGCAGCAAATTTCAACACTGCATTACAATGTGTATAACATTTTAAAAATAAACAAAAGAGTTAGAATCCTTTCATACTATATAATCTATACAACTAAGCTTTTCTTCTCTCAAGATTATGGTTCCCTAACAGCGAGGATGCAAGTGAAATGAGGCATAAGAATAGTTTCACTGTCTTGCATGCAGAAAAGACTGTGAGATACTTAAAATACTGGGGAAGATTTGAGCTTGTTTGCCAGCTATAAAAATGGGACTAGTCCTTGAAACAAAGAGAAAATTCTGTGTTTAAATGGGCTTTTTAAAGTAGTCCAGGTTTGGAACCATCACCAGAGGCTGTAAAAGTTACTCTAAGAAATTCATGTCTCTACTAAACAGCACACAGGCAGGAGGTTCCTGTCTGGATGCAAGAGCTGTCATGCACCTCTGGTCATGCTGTCTATTCAAAGAGGAAGCAGTTAAGACACTTATCAATGGTCCTTCAAACAACTCTCTTTCTTTAAATAAACATATACTTGGGGGGGAATTGGAAGAGAAATGTAGCTAGAGAAAACATGCATGGCTCACACTTCAATCACACACAATTAAAGAATCTATGCCAACTTGTATTCTCATTTAATTCCTGCAGTCAAATGCATATTCTCTGTATTGGAATACACAGGACATATTTTCAAAAAACAAGAATTTTTTTTACATGTATTTGCACAACCACCTGATCAACTCATGACACAGAAGTAGTTGGCTGTTTAAATAACATCAGTATTTAAAATAAATGCTGTCTTTCAAAACCTGCCACTGCAAGCTTCCTATTCATTGTAAGTATACCCTCCAATCACTTGCATGACTGGCATCTTTTTAAACTGGAAGGAAATGAGGAGGGTTACATCTGTTAGTGGATGCATCTGCTGAGATTTCTACAACATATATTGTACAAATCTACATTATTTAAGAGAAATCACACGCTTTTTACATTCTCTAGCTCTCCTGCAAAAGTCTGAACTATTAAAAAAATCCAAATACCGATGATGAATTACTACCTAAATTCATTGTAATATGGAATTTTTTTAATTCCTGGATTAAGCAGGATTGTCTATCTTGATACTTGCTGATATTGATCTGATTCATATTTGATTATGTGGAGCTGCAAACTTCCGTGGCAGCCCCTGCATGAGAGAAAGACAAAAAAACCCATGAAGCACAGCGGAAAAATCATGAATCGGTGGCCAGAAAGCTTCCCCAACAGGAAGACTACGAACTCTTTGAGAAGACATGCAATACTGCAGTCTCAAAACCAAAACCAAATAACCCCCATGACCAAAACCCCACACATCCGTTGTTCAGACCAAAAATCAAGCACCAAAATAAGTGCAAGCTGTGACCAGCCACTCTACAAGCTGAAGGAAGCTCACAACAAACGTGCTGTGCCATCATCACAGCTCCAGGTTTTCCTAGCACTCCTGTTCAAGAACTATCAGCAAAAAGTAAACTATTCAAACCCCATTTTATACAAATCCCCTAGTTTTTCTTTATCTGCAATAAGAAAACAGAGCTTGCAATCTTTATTTTCTTTCTTTAAGGATTTACAAGCTGGCTCTGCAAGGATATGGATAAATATCTCTAAAGCCCATAGGAGATGCAACAAAGGTCTTGATTCATGGTTAGAACAGCCCTAACCATTTCAAGAACCCTTACAAATGTATATGGAAAGACCTGTATTGCCAATTATAACTGCCAATAGACAAACAAACTGAACTATACATACTAAAGTTGTTCTTGAACTTTGTCTCACAGTGTCTCCAGGGAAAGGAAAGGATTAGAATTCAGCCCTAGGTAATACTTCACTAAGTGAGCTTCTCAGGCCGTGGTTTGAGCATAAGAATTATTTTGGTTTCCTTAATAGGATGCTTTATTTTTCAAATTATAGATACCATTTTTAGAAATATCTTAGCATTTATAGTTAGTAAGAATTTCATAAACTAGTGCTTTATACATACTTTTTAAATAATTGGTTCCATTTGAGCTTCAGCCTTTTTCTTATCAATAATTTAATGCTTTGTTTGTAAAAACTGTACAACAGTCTTTTCCATTAAATATAAAATCAGTTCAGAATCTTTGAGGATGACCTCAGTGGTAAGCAACTTACCAGCCCCAAGCAGCTCCTTCAAAAATCTGTTTTTCCTATTGCATCTTTATGTAAAACATTTTAAAGGCAAAGATGTAAACAACCCATTGAATTATACCCGTTCTTCCAAATCTCTGTATTAGAGTCAAAGCTTTTAGATCAATACTTCTGGATTTCAGGACTGTGAAGGATGACTACAAACAGCATGTTAATATACTCTTTATAGTAATCTAGTAATCTGCACATGTAGATTACTGAATATTAACACCTCCACTGGAAAAAAGATTCACAGATGCCTCTTGGAGAACTGAAAATCACATAGTCTAATGAATTAGCTACCACAGAAGAATATAACTTTAACTAAGTATCAGAGAAACACTAGGCAGAGACAACTGGTTACCACACATGGCTAAGATGACTAACATTTAAAATAAGCAAATAAATCTCAGCTACACAGTTTGAGATGACTTGCTTTGGGGTGAGATCTAAAAGAAAATGGACTGTACCAGGAACTACAGAATCAAGTAAGGCAGACTTAGCCTTCTGGCAATTCAAAGTTAGAAACTGACTGAAATCCTTATTAGAGTTTCTATTCTGGTAAATTATTCATTCTTTCTTAGTCTGAAGAAAATTTTTCCTATGTGTACATTCAACACAGCACTGTTGGAATTTAAAACAATATTGCCACTACTGTCTTGGTGCTAAAATAAATGGCAATGGTGATTTTAAGAGAGATAGGTCAAGGTCAGTATTTGTCTTTGAAGCCACCAGGCAGATACAGAGAACTAGAGGAAATGCACAGAATAGATTGTGAGTGATGTCTTCAAGTAAACCACTGTCAGAAACTTCTTTATAACTCAAACTGCAAGGTGGCAAGCGGATAATTTACACTGACAGAACACAACCTGGTTTGGGCACTCCCCAGCAAAAGCTGCCATCACCAACAGCTGCAGCCATTGCTCCCCACACCTGAGCCTGTTTGCTGAGGGTGTCTGAGTTTTTCTACCCTTCCTCCAGATGCTCAGCCACCAGGAATAAGAATGCTCTAGGCATTACTGACCATGTAGAGTATCTGACACTGAGGATTTTGCAAGCTCTGCCCTATTCTCTTAAGGCAAACTGCATCTGAAGTACTGACAGCATGAACAAGCCATTTGACTTGGACAGGACAGCAGAAAGAAGTCCAGGCATCCTGGCCCTCAGGTGAAGAAATCTATAGTGACTTCAGGTGAGGGAGCAAGTTGAAGAAACCTCTCTAAACCACCACCATCAAGAAAAGCAGAGATCTACTGTTTACTGAAACACAGTATTTAATTTACAATGTCAAAAAGCACAGGACAGAAGAACTCACATAAACAGACACTAATAAACTAGAACATAAAAGTAAAATTGACGTGGGGAAGACCACTCAACACAAAATCCCTTCTGGCACCAGAATAATCTCAAATAATATTTGGTGTTAGTACTCAGTAATGCTCTGATGAAAATTATCTTCTTTGGGAGGAGTAAGATATTTTTGGCATAGTCTATTTGTATATCAAAGGCTGTGAAAAAGTGGTATTTCAGATTTCAAGTTTTTCTGAGTCTCCTATGATGATGTAACTGGTGAAAACAACAAGGTTCAAGTACAAAACTATCAAACTAGAGGTTCACATCTAGGAGCCAAAGGGAACTGGAAGACAAACACACGGAACTTCAAAGTGGTTTTGCCACTTACACAACTTGGTAGGTAGAATGACCATCCTCTTTGAACGTGGCAGAATAGCATTCCCCAAATCTCCACCTTCACTGAGCAGGACAAAGATCCTTAGATGTTTCCTTTTGGAAATAACAGCCGAGTTGCTAGGATCTCCACTTCCCAAGAACAGTCCCCCAAAAAACCTGCTTCTTCCTCCAAGTTAACCACCAGAAAAGCAGCTGAAGCTGTTTTTGCCTGAACCACACAGAAACCTTGCTTTAGGCTGGCAACAAAAGAAATGTTAACGCAGCTTTGGTTCCATCACAGCACTGAGCAGCTCGAGCTGCAGGCTGTGCTGTTACTGGTGTTTGGAAGATAACTAGGTATTCCAGAATCTCATCATACCCAAATAAAATTTGGCAACAGCCTACCTTCTGAGGTTTTTAGCACTGATTTTCTCCCTTTCATGCTTTGTACACATTTGATGGTGTCTTATTCTACTCATTTTAATCACAGCAATTCAGTGGCAGACTACAAATGAAAATGCAATAGAAACATTGCAGGCCCTGTAACAATAGTCAAAACAAAGATTTCCTATGGCAGCTGCCAAATTAATGACATCTCCAAAGCTATCTAAATACAGTATCTGGGCAGAAATCCAATTATGCCAATTTTGTCTGAATACCCCAAAAGAGAGTCCTACTGGGGTTAGAAGTGGAAATAATTTTAAGCACAGATTAGCTACATAAGCAGCTCCACTCTTCAAACCAGAACAAGGGAACAAAAACCTAAAGGCATGACATTTATCTGGATGCAAGGGAGAGGGGAAAACGAACTGTTAGACATCTGGCAAAAGGTCAAAGCCAATTATCTTGTCCAAATTTGCCCCCCAAGATAGCTTCCAGGTCCACTTCTTTGAAAAAGACATATTGACTCAAGTAATTACAAAGATTTCTGCTTACCTCTTCATCCTCAACTACCATTTTGGTTTTCCCAAAACTTCTCTTTCCCAACAATACATTTACAGCAGTAGTATACCATGCCAACTTTTCAGAAGCACAAAATAAATTTACCTGAAGTCAACATAAAAGAAAATAATATTGTCCCTCATTTTGACAAATGGTATTCCTTGACGAAAGGTATTTTAATTTAAGAGTATGATTTCTTGCTGTCTTCCTTAAGCCATTATAGCTGCAGATTTCCCTTTTTCTTTGGAAGTGTGTGTTACTGCTTAATTGTGTGGCAAATTCAGTTTACTAACCCTGCAACAGGATTCTGTTTATTTGTTGTTTTAAAACAGATAAGGATCAAGGAGAAAGTGAAACAGTGTTTTAATTCAACAGAGAAATAATATAAGGAATTCTTTTCTTTCTTTGCAGGCATATTAAATATAAGTTTATCTGTTTTTTAAATGAAGCTATTCAAGAGACTGCTGTGAAACTAAAGAAAAAAACTGCACATGCCAAGTAACTGGAGCAATATATGTTGGTTAGTAAATACATTCAACCTAGAAAGTCTTATTTCTATTATATTATGAATAGACCTTTAAATAAATAGACCTTATGAATAAACCTTTAAGTATAAGTAAATAGCAGACTGGTTTAGACAAAGTTTCTAATCCTGATCTGTCCATAACATTATCAGTGGTAAGGATATAACTCACTTTGTATATATTGCAAGTGCTTCTGGTATCAAGACAGCATAAAATTCAGGAAAGAGTAAAGCATTCATTATTAATGTGGCTATATTTAGGACTGTACATTTCAAGCCTCTGTTTCTTACACCAAGACTCATACAATTAGAGATGAGTATTTTTGTTTCTATTTGGGTTTTTCCTGAATACAGTCATTAGCAATACTCTGAAAAGGCTGAAAACAAGAAATTCCCTTGGTCAAAATTTGGTACATTCTAGAATATAGAGCTAATTCAAAAAGAAATACAAAGAAACACCTAATACACAAATGCAGGCTTGCACTCCAGAACTCAAGATAGCCTTAATTCAAAAGCAGTGCCAATGAAGAGCAGCTACCATTTTCTTAGGGCACTTAGTCTCAAAATCCTTCTTCAGAGGTATTCACAGACATCTCTTTGCAAGGCAGCAATTTTGGATATTACTGGTTTGAACCAAATTCAAATCAGTAATCCATATGTTTTCTGTTATTAAAGCATAACAGAGAATATCAGACGCAGACTAAACTTCTAAACTAATAATAACTTTATTGTATTTACATGCAATATACAGTTAATATACTGAAAATATACAGTTAATATATATATGAAAATATACAGTTAATTGAAAATATCTCCCAACAGAATCATGCAGTCAATGAACCTGTCAGAAGCATTTTGACAAAACTTAGAATGAAATTCTTCAGCTACAATTTTCCTCAACTTTGGGGGTATTTTTTTTTTTTTGTTTTTGGTTTTTTTTAAGCTTAAGGATATATTCAATCAATCTATTTGTTTCCAGTTTTGTATGAGATGTAATTTTTGCATTTGCTCTCTACAACAGACCGAGCACAGTACCATGCATTCTCCTTCATATCACACAGGCACTGCAAATCCAATCAAATCCAATTACTACTCCATTAGGTCTCATTTAAATCCCATATGGTATGACAATAAACTGAATGAAATGAGAATCAGCACATTTTTCAACCATCTTTATAGTATGACATAGATGGCAATCACAGCTTAATAAAATTTAATTTACAAGAAAGGAAATTCAGAGTTACCTTTCTCTGCCAGGCATTTCAGAAAGACTTGGGAAATGCTTCTTCTTCCCACCGTCCCTTGAAGAAGCCAGCTGCTATTTCATAGTTCTCAAAAAACTGTACCTTCTGCTTGTGGCACAGAAGTTTGTCCCGGACCCAATGCTCAAAATGTATGTAAATCATAACAACAACCACCAGGTGAATTCAACATTTACTCCAATGGTGTCCCAGTTCTCATTTTCTTGTTTGTTAGGGGTTGTTTTATTTTGTTTTTTTTTTAAGATTACCTGGGTAAGGAACCTTCTGACACAGGGTTACTTCATGTTGGAAAACATGGAGAGGAGATTAAAGCAAAATGTCACCAATCTGAAAGGTACTCAAAAGATGATGAAATTTTTTAAAATAAGCTCTTATTCTATCTGGATTTTACTATCCTTGCTAAATATTTCAAAGTAAATTTAGACAACTTTCAGAAGGCCTGAATACTTTACCACTTCAGTGCAGTTTATTTATGGATATGTAGTAATCATGTGTCCCTCTCTTCATACAATATTTCCCAAGCTCATCCAACTACCCCAAACATTTATAGATGTCTAGGTCTGTTCTTTCTTTTGGGAACAAAAAACCGAAAGAAAACAAATAAAAAATCCCTCATTTGTAGTAGGCAGTCACAACAGTCAAAGCTCTCTCTGAAAGATACACAAAAGCCTTGCTGAATAGTTCTTTCTCAATAGCTAACCTGACTACATCATCTTCCTCATGCAGGCCAGAAACCAAACTGTCACGATGCCATTTAAACACATGATCTGTTACTAAAAATCAAAAGCCAAGAAAACATATGCTTTCCACTTTCAAACATACATACCAAATGCTTTGTTTCTAGTACAGAAAGGCTCAAAGTTTCAAGAACAGACTTTTAAATATTTCAGCAATTTCATTAAACAATTATATTTATATTTTATTTAATTTTGTCCTTTATATGCCTAATGACAACCTGAGAAACAGCTAAATTCCAGACAGAGAGAGGATGATGGGGGGAGGGAGGGTAATTAAGCAATTTTAAGATCTGTACTCCAATTCCACAATTCAAATGGGAAGATCTGGGCCAGAGTTTTCTCTATGCAGCAGAGATTAGAAGACAATAACATGAGGCTGGTGTTTGTTGTTTTTTTTCCTTTCTGTGACAAAAGGAAACAAAGGGCGGAGGCATTTTCCATGCGTATTACTCAATCACATGGGCTTTTCTGGTGTATTTCCGTGGGGTTTTCTTCACAAACTTTAAAACGGCTTTAATGACCTGCAGGAACAGAAGCTTTGCTGCGAGAAATATGAAGACATTGGCTTAATGATCCATACATCTTTGCCTAAAAATGAAGCTGAGTTTTTCAAAGCTAATAAAGATCTGAAAACACTCAAATACTTGTACACTTAAATAATTTTGAAATTTCTGGTTAACTTTAAAGGAGGCAGAACAATTTCCTCTCCTTTCTGCATTATTTTGATTATATTGGTTTTCTTAGTAACTTATCATTCCTTTCAGTTGACTATGATGGCAAATACGTATCCTATATCAAGAACATATCCTTTAGGAAAGTTACATGTCTCAAACTGCAAAAGAGCACAAGCATCCCACATGCTTCAGAACACAAAGCGTATGACACGAACCCTAAGACCAACAGTCTCAAAAACTGACTGTTAATTACTAAAGCATATACACAGATTTTCTCAAAAAAATTGTTATAGCAGCCTTTCATTTAAATCAGCAATATCACAAATGCCACAAGTGCTTTCTTCTTGACAAATATAAAGTAGCAGTTCCCAATAAGAATTGAGTATTTTCAAAACTAGAACCTACCTACAGACTGAATGCATCAAGTGCTCAAATTATAGCTACTGAATTTTTAGAAGCACTAAGTACCTTAAGAAAGCAGTACAACAACTTCGTGTTCTTAGTGCATTTGACATATGGTGGCAAACAAAAAAAAATTGAAAAAAAAAAAAAAATCAGCCCAGGAACAGACATGCTGTGTGAACAGGATTCAAAATTTTGGTGATGCTCCAGGAATCAAAAATAAACCTACCATGACAAAACAATACCAAGGATAAAAAGCATGATGCATCATCTAGTACTGGTAGAAAGTATGATACATCATCTAGTACTGGTTCTGACACCATAAATGGGGTACACCATCCAATCGTTCCTTTGCCAAAAAAAAAAAGTTATTCTCACCTTGCACTTTAGCAGCTTGTAGTAACTTTACATGTGCAAACTTTCTTCAATCAGTATTCTTATGTTTCCTGCTTATGACAGACATTAATAAGTTCAAGGAGAGTCAATCAATATTCAACATTTCAAAGAATACTTTAAAAAAAGCAACTCAAGGCAATTTATTTTTATTAAAGACATATTACTATCTTGCTTCGTGAGATACAAAGGAAACAGAAGACAGAAAAAAGAGCAACCCTACAGAGGACATACCAACCAAAATTTCTAGGATGGGTTTCTATGCCTATGTAACAAAATTTTGAAGTAGATAGTGCCACACATACAAACTGCAAAGATAAATGTTACATACTTTGCTTAGCCTGTGTTTTAGAAGCCAGTTTTAGCTTTGCTCCGAAAAAAGCTAGCTGTCTTCACCACAGAAACATGACTCCTTTTTTCTGCAGAATACAACCTGATGGGAGCTTCAAAATGAGCACTTTGGTCTGAGAACCAAACTCAAAACTGTCACAGGGCAAAAATGCCTTCTGTTTGAATAAAACTTGAAGGAAGAATCACCTCAAAGGAGAATAGTACTGTTTTTTTGTCCAGCCTTTCAATGTCCCCACAGGCAAAAAACTTTCTTTCCTGTCAGAGCTCCCTGGAGCAGAGAGGCAGGTGGACCTGCTACTTGAAGACAGTTTACACTGGTGAGCAGAAGAGAATATAATCCCATCTTAAGTGCCATCTTTGGAAAGTTATTGGCATGCTAATCAGTCAAATGTATAACGTCAAATTAAAGAATAAGCCATTAGACTAATACAAACACACCCACAAACTTTGAATGGCATCTTGTGTAACTATACAAAAGCTTTACGAAAAAATGGTATGAGATCATGGGGTCCTCAAAAATCAGAATCACAAGATTTCTGTGATTCTCAGCAGGGCAGGATTTCCCCCTCCCATCTTGCATGAATGACTCAGGCTATTTGCCACCAAATGTTATGAAACTAAAAAATCCCAACCCAAAACAAAACAAGCCAACCACACACATCTATGATTTCAAAAAAAACTTGCAGAACCAGAAGTATGTGTAAATTGATGGCCTAAGGGCATCAAGAGTTCTGCTTCAGGTCTACAGAGCTTCTCCAAACAGTATCAATATACAAATGAGATTTCAAATCTACCAGGCTGCATGTTGTTTGCATGCTCTCATATCTTCCTTAGTGCCATTACCTGCAAAATCTCCCAAGCAATAAAGCATGGATGGATATACAATCACAATTTTATTTCAGAATTGCTCTTTGCTGGTGTTGTCAAAACAAGAATGTGGATAGCAGATGTAGTAGTAAGTGGGTGGTAAAGATAACTCACATGAGAAGGTCAAGCAGTAAAAAAGGAGACAAAGAAACAAGAACAGTTAAAATGTTAGAGGGACACTGAAAGAGATGTAGAAAGGTTTTATGCAATTAGCAGTTCCCTTCACAGACAGGTAGGAGAAACACACACAGAAGACCTATGCAGACCTTAGTTTTAACTTCAACTGATGACAACCACCAATTGTTACAGGATTCAGAACAATTTGATAGAAAATAAGGGTTGGCTGGTAATAGCCTTGGAACAAACACTGGTTTTGATACACTGAAATTTCAGAGATAATATGTCTAGGAACATTTATACACAATAAAGGAAAGACATATCACCTGCAATGACTATTACACCTAAAGAGCTCAGGTTTTAGCTAGGGTTTTGCATTTGACAGCTTAAACTCTAATCCTGAAAGATAAAACAAAATGCTAACAAATTCAAGTCAGTCTTTCAGAAAGGGAAGAACTGAGGAGATGTTTGTTGCTAATTCTGATCCAAGTCAGAGACACATGATGAAAAGTTCAGCATACAGGGATTCTTCAAAAGGCTGACTACATGTTCCATTTTGTGATTTTTTTTTCCAAGAGTTTCTTACCTAGGTTTCTTTAAAGATACAAATATACACAGAATTTCTAGAAAAGTTGGAAGAAGAGTTTTGAATCAAATGTATGATGAAAGAGGACTAATTAATAAATTCACAGTGTACTAATACCCCTCTAAAACCATTCCAAAACCAGTTTCTATATGGATGGCAAATTGAAAAGCATATTGCCATTCAAAACCTTATGTTTCAAAATTGTTTTTTTCCAAAGCAGGTAAAGTTAAAAACTAAAACGTCCTTTATTTTATTCCTACCAAAACACACAGAAACTGCATTCCAGGAATTCCAAATTCTTGATTACAAATAAAAAATTTTCATTGAATATATACTTGGTGCTACATACAGTGACAGAATTTCAAAAGCAAAGGACAATGACTTAAAACTATTATGGGAATCTCTGCACTCCAGAAATACAGATATGAAGTAAGATTTTGTATTCAAACAAAACGTTTGCTCAAATTATAAAAAAAAAAAAAAAAATCTATCATGTCAGAAAGAGGAAGATAATTTGAAAACATATCACACAGCAAGGGGGAAAAAAAACCAAAACCAGAAAACATTAAGAAAGAAGGGATACAGTTTTCTCCTCCTTGAAAACTCCATGAATTTTCCAACAGTTGCCCACTGTCACCCAAGAGGACATGCTCTCAGCATTAGGAACCCCCCACTCTGTGTCTGTTCAGGCTCCTCACTGTGACCTCCTACCAGGAAGAGCTGTCCCAAGGGCCAGAAGAGGACTGCACACACACAGATCCCAAGGGCAGCTCCTGGCCCTCTTGCTGCCACTAGCAAGAACCACAGCTTCTTGCTTCTCATCAAGGCATCCAACCTTGGCAAGCTGATTTTTTAAATAACACAGACCTAATAAATCAGTATTTTCTAGGAAGAAGGAAAACATTTTTCCACCGCATGTGTGAGAACATCAGAAATATTGGTAATTATAAACACCTGTAAAACTGCTACTTTACATCACTGCAAGATAATTCCTTTGCCATCATCTTTTTGAAACAACTGGAACACATAACATACTCTTTCATTCAAGGTTAGAAACAGCAATTAACTGGCACATAGCAAGTTAAATTGGATCATGAGATGACCTAATATGGAGGAAACTCAGAATCTTATGAAAAGCCTTAGGGTTTCACACAAACCAAAGAGCATGAGGCTGTGCACTGGAAATGGTCAGGAACAATTACTGTATGAAGGTACATTTTTTAGAAGAAAAATTTAATTTGGGGGAAAGGATTTAGCGGTGTAACATGATTTCCCCTATAAACACGCTCTTATTGTTAGAGGGAGAAAGTATTAATTTTACCAAATTCTACCAGCTAAGAAACTATCGTGGTAAAATACTAATCATTCAAATTAGCTATCTCACAAGTACATTTCTTCCCCCTTTCTACATTAAAAAAACCCTTCAAAATTAATTGTCTTTGATTCTGAAGAAAATTGACAGAATTGTGTAAGCTGATCACACAACTGATCTTAAGGAACTACCTTAATAGCTCACCCCCTGCATGGAGGAGAAGTTTTTTATAACCAAAACCTGACACAACTTCCCCAAACATCTTCTCTGTGTTTAAAAAGTTTATATAAAGTCTCCAGAATGAAAAATAACCCTGGAACAAATACTTTCAAGTAATGCTTCCTCAGCTTTTACTAAACAAAAGCTTAAGAAATCTACTCAAAATATAATCAATACAGAATCTTTTAATGAAGCAGAGCATATACAGAAATAACAGTTCAACAATATTTAAGAATTCAGGTATTAAAGTGTGAAAGAGAGGTTTAGACACAAAAAGGGCTGGAAATGAGGAATTGAAAATGGTAACAGTTGCCAGCAGCAAAAAGATGCTCAGTATTTCTTACCATCTCGCAGAATAGCAGAGCAGCAAATAAACTGACAGCCCTGCTGAAATTAGTGCATATTTTGAGACATAAATTACATCTACACCTTGCTGCATTAGGATGGTGACTCAGAAATAAGCACACAATCCCTCCAGCAGAATTTACTTCAAAGCCTTCCCATCCCTCTGCCTACAGAGCTCGGCAATAGACAAAATTGAGAATGTGGTTTTCATTCATTTCTTCCAGGCACTCTAAAATTCACACATGCACCTCAGAGAGGCTTGAAATCTGGTATGCCATATGGCAGTATACTTGTCATTTCCAGAAATATGTTGAATATGGGTTCCAGAGATATAAAGCCCCGATTAAAAAAAAAAATTAAAAAGAGAAGAAAACAAAACCAAAACTCCTGAAGCCAACAAATTCTGCTCAAACGCCACTAGCTTTATACTATGCACAACTCAAGGGCCTGGGCTTTGATCAGGCTTCAAAGAACCTCTTCATTTGCCCCAGAAAATGTGGAGGCTTATTTTCCCACTGTTTTGCAACTCTGTAAAATTATTTACACTTGCCTTAAGTGAGACTGAAGAAGAAATGATACATCAACATCAATAGTAGATTTATACAAACACATTGCACTTGGAGCACAAAGTAAATGATTTACAAGATGCAGAACAGTGAAGAATCAGGATCAGGGGTTTTATGGCTATTCCAGTGTGAACCAACTGAAGAAGAAATAATTACTTCTCATTCCTGCATAAAATGCTTAATGGTGCACATGATGAAGTAACATTCCAAAAAAACCCAAAAATCCCCCAAACAAAACCAAAAAGAAATAAGGCCCTCCTGCTGGCTGAAATAATCACACAGTCTCCAAGCTCAGCAAATTAGAGTGAGACTTCAAAAAAAAAAATTAGCAGAGCTGAACTAAACATCTCACTGGTGCCAAAAAGAGTGAACCCTGTGCTGTGGGTAGGAATCAACTAATTCATCCTTCTGCTATCATTTCTACTTTAGAGGGGTGTCTAATTTCCACTATTTGCAATCTGTGATTAAATTATCTTTCTTTTCTCAGAAAGAAAACTCAGACTAGCAAGCTGAAATCAAATAACATTACTTGACCACAACGACTTTCCTCCTAGTGTTTTTCTTCTAAGGATGGAATCACTGATACAGAGAAACAGAGAATCATTCTCCTTTTTTCAGGCACACACAGTCCCTCTCTTTAGACCTCATATTGCATCTTGAAACTAAGTTATCCTAACACACATCCTTTTACCCCAAAGATAAAAATTAACAGAACGAGTAACTGTTGACAAGACGTGCTTTAAGAGTGATACTATGTTTTTAAACACACACAGAAATCAAGATAATAATCTTACTCCAGAGGGGTGGATCCTATTATCTGTAACAAACACCCCACCTGCGTCTCCATAGAAAGACCTTCTATGGAGACTGTGTACGTGTGCTATTTATCCAAGTACGCAGAGGTGACTTGGAAAAAAATGGCAAGGAAATACAGGTGATTCTAATATCAGAGTCCAACCCAGACCTACTGCAACATTCCTATGAATAAAGAAGAAAATCAAGAGCATTTCGACTGTATCAGGGAGAGTATATTTGCAAGCACCTGAAAAAAACTCCTGGCACCATCAACTGAGATATGTGACATAGCACAGACACTCTTCCACTACACTAATTCATCAAGTTCATCCCAGACCAGGATCCATCCAGCTGCTGCAGCTGATGAGGGTTTCAGCCATGCAGAGTACAAGACTACCACATACCTGCCACTCACATCTCCTAATGATGAGTGTATCTGCTCATTGCTGCTAGAGGCAGTGGGCTTTGAGAAAGCCAGGGTTTTTTCCCAGGCATAACAAGCACAGAGCTGCCAGCCGCTGGTGTTGCCATCTAGGGAAGATATTCCTAGAAAAGCAAGAAAAATGCGTGGGCTGAGCTGAAAAGACAATGTAGAAACTAAAGCAAGCAGAAGAGTCCTCTGCAATATAAGAGGTGAAGAAAATCCCCATGTCTGCTAAGATTTAGGCTGAAGAGCGGATCTTCCCAACACATTCCACAGTCAAGGGACAGGGTTTTTCAGGTACACTGAACTTTTGGGTGGGATGAAAAGAAGCATCCACATGCTTCAGCAAAATTTTACTGTGCCCAGCAGACAAAGTATGCTAAATTTTCTGAACATTTTAATATTCACTGCAAAGCATAGTAAAACCAAACAAAACCCTAGAAAATCTGCACTTTACACCACTTTCCATGTATTTTGCAGATGGCATTGAAACCATCTGCTGATGCTGCCAGAACGATTCAAGAACCACCAAAATATGTTTTTGACAGATCCAGACCTACTGTAAAGAAAGGAAAACCTGAATTACTCCAGCATGATATATACAGGTGCTCCTGTATAATACAGATTACATTTCTTCTTTAATCATTCTTCCAATAAAAGCAGTGTAAAATGCAACTTTTATGGTACTTTTAATTGTAGTTGTAGAAAACAAAAAAGCTGTCAGCTATTGAAGCCTCACACACATCACCATCCTCCCCCACAGCTATTACTACACTGACAGAAGAACTAGAGAAACCGTTCTCACACTGGCACACCTAAAATGTCAAAGAACCAGAACCAATTCTGAACTGTGCATACACTTCTTTTAATCATCGTTTTCGTCTTCCCATATGTGCTTTTCTTTACAAAGTCCCAAATCCAAACCTCAGAAAAGTAAACTAAACACATTCATAAGTGGCTTGAGTATCAAGTATCAGTTGATTAAATATTTGGAAGAGTTCACCTGGTTGCTTTGAAGTGCAGCAGAGGATCATTTCAGGGCTTTGTGAGTGGCAATAGACTTCCTGAGGATCTATCAGTAAAGTGGTAACAATCCTTTAGGTAAAGCAAAGCCAAAGGATTCAAGATGGGAAACGAAGCTATAAACAGTAAGAATGCACAAGTTTACTTCCTGCATGCAAGGTTAGCAAACTATTACAACATCAAGGTACATGCCAGTCTTTTCCTTTCTTACTTACAGATTTAGCCTTTAAGGTGTCCAGTACACTTTTTCAAGCTCTTGCTGCCTATTTTAATTCTATACTTAAAGATCTTCCTGCATTCCGACACAATTATTATTTTGCTTTGATGCTTTTATCCTTGGATGTTTTCCAGATGAAGTTCTAAATTGAAGTTCAGCAGAGAAACGATCAGAGCACTACATTTCAATAACAGAAGCATTGAAAGTGTGGCCTTCAGTATATTAAAGTCATTGCTGGAAGCTACATATGAAAATATATTACCCACCTCAAAACCCTCCATTGTTATAATTTGGTCATTTCACACACCAGTGATCAATCTCAGCTGAGCACATTCTGTAAGTCCACACATAATGATAAAAAATTAGACAGAGCAGAGAAAAATTTAAGCCTTTCCTATGTGAACAAGTATATTCACCCAGTGATTTTATACAAAAATCACGTTTCTACTGCTCCTTGGTATGAATCTAAACAAGGGGAAGATATACAATTTGTTGGCTAAAAAGGTCAATGACTCAGCAACCTGCATTATGTCCACTTTGCAGCAAAAGCTGATAAGCATAAAAAAATTACTTTAAAAAACAATCTTGGAAGTACGTCCACATGAAACTTTTTTAAATGTAGATACGCATTTAAGGCTACTAACTGTGAACCATATATCGTCTAAATCTTCCTGAACTCAAGATTTCTATTTTCCAACTCTCTTTCCTTTACCTGCCCTTAAAATGTGTAAGTTTCAGATCAGTGTTACATATTAAGTCCTCAGAATCAGCAATTGTCAGTAAGTATATTATAGCACATCTAGAAGCTGAAAACCCCAGGCTACATTTCATTTCAGTAGAGAACAACACAGACTTTTCAGAACAGCAATGTTCTGAAGAAATATTACAAAAAAGAGAATATCCAGTATTGGAAAACAGAAAAAAACTGAAATAATATTGCTTCCTCCATTCCCCCAAAACCCTATAACACTGGGATCCAGTGCTGAACCTCATCACACAATTCTCTCTATAGCAGTTCTCCCACATTATAAAGAGTGGGAAAGAAGAAGGATGTACAGTGAAGGGAAGTGCAGCATTTTTATGCAATTCACCTTAGCCCAAAGACAGTTCATACCGGTAAATCCGACCCCAATTTGGACCACATTAATTTCAGATTTAATTAATCATTCCCAAAATCAAGGAGCAAGCATTTACATATCAAGGTTGAAAACGAGAATATGATATTGAGCAGAATAACCTGCAAAGCACCCTATACTTTCTCCTACCCTGAGTAAATATAAGCAAACAGACAACCTCATTTCCGTGACTGTGTGCAACTACATATTTAATTGGAATAGAGAGCCAACAAAACACTAACAAAAATATCTTCATCCAAATCCTATTCACAGCTGTTAATTTAATGGAAAGGCTCTTCCGGCATGAAGAATACATGAGTAATAGCCTCCACGGGAACTTTACCAGCATATCGTTAGACAAAGGGCTTCATAACACAGCAGCTGGACGCCATTCAGCTACCTGACAGCCCTGTGCTGCTTGGAAAGAGTGCAATAACCAGAGCATGTGGATTTCCGAGGCCGTGATTGGTGCTGAAAAGGGAGCAGAAGGGAGATGGGGTACGGAGGCAGATTTGGATGCTTTGAAAGAGGTATTAGAGCAAAGGGCTGTGGGTGCAAGACAACCTACGATGATCAGTCACACACAGCAGCTGCAGGAAACAGATTTCTCTGCAAAACAGTTACACATAGTCATTTTAGCCTTCCATAAATTTACAGTACTTCAACTCAATGTCACTGAAAAATCTAGAAAACACAATGCAAAACATTTATTTATTACATTTCTCAATGTAAAAATGTTTCTTCTTATTTAAGGAAAGATATGTATTGACTGACACATATGCGAGCCCACCCCAATACCCTAACACAATTTCAGAATATATTCATAGAAGAGAGAAGTTAAAAACAATTATACAGAAATCTTGTAAGCAAGGGTTCAAGTATGTCCTCATTTCAGAAATCTCATCAACTCTACTTCTGTACATCATGTAACTTCAATGTTCCAGTCAAATCTTACTCATTCCCAAATGTGTGTAATCACACTAGACAAAATACATTTTTTCTAGTTTTATCTAATATTTTATTTCCTTTGCTTAAATATTTCTGCCACATGAATGGATTACAAACAACCCAAAAACATGCCCTCTCACAACCAAGGCTATTCTCAATCCTAATTATCTATAAAATGGTGAAATGGAAAAGGAGGAGGGAAAAGACACAGGAAAGACACAGGTGATCATCAGTTTAGATAGCATAATAATCAAAGTATGCCAACTAAAGGTAATCAAGGTAACCAACTAAAATCAAACTTTTCTTGAATTAAGTATTTACAGATTCATAAAATAAAATGATACTTCCCTAAGAAAATCTAAAGGTGCATGTACACAACTCCAAAACTATGCATTATATGGATACCATGTGCAAGTATTAATACTGAGATTCAGAGTTTTCATTGTTGTTGGGTTTTGTGGGGGGTCCTCTTAATATCTAGTAGGTGCCACAATTTTAGAATAACAGTATCAACAATTTAAAAACCCACTCAAGTCCAGCTGCTTAATGCCAGGCATGACATGCTGAAAGCTAGGCACATCCCTCACATTCAAAAAAGTCTGTGGCAGGAAAATGGCGCAGGAAGAAGAGCCAAGGGTTGCTACCAATCAAGTGGGCAACAGGCAGGTAGAGTTGACAAGGTAGTGGTATTGGAAAAATGACCTCCTCTGTAGCACAACTCCACCTTGACTCACCTGTATCCATGACTCACTGACATCAGATTCAGGACTGCTACTTTTGAAGAATGAAGCATTTAAAATTTTACTACCTGCTTAGCAAGCACAGTATAATCTACTAAATACCAAGCTGCTTCAAATGCTATGTACACTCAGTAATGCTATGTATGCCATTGCTGCAGAAGAGTAAGTCAATGGCCATTAATTCAGATTGCAGTTATGTATGGTATCTTCTTTTAATCACAAGTATATCACTTATATTAACTCAAAGGAATCCAAATGACCAGCTACTTAACCACTAAAATTATCTATCCGGGAAGAAGGAAAAAAAAATACCAAAGAACAGACAAATCACATTGAAACCAGGTCTAGCAGCACCATTAAACAATCTAATACAGTTAAAACATGGGGGGCAAAGCAGTTTAAAAGTTATGAATTTCCATGATCTGCATTCATATACTTATTTTCAAACCTTGGTTCCTCTAAACCAGAAATTACAACCCTGAATGTATTTAAGAGCATTTCTTGCATCACATTTTAGTTTTCCCATTATTTTCCTGCTTTCATTCATTTTAGTTCTCTGTTTTAAATTCTAGAGTTCATGTTTTTAAATAAAACACCAAACTAATAATTTATTTATTTCCCTCCTGAGGGACTTTCTTTTCGATCAATTAAACCACACCTGTTCAATAAACAATCCTATACTACTAGGAGTCACACTGACTTTATGGGAGTGCTGGAAAACTAATGTCATACACAATGTATAGGCGTAATATCTATCTCTAAAAATAAGCTGGCTGTGTGACACTACAACAGAAGTTCTATAATTCAATATACATGCTGTGACAGGTAAAGAATGTGTAACAAAAAAAGAATTGGCCTGCAATGTAACAGTGGTTCTTGTCTTGGAAGAGATGTGCACATGGCTTAGCTTTGTGTTTTGTAAATAAGAGACATTCACTCCGATAGGACCATTAGTGCTCCTAAGCATATGCTTGCATTTTCACAGCAATGGAGGGAGAAGTTGGAATACAAAAAACAAAGAATGAAACTTTGGCAAAGCTTTGACATTGTGTCTTCCAGAGAGGTGAAAGAAATACCTGAACAAAATAAACATCCAGAATCTCCTGTCAGCAAAACCAGAAAAGATCCTAAAGGAATACAACCAAGAGTATTATTATAAGACACAACTAACCGAGGAAGACATACATTGTCACAGTAATGACATTACCCAGACTTTAGCAGTTTTCTGCCATAGGAAGTCTATAACATTTCAGTTCATTATGATTCCCCATGCATCCCTTAAGAGCCTCAAAGCTCATAAAAATGATGTGTCATATTTTGATACTTGTGCTAAACACAAGCTTTGTGATTACCAGTGTTTAAACTCAATACAATCCACACAGCCCTTACTAAGATATCTGATTAAATTTCTAATATTCATGAACTAGAATTTTAATATTGAATGCTCAAAATGATTTAGGTCTTTTGATGCAATGGAACATAAGTCCTTTAGTGTCAAGTGGAAGGCAGATAATTTATTATAGCATTAATTATTTGGGATATTAGCATTAATTTCTTTCTTTATTTGAATTAAATGGAATTCAAAACAGTGTGAATTTATGAATAGTCCACAATATAATTATTTCTATATTATCCCTGCAGCACTAGAAGAAAGACTGCCTATAGACCTGAAAATGTAAAGGAAGGAGATTGATCATCAATTTTTCTTTTCATCTTTTTTTCTGAAAGACAGGAAAGGTAAAGCTCAGGATGTTTATACTCTAAATGGCTTCATTCCTTTTTTGATGCAAAAATACCTGTCTTTATACCTATAAATGCCACCTACATTTTTTGCATTCAACATGCAATGATTAAAGGAAAGCACAATTAAACAAGATATACCATAACCAACTTCTTTTATGACTGGAACAAAAGCATTCTTAATTAAAACCACAAACAAAGCTGAAAAAAGAGCAGGGACTTTTACAAAATTTCAATGCTCACTGGGAAAAATCCTATGTCTTAACTTACATTTCCAAAGTTGCTACATACACAGAATTCCAAGCTCTGATAGGAAGGACTAATTAAAGACACAAACATGGTACCTTCTTCCCAGCACCTAAATGGTATCAGTTATAATTTCATTTATATTACAGGTACAGCCAGACAGTATTGCTAACAAAAGTAATTCATAACTATAAATAAATAAATTCACCACCATGCATGAAAAACTGCTGTTTGCAGGTCATTTGAGTCACTTACCAGAGCACTAGATACTGACAGACTGTAACCCAGCTTAACATTCCAATACAAAACACACAAAAATCAGCATTTATAGGGTTTTACCCAACTTACAGGACTTCTTCAGTCCAGTTAAACCAGAAACACCTGGCCAACTGAGATTGCAACCTTACAAATAAACAACACCCAAGCCTATAAATAAACCAAATACGCCATCTGTGCCACTGACTGCCCCTGTTTGCAGCCCATCTACACAGGTGTCAGATCCTGGCCCTGCACTCTACAGCTGAACTACCATGGAGTGTTTGTACCATCACTGACTGACAGCACTAAGACAAAATGAAAAAAATCAGTGAACAGAGTACTTGTTTCCAACTTAACAAATACTCAAAACCTATCCTTCTGGTTTTGCTGAAATTTTTACTAAAAATACTGAAGGCATTTAAAACACATGCATCTTTAAAGTGACAGGATGAAGTCCAACTACCTTTTTTTTTCTTTTCTACTATTTAGCAAACAAATTTTCAATCTAAAATTATCAACTAAATCTTCAACCAACATTAAATCTATTTAAAATGAAAATTCAAAGGATACTTGTAAAAACAAACTGAAAAAACCCTGAACTCAAACTCAAGAAAAAGCCTAAAGTAAGCTTTGCTAAGTCAGGTGGCAGTGTGCATTTGCAGCAGCCCAAGTCTCTTGTGGTGGAATCCAGACTCCTTGACATGCCATCATTCAAGACCTGTCAAATTTGATAACATTCTGTGTGTGTCTGGAAGGACACCATCCATTCAGGGAAATGAATGTGTCATTTGTTGTCATGACAGCTATCAAAATTCAGCCCAAGAGCATATCATAGAGCCACGTATCTCTCCTTCTGCATTAAAAGGCTGAAAATACATTCCTTGTTGTCATCCAAAACATCATTAGGATGTCAACTAAGAAGTCAGCTCCTCTGAAATAGCAGTGGCCCAGGATGGCACTGGGAGCCAAGTCCAACACACAACGGATGTGGGAGAAAACAAGTATGATGGATACACTGCTATTGTAAGAACAGGAAGGAAAAACCTTGCAACCATGGTATGCTGAGGGTGTTCTTACTGCATTAAAACCAAGAGGTCAGTATGATTAATGCGTGGGACTCTTCTTTGGTATCAGTGCCAGGTTTTGCTAAACAGGAGGCTTCACTTATTGCTGTTCCTCAAAATGTTTATTAGTCCAGAACGCTCTAAAAAAATTTAGAGTAATACACCAGTTTAACTCTCCATATACAGGGTAAGTTTTAACAGCACATAATGTTCCTCTTCTCTCTCAAACCTATGAAAGGACTGAAGGAATTGTTTTATTTTACTATATAGTTAATTAATACTTAATTGGTTTACAGACATCAACAACTTAAATCAGACAACTTAAATTTGACAATGATGAGTTAGAAAATCCTACTGTTTCATTTATAGTTTATATGCTTAATGAATATCATCACACCTTTCTAAACCCTCCCACCCTTGCAAGAATCTAGTCTCATTTTGAAGGAAAGGTTTTAAGACAGTGTTTAATAACTTTTTAAAAATAATATAAAGAACAATATAGTTAAATCCAAAGCAAAATTGACAATTTTTGCCCCAAGAGCTTGCCTCTGTTTTCTTAAAAATAAAACACATACTTTTTAAATTATGCACTGCTAGCAGAACCAATAATCCCACCCCAGCATGAATAAAAAGCACCTGCCTTTGTTAACCCTCTTCCTGTCCTCCAGCAGCATCTGATGGCTCCTCTGTATTTGCACAGAGCTGATGCAGTGTAACCCATAGAGAAAGACAGGCAAGAGACAGCACTCAGCTAAAAGCAGCTTCTCACACTGTAAGAGGACGTGACCCGGACTCAGAGGACTGCATCAGGAAGAGTGTCCACAGCCTCTAGCTTCTCCATAAACTTCAGTACCTGCTTTCACACTCGTGCCACTTCTCTTTATTAAGGCCTTCATAAACACTCTGATCATTTCTGGAATGCAGAAACTTCAAACAGCTTGGAAGGCTAAAATCTCCCTTTCTGCCAAATAGGTAATAAACTGAAGGCCTGTTCATTTATTTTTGGCTATTGATGCCCCACCTATCCAAACAGCAGAAATGCTGAAACACAACAGGCTACCTAACGATATTCCTTTTTCTGATTAAACATCTTATTTGAAACAAAGTTCGTATTTAATTAATTTTTTAAAAGATTTTAAAAAGGAGGTGGCCTAAGACAATTGCTACCTGATTCTGTAAACATATTACATCTACCTTTTTTGTCCAATAAAATTTCTGCTATAATCTGTCTGTGGTATATCTCACTACCTGTTTTCACATCTGTTTCTATGGTTGTGTGTACTCTGCATACAGTAACTGATATGAGTTGAGGAAAACTGGGTAAGGTAAAAACACACCCATATAGCATTTTATTTTGCATCTGCATTTTGTCACAATTTTAAGAGAGAAGCAACACTTTCGGGAATTCAGGGATCTGCCAAGTGTCCCATGTTCACCACACTGTCTGCTTCACCAAATAATCAACAGTAGTTACATGTCACCATATTAATACTGGCTAACGAGATCAGAACCAAAACCAGCACAGCAAACCTACAATGCAATAAAGCCTCTAAGCCACAAAGTTTGTTTCTACAACTGTGAACAAACAGGCTGTATCAGCATGCCTGACCTTCCACTCTAACAAATGTTTTTCATAGCATGAATATTTCTAAAACTTTACTGATATAAGGGTTTTGTGTATAGCTACAGTAATTTAAAATGCAATGGGTTGCTATTCTCTAATCAAGATTTATTCCTCTGCGCCTGAATTCTTAAAATTTGCAGTACTCTATGAAAGCTTAAAAATGTACACTGTCAGGCCACCTCATTGTACACAAAGTTATTATTTATGCTGGGTTTAAAATATGAACTCCATTAATGGCGAAAAACAAATTGATTTTTTTGTCACATTGAATATAAAAATATGTATTTCATATTTTAATGCACTTTCAACTTAGTCATGTCATTATCATTTATGAAACAATTAAGAATTCTTATGATGGGGAAAACGATTATGTCAAGGGAAAAAAAACCAAAACAGCAAAAACTTAGCATTTGGAAGAATTACTCTGCCCTCCACTGAACAGAGCAACAGTTTAATTGGGCAGAACACCATTGACTACATTATTATGAGAAAACTAATGGGCCTAATTAATTTGCAGGAAAAATTTAAATTGGAACTACCTAAAACAAAAATAACTTTTAGATTCCTGGGCCAACATGCATAAATCTGCAAAGCAAAACGAACAGAAAAGCCATTTCTCAAAAGGTGTACCAGGGTATCCTGTAGTAAAGACTGGACTGCATAGGTTAAATGATTACTGCAGGCCTCACTTCTTCACCTCAGGACAACAAAACAATGCTATTTCCTACTTTACAAACACCATCCCAGCTCTCTAAACATTGTTCACTTCAGGGACTAGTAAGAATTCCTGACCTTCACTCCCTGGAAACTATTGTTCTACAACATTTCTGTATACCTAGTAAATACAAGGACAAAGCATACTACCTTTAAGTTTATTATTTCATGAGAAGCAGAAAGCAGCTCTCCTGCAGAGTGCCTTAATTCTCCGCCTCTCCAACACGCCAGATAACCTACTTTGGGGGAGCAGGGTGTCCAGCGATGAGCACCCAGCACCTCACCCTGGGCTGCCTAAACTAACCAAAACATGGCAGCATCTGGTTTCAGTTTTCAGCTATCTAAAAACTCCCTCAAACACCTCTAATAAATCTACATCAGCAATCCTCCTTCCTCAAAACACAGTGAAAGTGGGTTTTAGGAATACCCACAGCTTAGAAACCATCAGTCCCCCAATACAAGCAGAAAATATTTTTCTAGAACATACGCTTTACATTCAAAGATGCCTTGGTTTTGATTTCAAACCTGCGGCAAGTAAATTGATATAGCACCTGTCTCCATGAGTCTGGAAGCAGCTTTTATGCTCAAGGAGCATGAAAAATGCAGATACTCTGAGTAGTTTTGCTGCTGATCAAGACCACGACCAGCAAACAGAGCTATCTGGGTATCACTTTTCGAGTTGCTACTGTTATAGTTTCTACTGAGGAAAGCCATGAGCACTGCAAAGGATTAACATACCAACAGCAACTCAAGGCACAAAAAAAACCCAAAGGCTGGAAAAGCGGCAGACACCGCTGACCTTGTCCCTCTTCTTTACCTAACAGGAGATGTGAGGTGACACAGAAGAGAGCAAACACCTTTCCTTAAGCTTTCAGACAGCTAGCCAGGAAAACAGAGAAGAGAGGGTAGATAAGTTCCCTTTCTGTACAGCAACAAGGCAAAGGCTGCAGTTCTGAATTTATCATCTGTTCAGTAGCCAGGATGTAATAAAAAGGATCATCCAGACTATCAGCAGACTATCTACTGCTAATTTTGGGAAAATACAGCAAAAGAGATTTTGTGCATCATTTTTTTTTCACAAAAGTAATCGTAAATGCAATTTGGTAGAAGGCAAATGCAACAGCTAATGTTGCAATGACAGAACAACAGCAATAAGATCTAACATTATAATGAATCTGTATCTGTTTCATGGCCTATATAAAAATATTTGCTAATTACAGCCTTGATCTTCATGGTACAGGTGCCTTCTATTGCTACATTTACTCACTGTTCCCAAAAGTGACATCTTCTGTCAAAGTCACAAGAAGAAAGTCAGTTACAAAGACAAAGTGATCTGCTTAACTTCTTAAACACACTTGGGTGAGACAGAGGCTTTTGATTTCCAGAGTTGTGAAATCAATATTCAGAGAAGCAACATTACATCAGAAATTATAACACTAAAAACGAACACAAAGTATCATTAACATCATCTATGTGGTGCTGACTGCTTCAGATTCCTAAAAAGCAATGGAAGTAAAACAAGTACTTCTAAACAGAAATTCTTCATAATCTCCTACCCAGTGAGTCCTTTCAAATTCCTCCATACTAAGTTACCAGTCCAAACTCCCGATGATACAAACCACGCGTGGTTAGGCCATGAAAATTTGTTTTTACAAAGGCCACTACCGCATTTATGAAAGACAAGTCTAATTCTCCCACATTTAGCTACTAGAACAGCAGCAGTATGTTCCACAGAAACAAAAATGCTTCATGGGAAGAAACACTGTTCAAGCTAAGAATACTTTAAATTCTTGCCGACTTTCAGTCACCATTCAACTTTTAAAATTACAAAAGGTTTCTCTTTGTTTTACAAAAACATGACAGTTCCGAGTGAAATACTACACAGAATTCATGGAATAACCCTGACACACACAGATTCACTATCAAAAAACAGTGGAAGATATAACACAGAAAGTAGAACTGAGAGCCTTCATGATCTTCATGAGCTGCAGGTCAGACCTGAATTACAAACCTGAATCCCGATCTGACAACCTAATCTGAGATAGGTCAAAGTGCCTACCCCCTTCAGCAAGGGGTAGCTGTTAGCCTAGGCGCATTTTTAATTAAAATCACGAGGAGACGACTTATAAACTTCAGTAATTTTCTTCCCAAAACACGCAGGGATGCGCTTCACTGAACACTCAATACATGAGATGTAATTTTACCTTTATGTTCTTTATCTACACTGGCATCGACCGAGGCCACAGTGCACCCCGCTCCTTGAGAAAAGCCCTGGCCTCAGCCCTACTGAAGTCGAAAGTCGGTGACGGAAAGCAAAGCGAACAGAGCGGGCCGAGGGCCATGTGCCCGCCGGTCCCCGTGCGGGGCGGCGGCGCTCCCGCTCCCGCCCAGGAAACTTTCGGGCTGCGGAGCGCTCCGGCCGGGAGGCGCTGCCCGCCTTCCCCCGGCGCTGCCCCGCGGCCGCCGGATACGCCGCCTCCATTCACCGGAGCCCCGCGAGGGGTGGGGGGGTGGCGTCCCGGCCCGGCGCTGCCCCCCGGCCGGGCGGCACAAAGCAGCGGCTGTCACACGCACGCACACACAACGAGAGCAACTCGGGAGGATGAGGAGGAGCCGCCCCCGAGCTCCCCCCGCAACTGGACGTGGCACACAAACATCTCCTCCCGCTCCGGGCCCCCCGTGCCGCCCCCGGCAGGTACCGGCCCCTCCTGCGCGGGGCGGCCGCAGAGCCTCGGCCGCCCAGGTGACACCCGCCTTTCCTCCGCTCCCGACGCCCCTTCCCCGAGTCGTCCCCCACGGCCACCACAAGTTTGCGGCGGGCCCCGGCCCCCGCCCCAGCCCCATCCCCGTCCCGCCCGCGGCCGCGCTCCCCTCCGGCCGGCCGGCGGGGAGCGGAGCGGGGCGGGCGGTGGCGGCGGGGAGGCTCCCAGCCC